>JAFBJR010000079.1:2474920-2505173 GCA_016785285.1 Brachirus orientalis | reverse complement strand
GTGATGTAAAATCACTGATTTTCTCTATGGACTTTGGTGTGGGAGAGTGAGTGGTTTACAAACTTCACTTTCCTGTTGGAAAAGTCTGTCTAACATTGAGATAAAGACGTGAACATGTTTTTCAGATTTCATAGACAAAGCTTTGTCGTATGTGAGCAGGTAAATCAGTTAAACCGTTTTCATCTTTAAAGTCGCTGCAGTGTTTTCGCTCATTGTTTGTGCCTGAGTTGTTTTCATGTCCTGAATTGTAATGAACTGGTTAGGAGGAGGAGCAGTGACGCATGAGGTGTCATCACATGTGATGACACCTGTACCATCAGTCAGTGTTCACTGCACCTGTGTGTGTGTGTGTGTGTGTGTGTGTGTGACCCTGACGACAGATGAATGTGAGTGTTCCTGCTGCTGTTTCCTCCGTCATATAGAAAAATGAATGTGTTGTCATATTTTTCCACACAAACTGATCTTTTCCTTCTTACGGGAAAAACAACCTGCTACAGAAAAGCTGTATTTTCCTTTTAAACATCTCAAACCTGGAAAACAATTCTCCATAATCTGTAAATTGTTTTATTTATTAGGGACTATCAACTGGTTTAAAGGGACATACAACGAAAATTAGCCTTTGCTTATAATCTTGTGTATATTTTCATTTTTAATGTTCTGCAACTATGTGGTGGAAAAGCACCATATGTGTTTTGATACTGAACTGGAATTAAACAAGTGAATACAAGTGAAATAACTTAAGCTCAACACTATTCACTTATATGCATTTTTCTAAAGATATATAGATTTCTTTAATATGTTTGTTTTTTTCCTCCTCATACTACCACAGGGCCCCTGATCACCAGGGGGCGCTAAGCAGAAACACACAATGTAGCAACATGTCCACAGATTAAAGAAAAAAAAAAAAAAAAAATACATATTTAGTGTGAAACAAACAATTTGATTTGTTTGTTCCAGGTGAATGAACTCACCTGGGCGATATGGGGAAATAAATGAGAAGTTTGTGAGTGACAATACACTGTAAATATACTCTAAAACAAATATAATCTACTGTTTATGGTCTTAAAATGCACGTATTACCTTTAATGTCAGATAAAACCTGCTTTATTCCTTTAAATGAAGGATATTTACGTGTGTTACAAACAATGACATTGACTATAAATATGGCTAAATTCTGCTATAACACAAATAATTAGGCTTAAAATTAAAGATGTGACTTTTTTTTGTTGATTCCATCTATTTTTTTAATCAGTATATGTAATATTTAGTGTACTCACTATAATAATAACAGCCTTTGAAAGCAGGAAATATTCATCACAGATACTTTATCTAAAATCTAAGACTATAAACTTGTCTCATGTCACCGTATACTGTAGATATAATATCCAGTGTTTTCCCAGCATTATGTTTCCTCACATTTCCTTTTTTCTTCCACAAATATTTCTTTTTTAACTGCATCACTGTGTGTGTGTGTGTGTGTGCGAAACACTGTTTCCTGACCTTTCATAATCTCTCGTCGTCCCACTTTCCCTCTGGATTTAATCTCCCACTCAGACTCTTTAAAGCACAAACACCGACTCCAGATTCCGAACCATCCACGTTCGTTTCTTTCTCCGCAGGCATTTTTCCAGGGGAAGCTGAAGATCTCTGGAAACATGGGTCTGGCCATGAAGCTCCAGCAGCTGCAGCTGCAGCCTGGAAAAGCCAAGCTGTAGATGAAAACGTCACATCAGCACAACGTGAAGGTCTGGTTCCAGGGTGGCAGACCTTCTCATCCCTGGACTCAACCACTTTCTCTGCTGGTGACGTCGCATCACTGAGTGAACACAGGATTAGTCAGCAGTCAGTCAGTCTAACATGGAGAGGAAATCATTCATTTTGTCCTCACGTCCTGGTCCCCGTCAGTCCCCCAGAGCAGAAACAGGTCCAAGTTAGTCTTACTAATCCAATCTCTGGCTAATTTCATCTTTCATTTAGAGCATATTGATGTTTTGATTGGAGTAGTTTGATCCATGCTAACAGTCTAAAAGTGCCTCCCGTTGTCTCTGAGATTTGCAGAGGCGTCTCTTCACCGCGGCTGTCTTCATGGCGGCGGGTTGTCCATTCGCCGCTGTGTCTCTGTCTCCGTCTCTCTCAAATATTTCTACTAAATAAATAAATGTTTCTGTGCTGCAGTGTCGATCACGTGGTCTTTATTAGGAGTGGGAATCACACGGTGCATCACAGCACAAGGCACACGATACCAATAATATCACGATACAGCAATAATCAATATGTTGCGAGACAGTCGCATAGCGATACGTCACAACATCTGTCCAACTGAAGAAGACAAAACGTCTGTGAAAAGTTAAAAGTGCACGGTTTGTTTGTCTATTCACAACATACAGAACAAAGTACATGAAGTCTCGGTAGTTTTCTCTGACATAATCCTGCCGTAAACTCCTCCTCCTTCTCTCAGGTGACTTCCACCCAAGTTTCCCTCAGTCATTCGAGCAGCGCCGCCGTGTGGAGACATGTGGTAGTGACGCCTGGCGAGTGAAACGGGCAGGAACTGGTCACTTTAGAGCGCCTTAAATATTGATATTTTTTCCCTGGTGTATCATTTATCATATTGCAGGAGGAAGGACAAAGCTACATCACCAAATCGATATTTTGAGCCACACCTAGTCTTTATTCATGTCTGTTTTTCCCTGGAGCAGGAACTGACCTCATGCCGGGGTCAGACTACACACTAATTTTGTGTTTCACGAAGGTCACCGTGTCAGATTATCACAGATTATCACAGTGGCAGGGATTCTTGCTGCAGTATGACCCCGACCCTCTTTGACCCCTGGGGACGAGAGCGGCCCACAGGTAAAGCCTTTTCCTTCCTTTCCTTCCTTTCCTTCCTTTCCTTCCTTTCCTTCCTTTCCTTCCTTTCCTTCCTTTCTCCTGCACGTCATGTTGTAGACGCTGCTTCAGTCACACATGAAAACACGTCAAAGTCAAACTGCTCAGGTTTTTTCATGCTAACGGTATTTAATCCACATGTAACAGGTGATTTTGGAGCCATGAATTTTCTCAAAATGCCACCCTTGCATTTTTGAGTGCACAGCTAATGCACTACTTTGGGACAACGGTCACGTTATAGCGCCACCTCTCTCTTGCACTGGAATTCACCGTCATCAGTTTGGTCTTTTTGGTTTAAAATAATGTTTATTTTCTCTCCATAGTCATCCTGCCTTTCTTCATTCTGTCTGTTTCTGTGATTGTTTACATTGTAATGTTTACTTATTTAAATAAAGCTATATAAAAGCGTATACCATGCACACATGCCATACAGCGCCACATACAGGCCTGGCATGTGTACTACAGAGTCTTCTCCCTTAAATGTTGCCATGTTTATGGAAAACTTTCAGAACGACAAAGAAAAAGATTGTTTAATTCCGTTACCGTGGTGATAGAGCCTCAATTTAAAATAACTCTGGAGAAAAATGACAAAAGAATAACAGTTTGGACACAGTCCAGATTTTATTAATTCATCTCTCTATTATTTTCTTAATTAGTAAAGTACTTGTTTGTTCCATAAAATGTTGATCATTGTTTGTCAAACATGTAAATGATGATGTTTCTCAAATGTCTTGTTTTGTCCACGAACCAAAATGATTCATTTGAATGATTTCTTTGTTATTTGGAGCAAAAACAGAAAACATTCATATTTAATAAGCTGGAAAATCACAGAGACTTGTTTTAATTATTTAAAAAATATTCAAACGGATGGATCAGTCATCAAATTAGCATCAGTAATTGATAAATCCAAAGTAAAAGACATTTTTTTTGTCACATAAACGGTTAAAACCCCCCTCAATGGTGCTAATCAGATGAAAAATAGTCAAATGAAACGCTTCATTACAGAATAAAACATTAGCCTCATGAAGACTCTCACTCGAACACAGACATTAAACCCACATGTGACGACAGAGTGAGAACCAGAGGCCAGAGCTGTGGTGGAATCTGGGTCAGAGCTCCTTAACAGATTTGTGTTTGTGCCAGTTTCCCCAGTTTACAAAGGGAAAAACATGAGCGTGGCAGTCTGGAACCAGGTCCGCCAAAAGAGGGGAAACATAGGCAGACCGAGCCAAAACTGCCGGTTCTGTCCAAGTTCTGTCCCGTCCAAACAGAGGAGCATTGTTGTGGAAAGTCACAGTCATGTAGCCTTGAAACAGGCCCCTAAATTATGAGGGAGGAGCCATTTTTCTATATGTCTGTGTGTGTAGCTGGTCTTCCTTATGTTGTGGGGACCTAAATGTGTCTCCACACTCACATTAAGAGGACTTGTCTTCCTCATGGGGACAAAAATCAAGTCCCCATAACGTAAATGACTCCATTTTAAGGTGAAGACATGTTTTAAAGTTAGGCTGAGGTTAGGGTTAGGTTAAGGTTAGGGTCAGGGTTAGGGTTAGGACACTAGTAATTATGGTTAAGGTTAGAGTAAGTCTGCAGGAAATGAATGGAAGTCAATGTAATGTCCTCTGTAGTCATGGAAACCAGTGTGTGTGTGGAGCCAGGGAAGAGTGTGATCATTTACACTGAATAAACACTGAAGCCTATGTTTGGACATCTGGCCAATATTTCCGTCGTAATGTCCATAAACAACATTTACCACAGCGGTGAGAATCAAGTTCTAGAAAATAGAATAAGAATATTAGAGAAATATTAACTGATTTTAGCCACTTATGTCTTTGTCTCAGTATTAGACAGACTTTTCCAACAGGCATTCAGATTTACCTCAGTGGCACAAAGTGACCACACGAGGCAGCAGTAGACCAGCAGCTCCTGTGTCCCTGTGAGCTAAAATCACTGATTTTCTCTATGGACTTTGGTGTGGGAGAGTGAGTGGTTTACAAACTTCACTTTCCTGTTGGAAAAGTCTGTCTTACACTGAGATAAAGATATTTTAAATTAAAGAGGTGTAGACTTTAGTTGGGTGAACATTTGTCAAGTGGTTTGACCTGCTTTTCCATGTTTTCACAACCGGTGTCAAATTGGTTTGTGATGCAGGAGGCCACACTTTGAAAACAAACAAACCCCCGAGTCATCACTTTAAATGCATCCCTGTATTTATTTCCCAAATCTTCAGTGCAGTTATCATTTTAGATGATAATCCAGACTATCACAGCACAAACTAAAAAAACTGAGGGGGGGAAGGGGGGGGGGGGGGGGGGGGGGGGGGGGGGGACACTCGTGCAAAGAAATATGAGTGAAAAAAGGAAAGAATTTGAGTTTGTGGCTGAGTCAGAGCAGTGCTGTTCGTCCTACTCACTCCCTTCCTCTTCGCTCTCGTCTCGTCCCTTTTCCTGTCTTTCTGTGAACTTTCTCTCGCCCACTCCCACTCCTCTGCCTCACACACATCTGGAGGGTGTCTGCTGCGGCTGTGGGACTCGTCTCCTGCTATGGGACAGCCCGTGTTCGGAGTGGACGTCAGTCTTTGGTGCACTTCTGCAAAAAAAAGGTAAAAGAACGACGGCAGAGCAGACATTTATTTTTGCATTTTATCTTATTCTATTTCATTTTGCTGCATGTTGGTTTGTCTTATACATATGTGTCAGTCTGTGCACGACACATGTGACACGTGTGTTCCAGATGATCCACTGCAGCAAAGTCCATCTCACAAACTCGCAAACTAAATGATGAGACGCTTTTAAAACATGTTCAGTGTTTTTGGAAACATGAGACGGTTGTTGACCTCTGAGACAAGAGTGTCCTGGAAGGACAGACAAGTGCATTTTAATTTTCATTTTCTGTGTGTGTGGCTGGTCTTCCTTATGTTGTGGGGACCTAAATCTGTCTCCACACTCACATTATGGGGACTTGTCTTCCTTATGGGGACAAAAATCAAGTCCCCATAACGTAAATGACTCCATTTTAAGTTGAAGACATGTTTTAAAGTTAGGCTGAGGTTAGGGTTAGGTAAAGGTTAGGGTCAGGGTTAGCGTTAGGACACTAGTAATTATGGTTAAGGTTAGAGTAAGTCTGCAGGAAATGAATGGAAGTCAATGTAGTGTCCTCTGTAGTCATGGAAACCAGTGTGTGTGTGTGTGTTTTCTTCTAACACTTATTAGACTTGAAAAGACCAGACTGATGTTATTTGTCAGTGAATGTGATGATGTAATAAAGAGTTTGTTAGTGCAGTTAAACTTTAAAAAAAAAAGTAGTTTTATGAATTTAATGTTTGTTATTATAAACAATAACTATTACTCTTATTACATGACTATTATATTTGTTGTAATCAGTCTAATATAAAGTAGCTAAAAGTGATACCGTAAATTCCGCACCATAGAGCGCACCTGACTATAAGCTGCACCACCCAAATTTCATAAAATGTAAGAAAAAATACACATATAAGCCGCAGGTGGCCACGCTGAAACATGAGATCTTGATGGTACACAGAAAAATGATTTTAATTATTTTATTTTAATTATTAACACAGCAGTAAAATGACATTTTGGTAACACGCTGGCTCCGTTTCCTTCTTGGACAGCCAACTCGATCGGCTTTAACTTAAAAGCTGCATCATAGGCATTTCGTCGTGTGTTGTCCATGACGAGCGTGTGAACATGACGCGCAAAAAAGACACAATTAAACGAGCGTCTTCCTCGGTGCATTGCAGTATCTCTTCAGCCTGTTTGTCTTGCTCTTGCGCTGCTCGAGCGCCCCCTGGTGGCCACTTGGCCGTAAATATCCATTCAGATTCAGAAAACTTTATTTATCCCGGTGGGGCGATTGAGGAAATCATAAAAATCCACAAATAAGCCGCATCACTCTATAAGCCGCAGGGGTCAAAGCGTGGGGAAAAAGTAACGGCTAATAGAGCGGAATTTGTGGTACTAGTGTAAAAGTACAAGTTTCAAGTCACTTTTTACCAAATGATTTCAGTAAAAGTCTTCAAATGACCTGAAGTCTTCACAATCAGGAGCTTCTGCTAGAAACAGAAATTGCTTCACACACACACAGACAGGTACTGGCTGTAAGATCCCTAACCTCAGCCTAACTTTAAATCTTTCCTCTCAGGAGGAAAATGCTTCATGACCATGACCTCCATTGTCCAGATTTTTACCAAACCTCTTGCCCGGGCTTAGTCAACTGCCCTCGGAGAGTTATCGGAACAAGTACGGCGGATACAACCCAAGTCCTTTTCCCACGTTTATTTCACACACACACAGTTAGTTGGACTTACAGTCGGGTTGTAAACCTGCAACACAAACACAAAACACGAAGCCAACGTTTAACTAATGATTTTAATCGAATTTCCAACGGTGCTAGCTTTCGCTCACTCACCATCGAGGCGTACCAGTTATATACTGAAATTTACTTTGCTTAATAGACTTCAAAGTTAGATGAAAGGTATGAAAGGTATGAAAGCCGGCTCAGTAACTGCCAGAAAGTTCTACACCTCCCACTTGGTCTACTGATTCTTAAATCCAAGTAGGCCACCTCAGTTAGTTTAACGGTGTGAAATTCCCCCATGATACCAAGAGGTATGAAGTTACGTCCTAAGTACGTGAATATGAACAACATAAACATTCTTAGCACAGGGTGGTTCTAATGTCCATAATGTCCATGTGTCTTCAACATCTTGGGTCTCCTGGTGGTTCTAACTTTTCTGTGTGACAGCAGATCTCAGTGGTGAACATGGCCTTTCCCTCACAGTCCGCGCTGCTGGTTCTGACTGTGCTGCTCCTGCTCCGGGCTCTGGTCAACTGCCAGACGACACTCGGACCGGTGGAAGAGGAGGAAGCAGAGCCGGTGGAGGAGAAGGTGTCGGCAAGACCCGAGGCGTTCCAGTGTCCTCTGGACTGCAGCTGTACCTCAGAAGGGTCGGTGGACTGCGCGGGGGTCGACCTCGCAGAGTTTCCTGCCGAGTTGTCGGATAAAATCCGTCAGCTCTCGCTGCAGGTGCTTCACACCGCCATGGCCGACATCCGTGGTTACAGTCATGAGACTCTCTTCCGTCTGTCTGACTTTTTACTGTCTGTGTTTTGTCTCCTGCTGTCAGAACAATAAAATCGAGGAGATAACGGTGGAGCACATCTCTCACCTCTATCAGCTGGAGACACTCAACCTTCAGAACAACTGGCTCACCTCAGACGGTAAACACTGAAACTCCTGAGAGCAGATATGACACAAAAGGCCTGTTTATACAGAGCCTTTTCGTCTGTACTTTGTGTTCATTTTGGAGCAATACCACTGGAAACGATGGGGGCAGTATGGAGTCAAAAGTCCAATCAGTCAGGAAAAGGGCGAAGAAGAGTCTATACAGGATTTAAAAGTGGCAAAACGTTTTGAGGAGCGTTGTGGTTACCTGGTTTGTACCGGAAAACCCATTTGAACTGCCCATGTGTGAAGTATGACAACTTCCTCTTAAGACGTTTGTGTTACGACGGTTGTGGTTTTCCCGAAAGTCGAGGTTAGAGTTAGGATTAGAGCTTGGGTAGACTGTCATAAATTGTCATACTTCATACAAGTTGGGTTTCCAGTACAGATCAGGTGCTGTCATGACAAGCGTCTCTGTGAGATGGTGCGGAATGAATCAGTATCCATCTACAGTAAAGATGTTAATGGGACAACTTACATTCAACGGTCTTACACCGTCCACCGACGCAAAATCCACTAGTATGTCTCTTTATTTTGGATCAAGCACAATAAAATAACCTCTTCAATTGGCACTCGGCACTGCCCTCTAGAGGAAGTAATGTGTAATGTCTATAAAAGCCAGGTATGTAGGGTAGTGATGGGAGACAAAATGGAGTATAAATGGGAGTAAATTTAGCCGGAAACAGAGTCGGTATTTAAAGCCACTGGTTTCAGTATTGAGCTTATAGTGCCAGTTTAGGTTTAGACGTGTGGTTGTATGAGGTTCTGACACATAGTCAAGACTGATTGTGTTGTGAGCGCCCCCTGTGCCAAAAAAAACATGGCTTCCTCTCGGAGACGCAAGGATCTTGGAGACACAGATTTTTGTTACTTCAAAAACGACTCACCTCATAAAATCTACACCTGTTCAAGTCTATGATATCTTATTTTTTAAAACCGAAGAACAGGAACATGAGAAAACAGCACATACACTGTATACATACAAATAAATGAAAGGGTGGAAGAATACACTGATTAGGATATGACTGTAAATTTCTGCCAGATGTTAAAATGAAAATGCAGTCCATCTTGTCAAGTGACAATTTTGAAGGTTTTGTTGGGAAATCTGTTTTGAAAGAATTAATAATAATAATAATAATAAAAACAACAATTGAAAGACCAAATGAACTAGTTTTTTTATGTGTATGGACTGAAGTGTAAATTCACACAGCACTGATTTTAGGAATATTTTCACCACTTTATCGCACTGCTCTAACAGGAAAGTGAAGTTTGTAAACCACTCACTCTCCCACACCAAAGTCCATAGAGAAAATCAGTGATTTTAGCTCACAGGGACACAGGAGCTGCTGGTCTACTGCTGCCTCGTGTGGTCACTTTGTGTCACTGAGGTAAATCTAAAGTAATCATTCCAAATGCTGAAGTCACAAAATAAGACATTTGAACTTAGTGATGGAGGCAGCAGTGGATCAACAACTCCTGTGTGCTGTGATGTAAAATCACTGATTTTCTCTATGGACATTGGTGCAGGGGAGTGGGTGATCAACAAAGCGACACAAACCTATATAAAAAAAACTATATAATTCTGCACTAGAAGTCATTCATTCAGATTGACCTTAGTGACACAAAGTGACCACACGAGGCAGCAGTAGACCAGCAGCTCCTGTGTCCCTGTGATGTAAAATCACTGATTTTCTCTATGGACTTTGGTGTGGGAGAGTGGGTGATCAACAAAGCGACACAAACCTATATAAAAAAAACTATATTTCATCAAAAGTATTGAGGTTATAATGACTCGAGAAGCTCTTAGGGACAGAAGTAGAGGCCACAGCTGGTCAGAAATCCTCAGATACACAGCATCTCGATCTTGGCTGCGCCGTGAGCCAAACGCATAACAATCAAGCAAATAGGTTTCAGCCACACAATAAGTGGAAAATAGATACAACACAAAGGAACACACAGTTGGTGCCATCAGATATGACATGTCTTTTGTTTGTTATGGGTTTTATATGGCTGGTGAAAGGGTTTAACAATAAGCTGTGTCATCTGAACCTCAGAGTCTCAGGGATTAGCTCTGGTGAAGCTGCTGTGGCCTCTTCAGTGTTGTGTGCAGCCATTAATATTTCAGAACAGTGCGTTCTACCTTTTGAGTTGGAAAAAGAAAAAATAATAGCATATGTCATTAGTTCATAGAGAAGAAACCCTCCCATATTACCTTCCTCTGTAATTGAAGATATTTTGCAGAGGGATGCATCTCTGAAGACCAGCCTGAAACATAGATCAATATTTGATGCTTAATTTGGCCATGAGAACAGCAATTTGAGTGGTTTACAAATTTCAGTTTCTTGTTGGAAAAGTCTGTCTAACAGTGAGATAAAGACATGAACATGTTCTTAAGACATTGTGGATTTAAACTAATGCAGATTTTGTTTGATTTATTTTCTTTTAAGGGGTTAATGTCCGTGTTTTCGCTGTGTAAATGTGAAGTTTAGAAAAACCTCTCACTCTCCCACACCAAAGTCCATAGAGAAAATCAGTGATTTTACATAACAGCACACAGTTGTTGATCCACTGCTGCCTCCATCACTAACTTCAAATGTCTTATTTTGTTAATTCTGCACTAGAAGTCATTCATTCAGATTGACCTTAGTGACACAAAGTGACCACACGAGGCAGCAGTAGACCAGCAGCTCCGTTGTCCCTGTGAGCTAAAATCACTGATTTTCTCTATGGACTTTGGTGTGGGAGAGTGAGTGGTTTACAAACTTCAGTTTCCTGTTGAAAAAGTCTGTCTAACAGTGAGATAAAGACCATATGAACATATTCTCAAGACATTTTTGTTTTTCTTGCAGCCATGTTGTAACAGTTCAGAAACCTCTGCGTCTCAGACTGCAATTTCTTTTTTGGCACCAGCAGTGCGACACATATTGTACTTTGAATTGACCAAAATATGACCTCAGATTTTAAAACATCCAGCTGGATCCACATCTCCTGAACATTGCACCACTTCAAAAAAACATTTGAAGAAATGTTACAGCATTATGAGAAATTATGGACGGCCACTTAACACTTGTACTAAGCTTGAGTGCTGTTGAGTTAATGTGGGATGTGTTATTTCTTTTTTTTCTCCTCAGGCCTTGAAGATGAAGGATTTGAGATGCTGGAAGAACTGGCTTATTTATACTTGGCAAATAACAAGGTGAGTCACGTAGCAGAGCAGAGTACAGTGACACGGCCAGCTGGTCCCAAGCGTCACTGATGGATCACAGAGAAGAGAAAGGGAGGGACTGAGCGACAAAGGATGGACAGATTTGTTTGTGCCTCCACATGGCTGAATATACAAACAAACTGGATACAGGAAGAATAGGGGGATTTTAAAGTGCTCACTAAGCCTCAAAGACACCAATGCTGCTTTAATCCGTGAAGCATATTATGAGGGAGAGAGCTCTAAGTGGACGTCTAATCCACACGTGGGCAACATAAGGCTCTGGGGCCGGATCTGGCCCACAAACCGGTTTCATCTGGCCCACAATGTCCTCACAGGTTACCTTAAGTTGACTCTTGCTAAGTCAAAAATCAAAATTGTGATATTAGGTCCCGGGTTCACAACCCGGTTGGAACAAGGGGCCTTCTGCAAGGAGTTTGTTCTCCCTGTGGTGCGTGGGTTCTCACCGGGTACTCCGGCTTCCTCCCACAGTCCAAAAACATGCAGATTTGGGGACTAGGTTAATTGGACACTCTAAATTGCCCGTAGGTATGAATGTGAGAGTGAATGGTTGTCTGTCTCTGTGTGGCCCTGTGATGGACTGGCGACCTGTCCAGGGTGTACCTTGCCTCTCGCCCTATGTTAGCTGGAGAAAGGCACCAGCGCCCCCCGCGACCCCTAGTGGATAAAGTGGTAGAAAATGAGTGAGTGAGTGAGTGATATTAGCAGCTGTGATGACAAAATTGGAGCTAATGCTGTGTTTCCATCTTGGTACAATTTGGTTCGGTAAAGAATGATACGGTTTGGAATGGCGAAGTCCTTAGTCGGGCTTGTGTTTCGACTGAGTGCAGTACCTTTACTTGGTAGAGCTGTGTCCGATGGCCACTTAACGTGATGTCGTACTGGTGCCATGACAACGAACGCGACACAACGGACAACAATGGAGGACATCCACAGCTCTTTTGTTTCTGTTTGTCTCAACGAGACGTCTGCTGCGGGAGTTGAAACACCGGTCGCTTTACCGTCACCCAATCAGCTGACTGTCATGGGTGGAGCCGGCCCTGACTGTACCATACAACCAGGGAAGGGTGCCAAAGAATGGAACAGTTGAGGTCAATTATTTTGGTACTATTCCAAGTGGAAATGCAAAAAAATGATATACCGTACTGTACCAAAGTGAACCATTCCACTCAGTGGAAACACATTTGTGTAAAATCAAATATCACATAGCCACGCACTAATAAAATGTGTATGGTACTTACTATGGTTATAACTTGCAGGATCAATAACTCTTAGTCAAAACATTGTTTGTGATGCAAGTGGTGGATTTTTTCTGCCAAAATAAAATGAGTGACAAACAAAGGAAGTTAGTCAGGAAGTTGAAACTGCAGGTCTGGAATAATGTCCTCTCTATGTATGGAAAAAGGGCTTCATAAAATGCTTTATGGGGTTTTGTTGCACTAAAATTTGCGTTGTGACTGAATGAAAGACCAACAAATGGAACTTTTACATCTCTAGGTGTTTATAAAAAGGTTATAAACTATGGACTCAAATCTCTTACACATTAGCCTGTCAATAAGTGATGCTCCATCAGACTCATGCTTCTTATGTTTGCAGCTCACTTCAGCACCAAAGGCCCTGCCTCCTTCACTAATCAGTGCTGATTTTGCTGCTAATCAGCTCACAAAGATCTACCCTTATACGTTTGGCTATAAACCAAAGCTGAGGTACGAATGTATGTGTGTGTTTGCGTAACTTCATTTCTTGTTCCTGATGTTGATTTTAATCTGCTGATTCTTGGCCGTACCTCTTCATTGTGGCTCGCAGGTCTGTGTATCTTCATAACAACAAGCTGACTGAGGCGGGACTTCCTGATCACATGTTCAACGGTTCTGACAACCTGGAGATCCTCACCATGTCCAGCAACTTCCTGCGGGTTGTTCCCAGCAACCTGCCGTCCAGCCTTTACCGTCTTCATCTGAAGGTAACGAGAACACCTGGAAACACCTGGAAACACCTGGAGAGAAGATCATGAACGATACTTTTCCAAGCTAACGCTTAACCTAGCTACATTCATAATAAAGCACAAGTAACAGCTTGAATCAAGTGACTCGCAAGTTTCCAAAGTTACCGGGTTTTGGATTTGCACATTCACTAACTGTCATCCATTTCTGATAAAATGTTGAGATTTTGGATTTGTGGACAAATGTATTATTTAACCTAAAAACTGTAATTTTGAGGTTTGGGAAACACTGATTGACATTTTATGGACCAAACAACAATAAATCAGTTCATCGGGAAAATGATCAACAGATCAACTGATAACAATTGACAGTTGCGGCTCTTGTTTGCACGCATCTTCATATTGTTGTTGTACTACGGGGAATGTTGAAACAATGTCAGATGTGGATCAGCTTTTGTGTCTCACTGGGTTGTGAAAAGTTTCGCACAAGTTTAAATATTTCAAAGCACACTTGTCTTGTCCCGACCGGGTTGTGACTCAGGTTCACAACCCGGTCGGGACGAGAGCTTTTCTGCATAGAGTTTCCATGTTCTCCCCGTGTGTGTATGTGTGGGTTTATCTTGAGAATTTGTGTCCTGATGTGACTGACATGAATATTCATGGAAGAGTCTCAACGCTGAATGACTTTTGTGACACTGAGTTCATGAAGTTGAAATATTTAAACTCAACCAGGTAAAGCGAACCATGCTAATGTGTTGTATGATTCTGTGTTTCATAGACATCGTGCTTGAGACATGAACTCTCACATCTAACATCCAACTTTGCTTTGGCCTTAGACGTGGCGCTTGCATGTTGCATGATGTAAGTGCTGTTTGTTGCAATCTGCAGTCTCACCATTAGATGTCACCAGTTCTCACTCATTGGACATTTTAAGCTGTTGTCAACAAATGTCATTTTTTTGCTAATTCATCTGTTGCTGCTGTTATGACGCATGAAGCAACTTTTTAAGTCGTGTTACTTCTGGACCTGCATTATTTAAATACACAACTCACCTGGGGCTAATGCTAAGCTAACTATAATGACTAACAGCTTGAATCTAGTGACACTCAAATACTTTTATGATGGCAACATAAGGATTGTTGTTGTTGTTACAGAGTAACAAGTTGGAGAAAATCCCAGCTGGGGCCTTTGACAACTTACCAAACCTCAGAGAGTTGTATCTTCAGAACAACCTCCTCAGCAACGAGGGCATGGACAATGAGACGTTCAGGTGGATACAATCCTGCCTCACAGGCCATCAGTGGTTTTTATAACCTGCTTATGTTGTTGCCAAGTGTAAAACATTGATTGTACATGGATTTATGTGCAAACTCTTGGCAGGAGCAGAGAAATGACTTGATTGCTTCCTCTTCTTCTCCTCTGGTAGCCAACTGAGCAGCCTGGAGTGCCTCGATTTGTCAAACAACAACTTGTCCGTTGTCCCAAAGGGTCTGCCTCGCAATCTGGTGCTGCTACACCTGGAGAAAAACTCCATCCGCAGCATCCCCGGAGACGCTCTTACCTCCGTCCGGAACCTTGAATACTTGCTTCTACACAATAACAAGCTCCGTGCACGCTCCATCCACCCAGCTTCCTTCATGGTACATTTATTTTCATTGTTAGTCAAACATTTGACATGTTTGCTTCCCCTGTCAATTAATTCTCAATTTATATCATCACTAGGGTTTGAAGAAGCTTCATACTCTTCACATGTATAACAATTTGCTGGAGCGGGTTCCCAGGGGTTTGCCTCGACGGGCCAAGACCCTAATGCTCCTCCACAACCAAATTTCCGAACTTGGCCGTAATGACCTGGCTCTGCTGTACACGCTGACGGAACTGAACCTCAGCTACAACAAGCTAACCAGTCCAAAAGTTCACCGTGATGCCTTCAGGAAGCTGCGTGACCTGGAGAAACTGGACCTGTCAGGGAACGGCCTTCACTCATTGCCAATGGGTCTTCCTCGCAGCCTTCAGGTGCTGGAAATCAAGAACAACCAGCTCAACTCGATACCAGATGGAGCGCTGACGGGCATGGAGAAGCTCCGAAAGATCATCCTAAGTGACAATCAGCTGAAACTGAACTCGGTCTACCAGGGAGCTTGGATGGAACTCAGTGTTCTCACAGTGAGTGTCCAAGAATCAGATCAGATACTAGTGTTGCTCTTTTTCCATTGCAGGAACATAGAATGTGGGCATTTCCTGAGTGTTTTTGAACGCCATGAGGCTTTGCTATTTTGCTCTTCCTAAAGCAATAGCTCAGCTTTTTTGAAGTGTGACTGAATGAGAACCTGACACAAAGTCAGCAATGACTGTACTGTGAGGCACAGTGGCCGTGCACTGAATACATGTCGCCCAGATTTCTTCCACTTAACAAAACGATAACAAAAATAAATTGTACACCTGCTCAGATCTTGATTTGATCAGATCTTCTGACTGAAAACTGAAGTTTGTAGGCCACTCCCTCTCCCACACCAAAGTTCAGAGAGAAAATCAGTGATTTTAACATCACAGGACACAGTTGTTGATCCACTGCTGCCTCCATCACTAAGTTCAAATGTTTTATTTTGTCACTTCAGTGTTTGAAATCCTTTGTTCAGATTTACGTCAGTGCCACAAAGTGACCACACGAGGCAGCAGTAGACCAGCAGCTCCTGTGTCCCTGTGAGCTAAAATCACTGATTTTCTCTATGGACTTTGGTGTGGGAGAGTGAGTGGTTTACAAACTTCAGGTTTCCTATTGGAGACGTCTGTCTAACAGTGAGATAAAGATGTGAACATGTTCTTAAAGATATGGTAGATTTGAGCTAATGTAGATTTTATGAGGTGAGTCTTTTGTTAATACAGCCTGGTTCTTGGCGATGTGGTGTGTAGTGCCGCCTTACTGAAACCTGAACGTTCAAGAAGATTAAAATGCTTTTAATACTTAGTTCATTCACTTTAGGATAACCTTTTTAATGTTCAGCAAATCAGCAAAAAGATTTCAAATGATATCTACAGTAGTTTATGCTGCATCTTTCAATTTCAGACATTAGATCTGTCTGGCAACCAACTGACACACATCCCCTCTGACCTGCCTGAGTCTCTGGAGTATCTTTACCTGCAAAGTAATCGCATCTCTGCCATTCCCGAGTCAGCATTCGAAGGCACTCCGAACATCAAAGGCATCTTTTTACGGTAAGGGACATGCAAGCCATTCGCCCAACCATACCTGACCATACCTGACCATACCTGTCCGTACCTGTCCATACCTGTTCATACCTGTCCACACCTGTCCACCCCTGACCATACCTGTCCGTACCTGTCCATACCTGACCATACCTGACCATACCTGTTCATACCTGTTCATACCTGTCGATACCTGTCCATACTTGTCCATACCTGTCCACACCTGTCCACACCTGTCCACACCTGTCCACCCCTGACCATACCTGTCCGTACCTGTCCGTACCTGTCCATACCTGTTCATACCTGTCCATACCTGTCCATACTTGTCCATACCTGTCCACACCTGTCCACACCTGTCCACACCTGTCCACCCCTGACCATACCTGTCCATACCTGTCCATACCTGTCCGTACCTGTCCATACCTGTTCATACCTGTCCATAACTGTCCATACCTGACCATACCTGACCATACTTGTTCATACCTGACCACACCTGTCCACACCTGTCCATACCTGACCATACCTGTCCTTACCTGTCCATACCTGACCATACCTGACCATACCTGTCCATACCTGTCCATACCTGACCATACCTGACCATACCTGTCCACACTTGTCCATACCTGTCCATACCTGACCATACCTGACCATACCTGTCCATACCTGACCATACCTGTCCACACTTGTCCATACCTGTCCATATCTGACCATACCTGTCTATACCTGTCCACACCTGTCCATACCTGTCCATACCTGTCCATACCTGTCCACACCTGTCCATACCTGTCCATACCTGTCCACACCTGTCCATACCTGTCCATACCTGTCCATACCGGTCTATACTTTATGCATTCTGTGAATCCTGCTACACATTTCAGTTAAAATCAGGGTCTTCCTCAGTCTAGCATTCCAAGTTTGTATACTCAATCTTGCATTCCATTACGGATTCTAGTCAGGAGTTTGTCAAAATTTGCATGTCCTTGTATTTATTGAGTGATTGGTTTTACATGTGTTGGTAATGGCGTCTGTCTTGCAGGTGGTGGTTAGCCTTTATTTATGGTTACGATAAAACAACAAAAATTAAGGTTACATCCAGGTAGAAGCAAGTACTATCCCCAACCCAAACCTGGCAATCTTCTCTGGATTTTTGACCAAACCTGACCCAAACCCGACAATCCATTGTGGATTTTTGTCTGAAAATAACCCAAACCTGACAATCCTTTGTGGAGTTTTGTCTGAAGTTGACCTAAACTTGACAAACCTTTTTGGAATTTTGACCAAACCAGACCCAAGCCCAACAATCCTTTGTGGGGTTTTGTCTGAAAATAACCAAACCCGACAATCCTTTGTGGGTTTTGTCTGAAAATAACCCAAACCCGACAATCCTTTGTGGAGTTTTGTCCAAACGCGACCCAAACTCAACAATACTTTGTGGATTTTTGACCAAACCAGACCCAAACCCAATAATCCTTTGTGGATTTTTGTCTGAAAATAACCCAAAAGTAAGTTCAAATGTCTTATTTTGTCACTTTATTGTTTGAAATCCTTTGTTCACAGTTACCTCAGTGACACAAAGTGACCACACGATGCGAGCAATGATTTGAAAGCATTTCAACACTTTTAATTAAGACAAAAAGTGTAAACATGACACTGTTTGACACTGTTTTAATTTACTCTGCAGACATGAGACTGGTGGCCAAGAAAGTTAATAATCCCATATTCATAAATGTCAAACTAGTCATTTTTCAGTTTTGCAACCCACTGAACAAATGTTACTTTCAAAACATTGTGAAACAACTTGTTCAAAAATGTCCCCGTCTGTTACTAATCAACTGAATTTACTGCGTTGGACAGGCCTGACTCTGCAGAGCACTGGTGTCTGTAATCCCTCCATCTTCTCTAACTTGTGTTCGTTCAGCAACTTTTGCTCTCTGGTTTATTCCACAGAGCTCAGGCTCGGAGTGTTTAGCAGCTGTCCCACAGCACAGAAAGAACACTTTGAAGGCTTTTGTTCTGTTGGTTGTCACTCTGACCTACACCTGGCTGCTCTGTGCCTCGTGTTCATGGCTCTGGACCTTTTCCAGGCTGTTGTGCTCTTCAGGTTGTTCATATCAGCTGCTGATGCATTTCTTTTTTTTCATCACTAAAATCCCCCTCCAGCTGGAAGCCTCGGGTTTAAGCCAATTTAGAGCCACTGGAATGTTTGCATCAGTGGGGGAAGTGGAAGGAGGATTTATGTGTGTGTTCTTGTATCTGTTACCTCTTCAGGACTTTTTTCTGGCATAAACACTGATCATGTCATGACCAGTAGCCCCCATGGAGACCAAAACCTGGTCCTAATGAGGCAGAACCTCATTTCTGAGAGGCTGGTTGAGGTTAAGTTGAAGAATAAGGCATTGTTTGGGCCAAACTTTCTATATGAGGACCCACAAACAATTGTGACCCAAATCACAATAAAAACAGTGGCAATAGCAAATTAATGTGAAATGTAGTGACTATTTTACTTCCACATCTATAACAACTAATATCATTTTTGGCATTTAATTTGGTAAATTAATTTAAACATAATTTTATTAATTCAAACATACTTTTATACATGTTATTTTAAATATATGTACAAAGCTCTTGGTAAATTTTAGTCTGTTCAAATGAATGGAAGTCAATGCAGAGGAGAATGGCAGTACAAACCCCTCTCTCGCTCTGACCCTCTTCTTTTTTTTTTGGAACAGTGATGGACAGGTTGACAGATGAGGACAGGCAGGTCTATGTCTATGATATTATAATCTGTGAGTAGGTGGAAGAGAGCCAAATAATGAGCTGTCCTGGACATCCACCAACAGATTGAGTGCTAAATAGTGAGCTGTTATCTATATCCAACAACAAACTGACTGCCAAATAATGAACTACTAAAAACATCCATTAACAGACTGACTGCCAGATAATGAGCAGTTCAATAGCTCCACCAAGAGACTGACTGCTAAATAGTGAGCCGTTCAATATATCCACCAACACACTGAGTACCAAATAATGAACAGTTCGTAACACAATCAAACAGACTGACTGACAAATAATGAGCTGTACTATACATCCCCAAAAAAAATTATTGCTAAATAGTGAGCTGTTCCATCTCAGACCACTTGATTTAGATTATACTTGAAGAATACTTGGGAAATTCTTATCCAAAAGCAGGAAATACATCCTGCGTACTCCAGCTTTAACTGCCAGTCACTAAACAACACTTGACACCGTTTGCGTTTGTTTCCCTTAAAGGTCCAACCTTCTGTCTGTGGACTCTGTGGACGAGAGCTCATTCGCTCATCTGTCCAACCTACAAGTGCTGGACATCGGCTCGGGAAACAGTGACCTGCCCTTTAAAAGACACGAGCTGGAGGGAGACGAGGACGAGGAGGAGACATAATAACTGACATTGGACTGACATCGACTTTGAAATGGGACCGAACCTGTGAATGTGTGAATGTCATTTCACACGTCCATTATCGTCTGTTGTGCCGAGTGAAAGAGTGGCATATTTCTGGTGCAGGATACCGGAAGTGAAGTTACATTAGTTTCCATTTCATGGGCTGGTTAGTAATGCATTAACTGTATCTGAGCTTTGATATTTTTCTACTGTTGACTCGCAACATTTACATGTTTTTATAAAGAAATGCACACAAAGAAGCACAAAAATCCCTGTGAAGTTCACCCTGTAAAAGTCTGAATTGATATGAAAAATGTAAGCAGCATGAAAAAAGGACAGATGTTCACACTGTCTGAATCTCTATGTCTGCTTTATTTTTTTATTATTGTGTTAATGGCTGCCTCGTTAAACAGGCTTAAAACAGGCTGTTTTTACTGTTAATACTGTGAAGCCAACACCAGGAGGGAAAAGTACGGTGGCTGATAAGTTCAAAACAGTATTACAAAGTTTGAGACAAATTTACATTAAGGACAAGAAAAAAATAGCAAAACCAGTTTATAAGATTTGAAACACTTTTACAAATCCCAAAAACAAATTTACAAAAGTTTGGGATTTATAAAAATGTTTCACATTTGGTAAATTTGTTTTCTAAAATGTAAATTTGTCCGAAATTTTGTGAATTTGTCTGAGCACTTTACAAAATGTGAAATACTTTTACAAATCCTGAAACAAATGGACCAAGGTTGAAACTAATTTACATTTTCGAAAACAAATTTATAAAATGTGGAGAAAAAAAAAGGTTGAAAATCATGAAACAAATCTGCAAAATTTGAAACAAATTTACATGAATATTTTAGAAAACAACAAATTATGAAACACCATGACAAATTATTACCAAAATATGAAACATGTAAATTTGTTTCAACTTTTGCAAAGTTCTTTTTTAATTTGTAAAAATGTTTTTTTAATGGAATCTAAATTTGTCTCAGCACGTTTTTACAAAATGTGAGATAAATTTATAATTTAGAAAGCAAAATTACAAAATGTGTAATATACTTTTACAAATTCCGAAACAAAATTATACAAGTTGAGACAAATCTATATTTTCAAGAACAAATATACAAAATATGAAACATTTTTACCAATCCCAAAATAACTGAAAATGTTAATTTATTTCAATTTTTATAATTTTCTTTCGGGACTTGGAAAAGTGTTTCACATCTTGCAAATTTGGCTTGTGAAATATTACATTTATTCTTCCGGAATGGAAATTTTGTAATATTGTTTTGTGCTTACAGGCCACCATAGATGAAGGTTCTACCTTCAGTTGACATTAACAACAGTATGATGGTTGAATGAAAAACTGCAACTCTTAAACTTTAAAATGATTATATATATTATTATATATTAATCTCACCGGAAAATAAAGAAAATTAATTAAAAAAAACTAAAAGTGGTGACACCTCAATTACATTTATTCAAAGTAACTTAAGCAGATTAACGTCATATAACTTTTATATAGTTAAGGTGTCACCAACTGAAGTAACATTTGAAAAGTTTGTCAACCATTTTGTTTTTTAAGTGATTTTTGCTTCAAAAACAGTCAAGCGTGTCAGTAAGAAGGACCGTACTGCCCACAATCCTATAGACTGTATGTAGTGTTTTGGGTTTAAAAAGTGAAGCCTAGAAAGTAGGACATAGGTAGCAGTTGGCCACCAGGGGGCGACTCCACTGGTTGGAAAAAGAACTCCGTTTGAGTGGAAGTGGATGTGAAGCTAATTTTCTGCTTCTCACTTGATTTTGAATTCCACGTTTTCCTGATGACTTACTCCTCTTAATCACCAGTTTCACCTTTTCTTCAGTATAATATGATGTCAATTTTGATATTTATATTCACATTCAGAGGAAAATAGATGATAAATCCTGACACATGTGAGTATGATTGACAGCTAGTGTCGCCCAATAGGAGCCTGGTTGAGGGTGACGTCTGAAAGATGTTTGTCTTAAGGGCTTTTTGACGGGAGTTTGTTGTGCAACTAGAAACTACGTCCACTTTTTAAATACAGTCTTCAAACCCACGGAAGCTTCTGACCTTTAATGAAGGAGGAGTCTCTGGTTTTTCAAGTCGAGCAGCACCAGCGTGTGTTTTTAAGGCAAAATTAAACAGTTAGGGCTTAAACAGTTTTTCACTTTGCCTCCTCTTCACTGCAGACACTTGTAGTCCAAAACCTTTTTCCTTATGTTTGTGCGTGGAACACCAAATGTGATGCGAATTTCTTGCAATAATGATGCGAGTAAAATGTTTTAATCCTGAGGAAGCATAGACTAGATAATCCAGTTTCAGGGAGGAGATTCCAGGGATTTGGGATCTCACAGAAACTCACGCGATTTAACGTGACTTCAGTACGTAAACAGACATGGAGGCGGACTGTCAGTGTTGTCCGATAGTAGCTGTTTTGCGTGCGATGTTTTTTTGCTGAGAAACGTGAATAAACTGTGGCCGAAGTCATGGCTGAGAAGACGGAATCAACTCTGGCTTGTACAAGTTACGGTTCTAAACAAAAGTAACATTCGTTTCCCGGTAGACTTGCTCTCATTGGTTATTGCGAGGTTCTGGTCACGCCCCAAATCGCTGTTCAATCGTGATTTTTGAAATCAGGAAGACTCTGATGCTAGTCCCTCACCCTACAGGATCATTTGGCCTGGTAATCTGTTTAAATCAGACTAAAATCTGAAGGAAACCACAATTGTCGGAAGGGCCAGATTGGGACCGAAATCGGGTCAATTGTCCTCCATTGTTGGCGGAGCTTTAGATGAAGATCCGGAATCAGAAAATGTTAGTAATGTTGAAACAAAAGCGACATAAATATCAATAACAGCACCGATTTTACACACACATGTTGGTATTTCAGTGTTGAACAACGCTAGAAAACTGTTGCTAGCATTAGCTCCAGTTGTGGTTGTGTTTACGTGTTTATTCGCGTCACATTTGGTGTGAACGCACCATATGACAAACATTAAAAATGTTTAAACACTAGCTTTTATCAAAATCAGACAAAAAAAATCTGAATAGTTAAATCATATAAAATGTAGATATCAAATAGGAATCAGTTCCTCGACACTTTGACAAACTCAGACGTGAGTTTTTCGTAGAGTTTGGGTACGAGTTGACGTTGAAGGTCCAGGCGGTGGACAAGGTTGCACTCTTCGTTCTTTCTGCGTCTTAAATTCCAGCAAATTAATCCTCCAGGACCTCGTCATGACGCTGTCCTCCCGTCCAGGTGTCCTCTGCCCCGAGGTTCTGCTGACCCGTTGGACGTTAGCGTGAGGCTACACGTTGGTCTCAAGGCCGTTCATGTCGACGGTGCAGTGTTCTTTGCTCTTCTTCAGGCGCCTCGGAGGAACCGGCGGCCTCTTCCTCGCCGGCGGCCGGACGCCTTCCTCCAGCTGCATGAGCCGCGCCACGTCAGGGGGGACGAGCTCGCGTCGGAGCCCCGAGGACGGGGGACGGTAGCTGCCGTTGTTGTTGTTGTGACAGTTCATGCTCATGGTGGGTTTGCTCTCACAGATTAAAGGCACCTGGAAGGTCACAGAGTGGGATGATCAGAGATTAGAGTTAAATAATATGTCAGGAGAAAGGTTATTTATACGATAATATTGGTCTTTTACATGAATACGTCACTAATTAATGAAGAATTTTGCAAAAGCTAATGTTTAAAAATGCTGTTGGTGAAATGGTTTTGATAAAATATGTGTTGAAAAGCTCAGGAAACTTGAAATGTTAAAGCTGCTGGAATGACATAAACGGGCTTTAAAACATGTTTTTACTGCAAATACTGTGAAGACATTTGTGTTGAAAACACCAGGAGTGACCAGGTAAGTACGGTGGCTGATAAGTTCAAAAGATATTTACATTCAGGACAAAAAAAGATGAAAAAAACAAAAACAAATTACAGGATTTTAAACACTTTTAATCCCAAAACAAATTAAAATTTTAGATTGTTTGGGATATTTGAGTGTTTTATCTTCTGTAAAAATGTAGATTTGCCCTCAAATTTGTAAATTTGTCTGAGCACTTATAAAATGTAAAACACAAAAAATGTAAATATATATTAATATATTAAAGTTTAGACAAATTTGAAGAAAAAATGCAAAGATGTCATAAAAACATATGTTATTTTACAAGAATAACAACAGTCATATTTTTGTTTTCAAGCTTTACAGCAAAAGGTTTCAGCAAAAGTAATAAAAAGCCTGTCAGTGGCTCTTATTTTGTAAACCAGATTGAAAGGAAGTGGTTCTAAGATGAGCAGAGTGGCTGTATGAGAAAAATAAAGTACAGTCAGCTGGTTCATGTAAGGATCCTACATGTGAAACGTAAAAATGTTGTACTTTATTTTATATTATAATTTATAAAACAAAAAGTAAAATCAAACTGGGCATTTACTTATTTTAATGTAACAGGAAGTAGTCACACTTAAGATTAATTAAGATATTGTAGACTTAAAGTGACGTAGATATTATGAGGTGAGTCTTTTGTGTCCATTGTTGCTTTAACTGGCCATAAATGTCTTTTTCTGACAGAAGGAAGTTTTTATTGACGTTCCCTCCTCAGTAGGAAATGTCTTAAATTCCTCCATCCATGTCACATTCAGTGTCATGAATGACAGGAGGAGAAGGCTTCATGTTCACACCTGCCACAAAGCAAATATTCTTCAGTTGATTTCATTTTTCTGACATTGGGGTCAGAAAATCTTGAATTGGAATGAATTGTAAATCAACAGAAATTCTGTCTTGTAAGAAATGTTTATTTAAAGCGAGTCTTCCTTTACTTGAGTAAGCTGAATTTAAGAATTTATACCTTAGAATTTTTGATATTTGCACACACAATTTTAATCGCTGTAAAAACAGCCCTACTAGAAATAAACCACATATTCTTACAATGATTTAAATTTTCTTGTTTTAAAAAAACAAACTGTCAGTGGTTTTGAACAATCTTTACTTTGCTACAATACTTTCAGACTGTAATCTTCCTTAAAATGAGAAAAAGCTAAGACAAAATTAGCCAAAATGTAAGAAAGTTAAACTTATTAAAAGCAAAGAAATTCTGTCATGGAAGGAATTTTAACTTTCTTTACTTGATAAAGTTGAATTTGAGAATTCATAGCTGACAATTTCTAAACTCTGCTCACAATCTTAAGCCAGTAAATTTGACTTTTACTTACATTTTTGCCTCGTTACTGGTAATTAAACCTTAAAGTAAGCAGTAGCGTATCGTATTAAGATGAAGCTGGATATTTGTTCTTAAAATTATTTTTGCCAAAACTACTTTTCCTTTTGGGCAAAAAATAAAAAACATTTATTTACTTTCTTGAAAATCAATTTTTGCATTAGTTTAATCTGAAATAATGCTGTTCTTTTTGTTGCTTCCTGCAGAGAAAAGATTTAAACGTTGTCGTCGTTACCCCTTCTCCCTCTTTCAGGAAGTCTTTCCTGCAGATGTGAGCCATGATTCCTGTGGCCAGAGCGTCTCCCATCACGTTCACCATGGTGCGGAATCTGTCTCTGTAACGGCGGAAACAAAGAACGCATAACAAATATGTCGTCATCTCGACATCTCTGCTCAAAGGAAATCAAAACGTTTGAGTTTGAGGCTCACTTGCGATACTTACAGCGCCCAGTCTACTGCAATGATGAGTGTGATGTCATCAGTTGGTAACCCCACAGATGTTAGCACGATCACCATGGTGACCAGTCCAGCCTGTGGTATTCCTGCTGCACCGATACTGGCTGCAGTGGCTGTGATGCTGGTGAGAAACATGTGAAACAGAGAATTCTGAATCTATCTATCTATCTATCTATCTATCTATCTATCTATCTATCTATCTATCTATCTATCTATCTATCTATCTATCTATCTAAATAGCGTCTGTATCTATCTAAGCTAGTTAGCTAAATAGCGTCTGTATCTATCTAAGCTAGTTAGCTAAATAGCGTCTGTATCTATCTAAGCTAGTTAGCTAAATAGCATCTCTATCTATCTATCTATCTATCTATCTATCTATCTATCTATCTATAGCTAGTTAGCTAAATAGCGTCTGTATCTATCTAAGCTAGTTAGCTAAATAGCGTCTGTATCTATCTAAGCTAGTTAGCTAAATAGCGTCTGTATTCTATCTATCTATCTAGCTAAATAGCGTCTGTATCTATCTAAGCTAGTTAGCTAAATAGCACCTGTATCTATGTATCTAAGCTAGTTAGCTAAATAGCATCTCTATCTATCTATCTATCTATCTATCTATCTATCTATCTATCTATCTATCTATCTATCTAAGCGTCTGTATCTATCTAAGCTAGTTAGCTAAATAGCGTCTGTATCTATCTAAGCTAGTTAGCTAAATAGCGTCTGTATCTATCTAAGCTAGTTAGCTAAATAGCATCTGTATCTATCTAAGCTAGTTAGCTAAATAGCGTCTGTATCTATCTAAGCTAGTTAGCTAAATAGCATCTAAGCTTCTCAATACCTTTTCAAAGCAGTCGATGGAAACACAAATAATTGAACGTTTCCTTTTACCAAAAAATTCTGGAAACCTAGCTGAGGACGAGCTGTCATATGAATTATAGCATGTCGTCTTTATTTATTACATGCTAAATTATGCATATGACGTATTTAATTTGAGTTAGATTTTATTATATTATTTTTTTTAGCTCCTGTCAGACCAGTTGGAGCCCTGTAGCACTTCCTCCCTCTTGTTTAAATTGAAATTTACAGGATAAATCCAGGTGAGGGTGAAGTCTTCAGGCCTTTTTTATAGTCTCCATGTCTGCTTTATCTTTTCCGACTGGAGATCGAAGTTTGTAAACCACTCACTCTCCCACACCAAAGTCCATAGAGAAAATCAGTGATTTTAGCTCACAGGGACACAGGAGCTGCTGGTCTACTGCTGCCTCGTGTGGTCACGTTGTGTTACTGATTTAAATTTAAATGAAGGGATTTATATGCCAAATTGACAAAATAAGACATTTTAACTTGCTGATGGAGGCAGCAGTAGACCAGCAGCTCCTGAGTCCCTGTGAGCTAAAATCACTGATTTTCTCTATGGACTTTGGTGTGGGAGAGTGAGTGGTTTACAAACATCAGTTTCGTGTTGGAAAAGTCTGTCTAACAGTGAGATAAAAATGTGAACTTATTCTTAAGATACTGACTTGTGCTCATGTAGATTTTACTTTTCAAACCTTTAGGAACCTTTAATTTGTTTATTTGTGTCAGGGTTTAAAAATGGGTTTAAAATATGAAATCTCTTTAAAGTAACCAGGTCAGAGGAAAAACAACAAATTAAAGTGAATGATCATGTCATCTGTTGTTTCTGATCTCACTGCTGCTGTCTTCAACATGTTAATGATCGTCGTCCACTGACCTGATGGTGATGATCTGACCAAAGTCCAGCTCGTAGTTGTTGACCTGTGCGATGAATATGGCCGCCACGGCCTCGTAGAGGGCGGTGCCGTCCATGTTGATGGTGGCGCCCACGGGGAGAACGAAGCGGATGATGCGGCGGTCGATGTGGTTGTTTTCCAGGAGGCACTTGAAGGTGATCGGCAGCGTGGCAGAGCTGAGGAAGACGAAGTAGTGAGGAAGACGAGTGTGTGCAGTGTTTTCACCTGGGTCACAATGACTTTGATTTAATCTGTGTTCAATAAGTTAAAGAGATGACAAGGATCATAATGATGCTTCAAGTAAGAAATTCTGGCCTTGACTAAACAGTGACGCTCCTGTCAAATCTGGTTTTAAGCATTAACTGGAACTGAATCAAGAAATAATACAAGTTATTAAGATTAACATGGGTTAAAAAGATTAGAGCAAATAAAATGCTCAAGAAAATACACAAAACCTGCATAGCAAGAGGAAATACTTTGCTGCCAAAACAAAATTAAATAAATACAGTTGGAGCCAAAGCCAGCACTGCAAAAACAGCCATGTTAGAAATGGGCTAAATGTGAAAAAATATATTTAATTTTTGCTTTGTTAAAATAGCTTGCAAAGTCACTTTCATACAGTAGTGTTCCTTAAAGTGAGGAAAAACTATACTAGCCAAAACTGGCCAAAATTTAAAATGTATCACAAGCAAAGAAATTCTGTCATGTAAGAAATGTTTACTTAAAAAGAGTCTGACTTTAAAAGTGAGATATTTTTTATTAAAATGTGGGATTATTTTCTAATACAAAACTTGCTAGCCAACGTAATTTTTATTTTTAGGCAAAAAATAAGAACAATTTGTTGGAAAGTAAAACAAAAATAATCTTGACAATGCAAGTTTTGTACTAGAAAAGTTATCAAATGTCTAACTTTGTCCTGATAAGATATTACACCTTTAATTTCAGACAATGTTTTGTCTGAAATCCCAGAAATTCACAAAGTCACAGATCGGTGTGCGTATGAAAATATAACAATTTTTCTTAAATTGTTATAGCTGAGTCTTAAATTCAGCTTCATCAAGAAAAGGAAGAGTCAAAGATCCAAGGGCCAATTTGGTCAAATTTTCTGCCTGTTTTTCTCCATTTTTAATGAACATTATAGTCTGAAAGTGGTTAAGTTTACAGGTTAGTTTTAAGTATTCTAGCCAAGCAGAATTTGCTTAACCCCACTGACAGATTATGTTTCTTAAAACAACAAATAAATGTAATAATATCTGGCTTATTTCTAAGTAGGTTCTGTTTTTACAGTGCAGATTTGAAATTCTTCAGTTTAAAAGACTAACTTTAAGAAAACCTTTCTTACATGACAGAATCTCTTTGTTGGTCATTAGTTAAACTTTCTTAATTTTTGGCCAATTTTCCAAGGAAATTTTTTTTTAAGGAAATTCACAGTCTAAATATTTAAGCAAATTTTTTTCGTAAAACAAGGAACTTTGAATCAGGGTTAAAGAATATTTCTTTTATTTCTAATGTGACTGTTTTTTTTCCAGTGTCTAACATGTGAAATAAAACAGTCAAACATGAAATAAAGTCATTTTTGTGGCAGGAAAAAACACTTTCACTAACAACAAATCAGCTTCAGTCACATTTTGACAAATATTTTCTATACGATTCAAGATTCCAGGATGTAGTTTAGTTGTGTGGGATCATAGTAAGGTTACGAGACACTTCTAAAAGTACGATGAAAACCAGTCACTGCAGCTGACTCTGATTTGACTTGGCAAAAAAACAAAACACAAAAAGACTGATCCGTCTTCAGTCGCCGACGAGAACAAGGATCAGTTAAGATTTCAGCTTCACGTGGAAAACATTTAACATTTCTCTGACCACACACACACTGTCTTTTATCCAATTCACGTCAAATCTCATAAATTCACATTATTTCTGAGGAGAATTTTCCAGAGCAGAACATTTTTTTTTCAGTTTGCCTTTCACCTCGTTCCAGGAGGAAACTGCTGCAATTCACTCATCTTCAGCATGCAGAAGAGTGGATTTAATGTCTGCCGTTTACATCAGAACACACACACACACAGATGGACAAATGCCAGTCTAATCACATGGAATGTTCCTTTACATTCCAGTCTCTTCCCACACACCAGATGTTTTCTGTCCGGACTTTTATGATTGTGTTCCAGTGAGAAGGAAAGTGAAACATCCACAGTTTGACTGACGAATTATATTTAAATTAACAAAAATAATTTGCACTTTCTTAGATGCAGACACACACACACACACACACACACACACACACACACTGGTTTCCATGACTACAGAGGACATTACATTGACTTCCATTCATTTCCTGGAGACCTAACCCTAACCTTAACCATAATTACTAGTGTCCTAACCCTAACCCTGACCCTGACCCTAACCTCAGCCTAACTTTAAAACATGTCTTCACCTTAAAATTGAGTCATTTACGTTATGGGGACTTGATTTTTGTCCCCATAAGGAAGACAAGTCCCCATAATGTGAGTGTGGAGACACATTTAGGTCCCCACAACATTAGGAAGACCACTCTTCTGCTTGAGCATCACAGTTTATTCATGTAATCATGTTTGAAAAGAAAAATTGTGGAGGAAAAGAACATTTCAATTGTTGACTGAATAAATTGTGATGCTGAGTCAGTGCAGTGTGAAGGAGACTAGTGACCTGTCCAGGATCTACGCCGTCTCTGTCCAGGATCTATGTCGTCTCTGTCCAGGATCTACGTTGTCTCTGTCCAGGATCTATGTTGTCTCTCTGTCCAAGATCTACATCGTCTCTGTCCAGGATCTATGTCGTCTCTGTCCAGGATCTATGTCGTCTCTGTCCAGGATCTACGCCGTCTCTGTCCAGGATCTACGTTGTCTCT
>JAFBJR010000079.1:2401362-2472654 GCA_016785285.1 Brachirus orientalis | reverse complement strand
GTCTCTGTCCAGGATCTACGTCGTCTCTCTGTCCAGGATCTACATCGTCTCTGTCCAGGATCTACGTCGTCTCTCTGTCCAGGATCTACATCGTCTCTGTCCAGGATCTACGTCGTCTCTCTGTCCAGGATCTACATCGTCTCTGTCCAGGATCTACGTCGTCTCTCTGTCCAGGATCTACATCGTCTCTGTCCAGGATCTACGTCGTCTCTCTGTCCAGGATCTACATCGTCTCTGTCCAGGATCTACGTCGTCTCTCTGTCCAGGATCTACATCGTCTCTGTCCAGGATCTACGTCGTCTCTCTGTCCAGGATCTACATCGTCTCTGTCCAGGATCTACGTCGTCTCTCTGTCCAGGATCTACATCGTCTCTGTCCAGGATCTACGTCGTCTCTCTGTCCAGGATCTACATCGTCTCTGTCCAGGATCTACGTCGTCTCTCTGTCCAGGATCTACATCGTCTCTGTCCAGGATCTACGTCGTCTCTCTGTCCAGGATCTACATCGTCTCTGTCCAGGATCTACGTCGTCTCTCTGTCCAGGATCTACATCGTCTCTGTCCAGGATCTACGTCGTCTCTCTGTCCAGGATCTACATCGTCTCTGTCCAGGATCTACGTCGTCTCTCTGTCCAGGATCTACATCGTCTCTGTCCAGGATCTACGTCGTCTCTCTGTCGGATCTACGTCGTCTCTCTGTCCAGGATCTACGTCGTCTCTGTCCAGGATCTACGTCGTTGTCTCTGTCCAGGATCTACGTCGTCTCTGTCCAGGATCTACGTTGTCTCTTAGTCTTATCTTGGTCTCTATACACTCTGATTTAGGTCTTGATTTGGTCTTTGTCTTTTGTACTTGGTCTTCATTCCTTCTCCATCCTTACAGGTCTTGTTCTTATCCTGGTCTTCACGCTCTCTGGACTTGGTCTTGACTCAATCCCAATTCTTATGAGTCATGTTCTTGGTCTTGATTCCTTTACCTTTACAAGTCTTATCATGTCTCCATACAATCGGGTCTTGGTCTTGACTTGGTGTTTGTCCCTACAAGTCTTCTTCTTATCTCGGGCTCTTTAAACTCTGGTCTTGGTCTTGATGAGATGTCTGTCCCTCTGTCTCTTTCTCTACACGTGGTGGTCTTGGTCTTAATTTTTTTCTCTGCCTCTAGTCTCAGGTTTATTTTGGTCTTGACTAGATCTCTGTCCCTACATTTTATCTGGGTCTTCCCTCTTGGTCTTGTTTTAGTCTTGTACACAGTATAAAAGTTTAACACATGGTTGTGAATTGTGAATGTTCTGCCTCATCCAGTTCTCCGTCCTCTACATGAACAATATCTCAGCCGTTTTTCTACGTTTTCTTTTGAGTATAGTGTAAATTAAATTTACTTTGAAAGCACTCTCACACCTTTTTTTTTTATTGATAACAGTAGAAATGAGCGGGTGTGTGTGTGGGTGAATCATTTTGGCCACTGCAGCACTTTGCAGAGCTTTAAAGGGCCTCCACCTCCAGATTTGACCTTGGCGTAGAGTAAGTGGAATGAATAACGGAAGAATGGAAAATAAAAAATAATTGACTTTCACATGAATAGAGATAAAAACTGCCACAATTAAAGTCATTGTCTGGTCATTTTCCTTGTACCTGGAGGAGGTTGCCAGGGCGATGAGCAGGGCCTGCAGGATCCCCCGGATGTAGACGATGGGGCTCTTTTTGGTGATGAAGAAGTACATGGCTGGAAGGATGAAGAGGCCGTGCAGCACCAGACCAAACACCACAGTGACGGCGTAGAAGCCCAGCTTCTTCCCCATGTCGGACGGGTCGCTCATCTCCAGGATCTTACCGGCCACGAGGAACACGATGCCAAACGGGAAATACCTGGACGATGAGTGGGCAAAGTCAGCAACAAAGTCAGTCTTTTGTGAGGTACATACTGTATTTTCACACACGTTTTCAGATCAGAACGGTTTTTCATTAGGAAATAACTAATTCTGTTTCACTTTGCGGACACATTGTTTTGACCAACTACAGAACCTCCTAAAAAAGGGAACTGATACAATTTTGACAAAATTGCGGTGGGATTGCCGTCTAACACGCAAGCTGAGGCTACGCTGTGTTGCTGGCTTGAAGCAGCTGAAGTCGTGTGAATAATTTGATATGAATTTTTATGAACAGGAAGTTGAGGTGATATGAATTTAAAAGGCAATAAAGTATGTTTGAATCAACTACATAGAATGTGTAAAATCAAAACTTTTCTGGAATAAGTTGTATTTTTGTGGAATAAACCTTTAACAACTTAAGGACACAGAATAATATTTGGGTGGAATGAAATGGAATAAAAATGTTGAGTACTTCGACAAAGAAGTACTTTTGTGGAATTAACCTTTGAAATTATAATTATTTAGACAAATTTGGGTCGAATGTACCTTTAAAAGTGTTCCTCTGTTTGCTCTAATTAGCTGATGTTAAAATAGGAAAAAGTCCAAAAACTTAAACTTAAACTGAGTGTGGAAGGAGTATGAATGGTAGGGAATGTTGAAAAGTTTGTGAACCTTTTGAAATTTGAACGATGATGCAGGTGAAAGTATGGAGGAGTTAGAAGGAGTTGAAAGATGCATGAAAATGTTGAAGTTTAGAGAATTTTAACATCCATTCCTATGGGAAAGAAATTAGCAGAAAATGTTAAATATTTTGGAAAATGAGGTGAATTTTGGAGTATGAACAGTTTGAATATGTTGAAAAATGTAGGAGTTGCATTAGAAAAGCAGGAAAAATAAAATAATAATAATAATAAGTGGAATATAGAATTTGTGGACGAACATTAATCCCACAAACAGTTGGAGGTGGACACAACAGAGAAGCAGCTTTAGTTCACGTCCACCGTGGAAGACAGTGAAGAGCTGTTGTTTCCATTTTAATCGTCTTGTTCCATGAAGCTCTTCGGACACTCTGGATTCTAGTTTGCGTCGTCTGTCGTGACACAACTGACTTTGAAGAAATGTCGACGCCCACAAAATGCTTCTGCCGCGTTCAAAGAGAACCACCTTCACTTCTTTTATATCTTATATTCTCACTCTTCTCTTATCTGGTATTATTAAAGGTCACATAGAATGAGAGATTACTGACGTCTACTTAGATAAATTAAATAACATTTATGGTCAAAAACCTCCTAGTCTCTTCAGATTAAGACAGATTATTGCTGCTCTCTGCCAGCCTCTGAACAGGCACTCTGTTTCTGAGCTAATGCCCCGCCCCCCAGAACACTGAGTCTCTTGTGATTGGCCAGCTACCAGCTGACTGACTGCTCCCCGGTTCTTCTTCTTCTTCTTCTTCTTCTTCTTCTTCTTCTTCTTCTTCTTCTTCTTCTTCTTCTTCTTCTTCTTCTTCTTCTTCTTCTTCTTCTTCTTCTTCTTCTTCTTCTTCTTCTTCTTCTTCTTCTTCTTCTTCTTCTTCTTCTTCTTCTTCTTCTTCTTCTTCTTCTTCTTCTTCTTCTTCTTCTTCTTCTTCTTCTTCTTCTTCTTCTTCTTCTTCTTCTTCTTCTTCTTCTTCTTCTTCTTCTTCTTCTTCTTCTTCTTCTTCTTCTTCTTCTTCTTCTTCTTCTTCTTCTTCTTCTTCTTCTTCTTCTTCTTCTTCTTCTTCTTCTTCTTCTTCTTCTTCTTCTTCTTCTTCTTCTTCTTCTTCTTCTTCTTCTTCTTCTTCTTCTTCTTCTTCTTCTTCTTCTTCTTCTTCTTCTTCTTCTTCTTCTTCTTCTTCTTCTTCTTCTTCTTCTTCTTCTTCTTCTTCTTCTTCTTCTTCTTCTTCTTCTTCTTCTTCTTCTTCTTCTTCTTCTTCTTCTTCTTCTTCTTCTTCTTCTTCTTCTTCTTCTTCTTCTTCTTCTTCTTCTTCTTCTTCTTCTTCTTCTTCTTCTTCTTCTTCTTCTTCTTCTTCTTCTTCTTCTTCTTCTTCTTCTTCTTCTTCTTCTTCTTCTTCTTCTTCTTCTTCTTCTTCTTCTTCTTCTTCTTCTTCTTCTTCTTCTTCTTCTTCTTCTTCTTCTTCTTCTTCTTCTTCTTCTTCTTCTTCTTCTTCTTCTTCTTCTTCTTCTTCTTCTTCTTCTTCTTCTTCTTCTTCTTCTTCTTCTTCTTCTTCTTCTTCTTCTTCTTCTTCTTCTTCTTCTTCTTCTTCTTCTTCAGGTTGAATGTTCACGTCCATGACCAGGAGTAGCTGTTGGGGGAGGGTTCGTTGCACGTCAAATGTGCTAGTTACATAACTAACTGACTTTTCAAAACCTCTTGCTCGAGCTCAGGTAAACAGAGAAGCCCTTCTTTGTCAGAAGTGACTGAAGTGTTTATTGTGACACTTTAGTGATGTTTAGATACAGGAAGGACACATCAGACACATGATTTTCCACTGAATGTCCTATTTATATAATAATTTAAATTATCTCTGCCTCTTCTCTTTGAACTGCCTTGTTTTTACATTGAATGTGCAGCAGTTTGAATGGCCTTGCTGCTGAAACGTGATTGGCCCTGCTGTTGCCACTCGGCTGCCATTTTTCCCTTTTATTATCTGTGTTATTGAGTCTTTTTTTTTTAATGGTCTGTCTAGAGCAGCGGAGCAGCTGCCCAATCAGCAGTTGCCACAGCAACCATGGCCATAGCAAAGAATCTCACAGGATTACAAGAATATGATGTGCATTCAAGTTATGAAATGTAAGTTTTGGATGTTGTTCTTATTCAGTCCAATCCAGCTTTATTTATTATATATATACAGGATTACATATATATATATATATATTGTGTGTATATATATATATATATATATATATATATATATATATACAAGTTCAAATGTCTTATTTTCTATGGACTTTGGTGTGGGAGAGTGAGTGGTTTCTAAACTGACCCAAAGTACAAGCGATATATATTTTTGTAATTGATTAATAATTCAAAATATTACTTTTGAAATGTCGTCATAAGACACACAGTCTTAGGCTTGTTCTCAGTGGAATAATGGCTTCCACAAGCCACTTAACAAAGGCTCACCTTACAAAATCTACACCTGTTTTAGTCTCTGATTTCATTTCAGCTGATTTGTCCCTTTTAGACCACCTGTTCTCTCTGGAAACTGAAGCTTGTAAACCGCTCACTCTCCCACACCAAAGTCCATAGAGAAAATCTGTGATTTTACATCACAGCACACAGGAGTTGTTGATCCACTGCTGCCTCCATCACTAAGTTCAAATGTCTTATTTTGTCAATTCAGTGTTTGAAATCTTTTGTTCAGGTTTACCTCAGTGACACAAAGTGACCACACGAGGCAGCAGTAGACCAGCAGCTCCTGTGTCCCTGTGAGCTAAAATCACTGATTTTCTCTATGGACTTTGGTGTGGGAGAGTGAGTGGTTTAAAAACTGACCCAAACTTCAGAAGTCTGTTGAAATAATCTGTCTAACAGTGAGATAAAGCAGCTAACATATTCTGAAAATGTCATCGACTGAAACTGGCATAGATTTTATTTAGTTAGCTATTTATTAAGTGGCTAAAATGTTTTCACTGAGCTCACATTCCACATTTTTGAGTAATCATGCTGTTTTGACATGCTGTTGAAAACTAATGTGATTATGGACATAAGGGGTGACTATTTTGTGTTTTATTTTTAAATTGTTGACTGTGTTAGAGTTTTTATTGCTGCTGATTTGTCCTTGTAGAGTGAACTGATGCATGAGGGACATAAATGAGTTCTATTTTCTCTGCATAATTCTGTAAAAAGCCAGAAAAGTAATTTTTCACTTGTCAATTGAAAATGTCAATTATCATGACCGTGGGCAGATTCCATTTGAATGAGATTAAAGAAAGTGTTTTTTTACCATATTACAATGGCAACAATGCGGAGGACAGCCTCATTCAGACTCTGGCAGAAGTTCACCAAGGCGCTTCCATTTGGCCCCATCCTCCCCAGCATTATACCTGACAAAACACAAGTGATGGATGTTTCCATTTGTAAGAATAACGTCTACATCTGCAAGGTCCTTCTACAGCCATTTGGAATCACTGTTGTTTTACCCATTGTGGCTGAAAAGATAACGATCCCAAGGACGTTCATTCCGTCACTTGTCCCGTCACGAGTGCGTATGAGCACATCAGGGGGCGGAGTCAAGTCAAGGGCAAAGTTCTGGACGTCGGTTCCGTTGTCGTCCTGGATACCGTAGACGAGCGCCCGCCGCGTGGTGTACTCTGAAGGCGTCTGACTCAGCGTCGGCTTCGGTTTGACGATGTACTCGCTGCTTGTCCGATACTGAGGAAAGAAACAGAAGCAGAGGGAGATTTTTGTGTTCGGCCATAAATAACGTAGTCTTTATGTTGCTAAACTGAACCCTGTTTTTGAAGACGTCGTGCCAGTTTTTGACACCGAAAAGTACACAGATGCCGGGTTCCTATTGGACAATACCATCCGTCAGTTACACTCGTGTTATTTATACTTTATTTTTTATTTTCCTCTTTATGGAAATGACCCACTCACTCACTCATTTTCTCCCACTTTATCTTCCAGACGACGGTCAATTTAGCGTGTCCAATTAACCTCTGCATGTTTTTGAACTTTAGGAGGAGGAAACTGACGAACCTGAAGAAAACCCAGCACACGGGGAGAACATGCAAACTCCACACAGAAAGGCCCTTGGTCAAACAACAGAATTAGCCACTACGCCACCGTGTGGCCCTTAATGGGAACATACAGTAATTTACCACATTGGCATTTTGAAGAAGATTGGAAACTTGTGATTCAGGAAAATGTTGAGTGACTTTTAGAGCAAGTGAAAAGTCCATAGAGTTTTTTTTGCCCCCTGGTGGCCAGTTGCTACTTGCAGGCTTCACTTTTAAAGCAGAGCTTTTCTGGATTTTCACTTTAATTTAACAGCTTCAGAGTCATTGTGATGGTTATCTGTCTCCACTGTCCTCTACTGTCTGTCAGTGGAAAATCAGCCTTGCAAGACCAGGGTCGACGACCCGGAATAGACACACACACACACACACACACACACACACACACCGTAGCCAGATACCAGCTATAAGATTGTGTTATTTTAGACGTTCATCATGACAGAGTCAGTGAACAGAAGAAGAGAAACTGGCTTTTCTCAAATGGTGAGAAAACACAGAAGCATGCAAAGCAAAAGCTGACCAGCATGGACCTGGACATGGAGACATGGACATGGACATGGACATGGACATGGACATGGACATGGACATGGAGACATGGACATGGACCTGGACATGGAGACATGGACATGGACATGGACATGGAGACATGGACATGAACATGGAAACATGGAGACATGGAGACATGGACATGGACCTGGACATGGAGACATGGACATGGACCTGGACATGGAGACATGGAGACATGGAGACATGGAGACATGGACACATGGACACATGGAGACATGGACACATGGAGAAATGGACACATGGACATGGACATGGACATGGACATGGACATGGAGACATGGAAACATGGAGACATGGAGACATGGACATGGACATGGACATGGACATGGAAACATGGAGACATGGACACATGGAGACATGGACATGGAGACATGGACATGGACATGGACATGGACATGAACATGGAGACATGGACATGGAGACATTTTTTTTGCCCCCTGGTGGCCAGTTGCTACTTGCAGGCTTCACTTTTAAAGCAGAGCTTTTCTGGATTTTCCGTCTTTTCTCAAATGGTGAGAAAACACAGAAGCATGCAAAGCAAAAGCTGACCAGCATGGACATGGACATGGACATGGACATGGACCTGGACATGGAGACATGGACATGGACATGGACCTGGACATGGAGACATGGAGACATGGAAACATGGACATGGAAACATGGAAACATGGAGACATGGAAACATGGAAACATGGAGACATGGAGACATGGAGACATGGAGACATGGACATGGACATGGACATGGACATGGACATGGACATGGAAACATGGAAACATGGAAACATGGAGACATGGACATGGACACATGGAAACATGGAGACATGGACATGGACATGGACATGGAGACATGGAGACATGGAGACATGGAGACATGGACATGGACATGGAAACATGGAGAAATGGACATGGACATGGACATGGAGACATGGAGACATGGAGACATGGAGACATGGACATGGACATGGAAACATGGAGAAATGGACATGGAGACATGGAGACATGGAGACATGGAAACATGGAAACATGGAGACATGGACATGTAGACATGGAGACATGGACATGGACATGGACATGGACATGGACATGGACATGGACATGGACATGGAAACATGGAAACATGGAAACATGGAAACATGGAGACATGGAAACATGGAGACATGGAAACATGGAGACATGGAGACATGGAAACATGGAGACATGGAGACATGGAAACATGGAAACATGGAGACATGGACATGTAGACATGGAGACATGGACATGGAGACATGGAGACATGGAGACATGGACATGGACATGGACATGGACATGGACATGTCCATAATGGATGGATGAATGTTTACAGTGGTAAAAAATATGTCCTCCGAAACTGTAGGGGGAGCTCTGTAGAGAATGTTATATACAGTAGTAAGTTGCCAGTGTTTTTTGTGTGTGTCTTACCTGCTGAAACGCGGCCTGGACCAGGTTAGACGGGAACATGTTGCTGTAAAACATAAACACACACACATAATATTATTAGTATAACATGAGATTTATATTGTAGATTTAGTTTCTCAGGTGAATGCTCCCAAATATCTGTCCCGAATGTGTCCTGTGTCCAGTTGTGATTCATTACAGATCAGTTTGATTTTCGCATAAATGCCACTGGACATCGCAAACACACACGGAAATGACGCTCGCACAGATACTTAGTGAGAGGGTGAGTGTACGTACGGTATGTGTGAATGGGAATGGTTTCCATCTGTTGCTATAATGGTCATTTTCAGGTGGTAAAAAAAAAAAAAAAAAAAAAAAAGTGAATGCCCAAAAATATCATGATTTTGCTCGGGTGTGTCTAAAGAAATATGGGATATGTAAAGATTAGGGCCAGTTTCTATTAGAGCTGCCACTGCTGATGTTAAAGTGCACAAACTACTAAACAAATGTCACTTTCTGGCTAGAAAATGTATCCTATTCAGTTGGATCAACGAGAAACCCCCAACTGTGACTCAGTTTTTCCCGATGGAAAGACTGAGTGCCAAATTGAAGGGGAATGATAACATTTTTATGGATATTTGGTGGCCCATGATGGACTTGCCTAGGGAAATAAACCAGTCATCTTGAAGGGAAAGACCACATTGGATGGTTTCAAACTGAAGGTGATGAATGCTGAACTATGATTTATGGGTAATGTAACACTTGACTTTTAGAGTTTGAACTGCAGTATATAGATGTGTATATATAAATATTTGTGCTTATATGATAATTATTCCCCTTTTTATATATATACATGTATTTTTTATTTTTTGTTTGTTTTTTAATTATTTATTTATTATATTTTTTTTATGTATATATATATATTGTTTTTATTAATTGCAAATCTTTTTGTAACTGTATATATTTATTTTTGTCCTGTTGTCATACCATTTCTGCATGTATGTTTACAGGACTACATTGTGAGTTCTAAAACATATAAAATTTGATTATCAAAAAAAAAAAAAAGCAGTTGAATGTGTTGAGATGTTTAGTGTGGAGGTCTTTTAGAAAAAACTAAAACAAAGTTTCCACTTCAGGAAAGTTGTAAAATGGGTCTGAATACAGCGTCCACTGAGGAGGGGTGAATAAAAACGTCAGCTGAAATGAAATATGATGATTGTACATGTGTCATGCAGCTCATCAGACCGTATTTTTCATTTTTTGTGGTTTTCCTCCTTGAAATATTTGCTTTTAGTCCAATTTTGCTTCCATGTTATTTTCGAAATCCTGTTTTTGTGTCGGTTTTGTCATTACTTTGGTCTTATTTTCCCTTCTTCTGTTTTTACCAAACCACCAAAGCAAAGTGCTCAGACATACTCAACAATCAACCAGATTGTGATTCAGTGTTTTAGGTTAGGGTCTAAATGAAATGGCTGTGACTCACAATCAGTGGACTCCAAAGAAAACATCCCTGTTGACCCTGAACAACGAAAACAAAGCAGAAGGCTGCAGCAATGACATAGAGCAGCTCGGTCCAGATGTGGTATGATTATTCATCATTTATTAAATGAATATAATGAATCAAACAACTAAAAAAGGGTGTTTATTCAAAATAATGCTATTTTTACTTTATAAAAATAAAAGCACATTTGCATGGTTCTCTTGGTTGGTTCGACTGCTGCTGCAGTTGCGCAACCTGGAAATTGGAGTCAGTGACTGAGTTTGACCTCATGTCAGTGTTTTGAAAGAACATACTCACATTATTTTAAGAAAACAGACATGAGTTATTAGACTGAGCTGAAATATTTTTGCTGGAGTTCATTTCCAGAGAGTTCTGGTTTGTTTAATCACACCCGAAAACCCACAATGTCACTCCAGCCTCATCCAAACATCTTTAGTTGGTTTGCCTAAAACCTTTAAGGGATAGTTCAGGTTTTTCCCAAGTGTGTTTGTACCAAATACTGCTACACTGTCACTGTCTGAACCAGCAGAACATGTGGTTTCCAGTGGGGACACAAGCTAAAACAGAATTTGGTCACTTCACAAAAGACTCAACCAATAAAATCTACATCAGCTTAAGTCTCTTGATAGCTTAAGAATATGTTTGCCACTTTTCCTCACTCATAGACAGTATTCTTCAACAGGAAACAGACCTTTGTAAACCACTCACTCTCCCACACCAAAGTCCATAGAGAAAATCAATGATTTTACATCACAGCACACAGGAGGTGTTGATCCACTGCTGCCTCCATCATTTAGTTCAAATGTCTTATTTTGTCAATTCGACATTCAAAATCCATTATTTAGATTTATGTCAGTGACACAAACTGACCACAGGAGGCAGCAGTAGACCAGCAGCTCCTGTGTCCCTGTGAGCTAAAATCACTGATTTTCTCTATGGACTTTGGCATCAAAATTACAGTCACTATCATAAAACCAACATTTAGAGCTCTCAATCAACAGTCAACAACAAACTAGCCAATCAAAATTATTTATTTATTTATTTATTTATTTATTTATTTATTTATTTATTTATTTATTTATTTAATAATTTATTATTATTATTATTATAGTGATGGTGACACCTCCATAGCCTCCATATGATGTCGTTGTTATCATCCAATCAGCAGGTAATTCTTTGTGTATGTGGATCTGCTGCTGCCTGGGAACTAAAAACACAGCAGCTAACAAGGATGTTGACATGAATTACTATGAATTTCATTTTCTCGACGCAGCTTTCAAGCTAAAAATGATTCAACTCAAAGGCAGAGACCAAGACCAGCTCATACAAACAGGTGAAGGCTTTGTAAGGCACTTTTATGAAGCTAGAGCTAGCAGTTAGACACAACAGCTAGCTATTAGCAGCTACAGCTAGAAGAGCTAGTCATTAGCTGCCAAAACGTGTAATTAGCTGATACAGCTAGTTGTTAGCTGCTAAAGTCAACTAAAGCTAGCTGTTAGCTGCTATAGCCAGTTAGGTGTAACAGCTAGCTAACAGCTAACAAACATTTCCTGGCCTGGGGCGGCATGATTTGTCTTTTTAGAGAAGAGGACAACAGAAGTTAGTAGAAATAGAGCTATTATTAAACTTAATATCATTAAATGATCTATTCATGTATCAAATTGAATCTTTTTCTAATCCATTTATGTATCAAAATGAATAGATAAGCAGCTCCAGTCGGAATGGGACGAAGGACGGATTTGGTTCACAAGTGACCGGTGAGTCCTTACACATTTGTGTACACATATGTGTATTTAAACTTACTTGAGGGTGTTCTATTTTGTTCATGATGGTGTGTCTTTTGTTCGTTGGCATTGAAAAGTTTAATCAGTTTGAGTCCAGAAGTGCAGCAGAGAGTTGTTTTGGAAAGGACCTAGTGACATAATTTGCACATAATATAAATTAAAATATTTTTACAGCTTTTCAAAAGCATCCACTTCACTTGGACAGTGACAGAGAAGTTTGACCAGGTGAGATAAAAAAAGGCACATTAAATCAGCCATTAACTGCAGAGCTGCACAAACTAACAACCTCAATATACACTTGAATGTGCAAGCAATAAAAACACAGAAAACACAACTATATTAAAATTCACTGTTTTTAAAACTCTGCTAAACCACAACATCTTTTCTAATGAACCTGCCGGACTGACAAATACATTTTACAAAATGTACAATAATACAATCTTAAAGCTTGCCAATGAAACATGTTTGGAAAGAAATTCAGAAAAATTCTCTTGTGGGATGTAAGTAATTTCTCTGTTAAAGAAATCAGTGTCTAATCTGATACAGACCCAGTTTGTGAACCAGGCACAAGAAGAGAATAAAAGGAAAAACAGAAAAGAAACGTGGATTCCATTAATTATCTGATGCATTGCCAGACACAAAAGTCCATAGAGAAATCAGTGATTTTAGCTCATGGAGACACAGGAGCTGCTGGTCTACTGCTGCCTCGTGTTGTCAGTTTGTGTCACTGAGGTAAATCTGAGCAAAGGATTTTATATGCCGAAATGACAAAAAAAGACATTTGAACTTACTGATGGAGGCAGCAGTAGATCAACAACTCCTGTGTGCTGTGATGTAAAATCACTGATTTTCTCTATGGACTTTGGTGAATGGTTTACAAACTTCTTTGTAACTTCTCAAACTTCTCTCTGATGATGATATGAATAAGTGATGGAATGACTGTTTAATGTGACTGGACTGCATGTTTGTGCCAAACACACAAGAAAAGGTTCCAATGATTTAGTCTCTGCACGTAGACTAGTTACATAGCGTTTAAAGAGTCTGAGAGCAACATATTTCACTCAGGATATTCATCAAATGGTTTAAACCATTTGAACATGATTCTATATGAATGTTGCTGATGTCTTCACCTTTTGCTATATCAGCCTTACAAAATGATAAAACATCTGTGTTGTGTTAATAAGTCTTTAAAATTGGAGTTAGGCGATGTACTTGATTAATAATTCAAAATATTACTTTTGAAATGTGGTGATAAGACACACAGCCTTAGGCTTGTTCTCAGTGGAATAATGGCTTCCACAAGCCACTTAACAAATCATTATCATATGAGCTGATTTGTCACCTCTAGACAACCTGTTCCCCGTGTAAACCACTCACTCTCCCATACCAAAGTCCATAGAGAAAATCAGTGATTTCAGCTCACAGGGACACAGGAGCTGCTGGTCTACTGCTGCCTCGTGTGGTCACTTTGTGTCACTGAGGTAAATCTGAACAAAGGATTTCAAAAGCCGAAATAATTAAATAAGACATTTGGACTTACTGGTGGAGGCAGCAGTAGACCAGAAGCTCCTGTGTCCCTGTGAGCTAAAATCACTGATTTTCTCTATGGACTTTGGTGTGGGAGAGTGAGTGGTTTACAAACTTCACTTTCCTGTTGGAAAAGTCTGTCTAACACTGAGATAAAGACATGAACATGATTTTGAGATGTTTCATGTTTGAACTGAATCAGTGCCATTTTTCTGTGTATTCACTACTCAGCCTTTTATTTCCACTGAAAGCAAACTCAAAACCAGGGTCACTGAGAGTTTATCCATGCTGCTTTTTAAAAGTCAACTGTTCATTCAGACTATTCTTTCTGCCCATGCAGTTCTGTGCTGCCTTGACTAGGGAAGCACCCCCAATAATTCCAGTAATAGCATTCAGGAAAACCTGCATGGAAGAGACAAACCAACACCTACTTCACTCAGAGCCACAGTGTAACACATGTCACTGGGTAAAAGAAAGGAGTATCTATTTAAAGCAGAACTATGCAGGATTTTCATTCTAATCTAACAGCTTCACAGTTATTGTTACTGGGAGACTGGGGACTGACTCCACTGCCCCCTACTGGCTGGAAAACCAGCCTTGCATGAGCTGGTCTCGCTAGAAACACAAATTGCATCACAGCACTACATGCTCACCGGCTATAAGATCAAGGCAGCGATAACGTTTATTTTAGACGTTCGTTATGGCAGATCCGGTGAAAAAGAAGCAAAGGAAAGTGTTTTTGGAGGAATCGAGGAAGACGAAATGACTGTCTGACCGAGCGAGGGGCCACACATGAGTAAAACATCGGACCAGCTTTTTTAGAAAGACGAGAATTGAAAAACCCAGAAGTGTGAAGAAGGGACATGGACAACGGCTTGTGTTCGCTGGCTCCGTTGAAAACAAATGTCCAGGAGAGGGTGATAAAGAGTGTGGATAAAGAGGTAGAAGATGGATGGATGGATGGATGTTTAGGGTGGTGTCATAAAAATATGACCTCCTAAACTGTAGGGGGAGCTCTGTAGAGGAAAAAGGTGAAAAAGCAACCAGACTTACAAAGTTCTACTTTAACTCAAGCAAGTCCAGTTGCCTACAGTGAACCACTGGAGTCTTCACTGATGTGTTGTCAGAATGCTAGGAAAGAGTCTTGCCTGGAAAATTCTGCTCAATTCAAGAAGGATCCTTGAATTTGACAAACTGATGATAACATTGTAAAATCATGGATAATCAGAACCAGAACACTTGATGTGGACCTCCTCATCTGCTGTGAAGAGACCTCTGTTAAGATCAGACAGTTAGGAAGACGTTTTTACCGTATGAGGTCCAGCAGAGCGTCGGCAGAACTCATGATGGGCTTCCCGCTGTCCTGAGAGTCCTCCTTCTGGGCTGCACCACCCGGGTGGATGATGGAGACCATGATAATCCCTACGATCACGGCCACAAAGGTGGTCCACAAGTAATAAGACACTGTGATCAGACCGAGCCGACTGGAACACTTGGCGTCAAGGGCGGCCAGTCCTGACATCAGACTGGAAGAAGAAACATCCAAATTGCAGTTCACTTTTTAACCATTTTACAGCAAGAAATTAAAAAAGAAGACATTTTTGGGTAACACTTTACAATCAGTATTTAATATGTAATATATTTCATTTATTTATTTAATATTTACATTAGATTAATGTAAATATGAATGTGATAGCGAGGAGGGGACTGATGTCATTACCTGGACACAACAAGGGGGAGAATCAGCATCTTCAGCATCCTCATCAGCAGCTCTCCAGGAAACTGGAAATACTTCACTTCCTGTCAGGAAATCACAAAAAGAGAAGGCGACATCAAAGAGTTTTAGGAAAAGAATGCAAATAATGAAAGAAAACAAATAAACTGTTTCTAAGTTTGTGTCACTTTGTAAACCACTCACTCTCCCACACCAAAGTCCATAGAGAAAATCAGTGATTTTAGGGGCACAGGAGCTGCTGGTCTACTGCTGCCTCGTGTGGTCACTTTGTGTCACTGAGGTAAATCTGAACGTAGGATGTTAAACACAGAAATGACAAAATAAGACATTTGAACTAACTGATGGAGGCAGCAGTGGATCAACAACTCCTGTGTGCTGTGATGTTAAATCACTGATTTTCTCTATGGGGTTTGGTGTGGGAGATAAACATGTTTTCTGTTAGAAAAGACAAAAGACTCAACAAATAAGATTTACTACACCTTAAGCCTATGATAACTTAAGAAAGTGTTTGCTGCTTTATCCCTCTGTTAGACAGAGTTTTCAAAAAGGAAATTGAAGTTTGTAAACCACCTGTAAAAATCTGTGTTTGAAATTTGTGGTTCGGATTTAACTCAGTGACACAAAGTGACCACACGAGGCAGCAGTAGACCAGCAGCTTCTGTGTCCCTGTGTGCTAAAATCACTGATTTTCTCTATGGACTTTGGTGTGGGAGAGTGAGTGGTTTACAAACTACAACTACACTTACTTAATGCTTACTGTCCCTTTTTTAAAATAAACATTTCCCAAAGGATTCCTCAACTACCCTTGAAATTCTGTTACAAATCTTTAACACCATTTTAAAAATGGCAAACAAATAAATATGGCCCGCGACCCATCTGTGGGCCCGACCCAGTGTTTGAGAACCACTGCTGTAGGGATGTTGTGGACTGTAAAGTGAAGGTTGAGGTGGAATGACGGTTAAAGAGCTTTTCTGTTGAGCATTAACGGAAAAAGCTTAGTTCAGTGTGTAAGAGCAGGGTCAGCGAGGTTCAACTCTGCTCATATCACACTCACACATATGGTTTTGCTGTATTTGTGAGGCCCAACTATTGACAGACAGTCACTTTTGTGAGGATATTTTTGGTTGTGATGAAAAATAATTCTGCTGTGGGAGCTTCCTGGGAGCCTGCACTTCATGCTTCGTGTATGTTTCAGCAAAACGTACATGAAGATGCATTTATTTACATTCTACACAGTGTACAAACTGTTTTGGAATTGGGGTTGTGCATTTTGATCCAGGAGAACTTTCTCGATCTCTATAGAAATTTAGCTTACATAAACATGACAAAATGCCTCCTGATCTGTTTAGATGTAGCTGAGATATGCATATACACATCTGAATGAGGCTGAACCATGAACACTGAAATTCAGCTCCAGCACAGCGTTTTTAGAGCGGCTGCAGTCGTCGGTGGACTGGGGTTTGATAACGTCAGCGTATGTTCAGATGTGCAGAAGATCCAATATGTTCTGGTTACTGAAGAACAAATTGATAAAATAATATGTTGAAGCTCTTGTAATCTTGTAAAGTATAGACTGGATTAAACTATCGTGTTATAGTGTGTCCTCTGAGGTATTTTCATTTATGTGGACTGAGCACAGAAGAGATTGGAGAAAGCAGAGAAAAACGCTGGTTTTCATTTCTCAGACTCTTTGATTTGATTTGAACATAACTGCGTTGCATATTTGCTGTAGCATCATTTTAGTGACTTGGCCCATCTTCATCCACTCTGAGCATAAATTACTCGATCTGCAAACTCCATTGCACAAGCAATGAATAATTAATCCTCCAGAAAATATCTCCACCTTCCATCGCCTGTGCTCATCTCGGTCGTTGTGCAGATTGTCCTGGAGGACTATTATTGTGCCAAACACTTGGAAATAAATTGAAATTGTTTATTGCAGCAGTCGCTGTCATTTAGAAAAGCCACCAAGGTCAAACGATGTAGAAAAATAATTCATAGCTGCTGTTGCTGTTCAGTGAATGGAGCGAAGCCTCCAATTAAAACAAAAAAATGGAGATTCTTACCCTGAATAATTTACAAAAATGTTCTCTGGAATCTCTTAAATCTCTTATTTTTATTAGAGCTGCAACTAATGATTAATCTGTCGATTATTTTCTTGATTAATCAAATATTTGTTTGGTCCATAAAATCTCAGTAAATGTTCCCTCACTCAGCTCTCAGTCCACTTCCTGGCATTTTTCTTTAGGCAGAGTTATGTTCAGAAGATGGCGTTTAGTTACCCTTTAAAAACTGTGTTTCCTTGATTATTTATTTTTAACTGCAACATCACGATGGACTATTAAGGTATAATTTTAATTTCTAATCAGCCAACTAAGTTCCTACACTTAACCCTTACCTTAACCATAACCTAAACCCAATTCTAACCCTAACCCTAAAACCAGGTCTTAACCCTGAAAAAGCCTTTTAAACACAAAGATTTAAATACAAGTACAAACACACACACACACACTGGTTTCCATGACTACGGAGGACATTATATTGACTTCCATTAATTTCCTGGAGACTTACTCTAACCTTAACCATAATTACTAGTGCCCTAACCCTAACCTCAGCCTAACTTTAAAACATGTCTTCACCTTAAAATGGAGTCATTTACGTTATGGGGACTTGATTTTTGTCCCCATAAGGAAGACAAGTCCCCATAATGTGAGTGTGGAGACACATTTAGGTCCCCACAACATAAGGAAGACCAGCTACACACACACACACACTCAGACAGATTGTCTCCCCCTCAAATATTGGTGAATATTGGTGTCCATAAATCAGCGTAATCGTCGGAGTGTCCTGTGAAACTCGTCTGACACTGACCGACGCTTTTATTTCACGTACAGTTAGGGGAAAAAAAGCATTTGCTTGATTGAATTTTAATCCTCTGTCGTGAAAGTGAAGGAGACGCCGTCTATTTTAGGAGAATATGATGGAGTTTACTGTTGTGATGAGGCTGAAGGGAAAGAAAAGGCTGCTCTCTCTCTCTCTCTGTGTGTGTTGTATTTAGAGCTGCAGCTGCCACATGTATTCACTCTGTATTTACCGTAAGCTCATTGTAGGTTTTGATCTTAGCCTGGATTTGTGCTTTGTGATAAACAGGAAACCATCATCAGCATAAACACAGACACAGACAAATCACCCACTGAAACACTAGTCAAAGCCAAGCCACCACCTGTTAATTTTTATCTGACCGAAACTCAGCAAACAAATGCAGAGAAAATCACAGCTTCCTGTTTTTGATTTCTGCATTAAAATATCTAAAAAGAAGTTTTTCTGTTGAAGGTAACCGAGTTTCGGTTTGGTCGCCTTTTAATGTCGTCATCGTCCTCTTTATGTCTGCTGTAAATGTCTGCTGTAACTTCCAGGTCAAATCTCTTTGAGTGTCAGTGAGGTCAATAATTCTAGTTAATCACAGTTTTGTCTTTTGTTTTATTTAATTTATTGTTCTAATTCAGGGGTGTCAAACATGCGGCCCGTGGGCCAGGACCGGCCCGCCAGAGGGTCCAATCCCGCCACCTAATAAATTTGTGAAAGTTTTCCATAATGATTAGAATCTAATCAGTATATGAACTACTATATTTTCTCTTCCAGATACATGTGACAAATTGTTTAGTGCCTTTGTAGATCCACTGTGATCTGTAAGGTTTTAATGCACATGTGTTTTTCTCAAGAAATTCAGCTTGTTCGTAATATGTGTTGTAAAAAGATACTTCATTAAATGTAAAACAAAAGTTAACATTTGGATTTCTTGTTATTTATAGATTATTATGCTATTATTTTACTGGTCCGGCCCACTTGAGATCAAATTGCACTGTATGTGGCCCCTGAACATGAGTTTGACACCCCTGTTCTAATTCATCATGACTACCTGTGCAGCACGTTGTCTTGAAAAAATATCTCCATAAATTGGGAGAAAACCAAACGAGACAACAAGACAAAATGTCCCATAATCCACTGCTGCTTCCTTGTGTCATCAAACTAGCTCTTTTCTTACTCTTTTGATTGAGAGACAACTAGTGGCAGAAGTTACATACAGTGCGTTTAAACTGTTATTCTGAGAAAAAATAGTCGCTCTGGCAAGAAATGGGAATGACAGGGTACTTCATGATACGATACACAATGCATCGTCCACGATACCAATGATATCACAATAATAATGATTCTCTGATAGTCAATATATTGCAATGCAATCATAAAGCGATACACAATATCGAACTGAAGAAAACAAAGACAGAGCATCTCTTAACGTAGCTTTCTCCGACATTATCCCGCCGTAAACTTCCACCCAAGTTTCCCTCATTCATTTGAGCAGCGCCACCGTGTGGAGACCGTGGAGAAATTGTTGATTAAAATATCAATATTTGCCCTGGGGTATCGAGCATCGTATTGCACGAGGAAGGACTTCACACCTCGTCAGTGGGAGGAGCCTGGATTTAACTGACCTGCTCCGTGAGACGCCGCGTCCTCAGGAAGAATCCTAACAGACATCCAATGACCACGGCCAGCACCGACATGATGAGGAGGCCATTTTGTTTGCAGACGTTCTTCACCCTCAGCCACACGGCGTCCAACGCCAAGGCCATCGCTGAGTCACCTTCTCCCCACCCCCTGTCCTCTCAGTGACCCATTAATGTGAGGATGAAAATCCAGGTGAGAGGATGAAAAACGACAAGAGAGAGTGAATGAATGAAGGAAAAACTCCAGGACGTGATATTTCACTGCATCTTTGAGCCCGGCGTCCTTCTCATTCTCTCACTGTGGCGATCTGCGCTAAGCTAGGAAGATCCTGTCACTTTACAGACGACACCCCTTCCCCACCCGGCACCACCCACCAGCCGCCTGCATGTGGAGAGTGCTGACCCTCGGCCCAAGGGGCGGGGCCGGAACAGCTGGCAGCTGGAGGACGAGGAGGAGGAGGATAACATCCGCAATCCTGTTAGAGCACTACTGTATTAAACAGGTCTGAGGCTGGATTAAAGATCCACAGAGAGTACGACAGAGGTTAGCGGCTGGGTGAGGACGAGTCACAGGCCACGCCCACACTGACGGAATAAAACGCACACAATCCAGAATCCAGTTTTTTATTAAAAAAAAATAACATACTGTAGGTGGTTGAAGCTAACCAGGAAGTAGGAATATATTGTATAGCCACCAGGGGGTGACTCCAGATGTCTAAATCATTCATTTTCAGGAAGCTACGGTGGCCTTTATATACCAGAAATTAAAGCTGAACAATAAGGGAAGAAATCTTATCACAATATACTTTTTTAAATTATTCAATATCAATATGCTGTATATCACATTATATATCAAATCAATATTTCTGTAAGGCTGGGCTTATATATGTCTTATAAATAATATGTGGATATTTTAATCTATATCCTAATATTGAAGATATATGTGGATACAAAGGTGCACACAGGTTGTTTTTCTGGACTCATGAAAAGTTTATGAGTGACAATACAATGTAAATATAATCTACTGTTTATAATCTGTACATGATCTTAAAAGACACTTATTACCTTTCATTTCAGATAATACCTGCTTTATTTCTTTAAATAAAGGATATTTGTGTGTTAAAAACAATGACATTAACTGTAAATATGGTCAAATTCTTTTATAACACAAATAATTAGGTTTAAAATTAAAGACGTGTTACTTAGTGACTTTTTCAAATGTAATTTTGTTGAGTACATGTATTTTTTTAATCAATATATATAATATTCAGTGTATTTATTCATTTGAATATGATGATTATGAAACAACCTTTAACACTAGGAAAATTCATCAACGATACTTTATCGTGATATGACGATATCCAAAATTTAAGACCTTGTCTCAAAATTTAAGATCTTGTCTCATGTCACCATATAGATATAATATCCATATATTGACCAGCCCAACCGGAAAAGATGTTCTTTATTTGCATTTTAAATTTCTGTTCCAAACATAAAATTGGAGCTCTAGCTATCAACATCTGTAAATCGAGCCCTAACCTATGTATAGGGCCTATGTAAGGCGACATAAACCAACCGATTTTTATTTTACAGTGTACCTAAACACCTAAACTACTGTTTTCAGGTGTAAACCACTGAATACTTTTATCGAGTTAATGTTATTCGTTGATCCAGGTGTAAAATCTTCACAGTTTATTGTAAAGTAAATGAAATTATACATGTTAATGAGATTTAAAAAATAAATCAGTGTATCTACTGCCCTCTCTGGTCAAAAACCTGCTACTGCATTCACATTTTGACATTGTCTTTCTCTGTCCACTCTTTCGTCACCCTCGTGTCCAATCAGCATGTGCTTGTTGTCCCCAGACTCCTCCCCTTTTATAAACACCAAAGCTGTTGCTTTCACTACCAGGCCACGCCCCCTGCACTCCTCCCCACTCTCCCTCCCTCCCTCAGCTCTCAGCTCACTTCTTGGCATTTTTCAACATCAGGCTTTAAGAAGTGATCGTACTGATACACAGTACAAACGTACTTCTATTATATTCAATTGTTGCTATTAAAATTTACAAACTGAACCTTTAAATTAGACTATAGTGACACAGTTTTATATACAGACTATAATTTATGCAATACCAAAATTAGTTTTAATATGTTTATACCACACTGTCTTTTTGTATCTTGTGTATTTTACATGTATTTTATTGTTACTCTCTCTATTAGGTTACACAGCAACAGTTTCCTTGTATAACAACATAATAACAAAAGCTTTTAGCTGAAAAAATAACCCAAACATATGAAGGACTAATGCGAAATGGACATTCATCTCATCTCCTCAAGGCTGCTGAGCAACATCTGAAAGAAAAAGAAAAAAAAACAACTAAAAGTTAAGAAAGAAATAGTCATTAGTTTCATTTTTTTAAGAGTGGTTAAATTTAGCTCTGAATCATAATTATTGACCAGAATCCACATGAAAACATGACAAACAGCAACTTAGCAAATGAACTGTACACCATTTTAAGTCTGTCATATCTTCAGAATATGTTCACGTCTTTATCTCGCTGTTAGACAGACTTTTCCTGAAGGAAACTGAAGTTTGTAAACCACTCACTCTCCCACACCAAAGTCCATAGAGAAAGTCAGTGATTTTAGCTCACAGGGACACAGGAGCTGCTGGTCTACTGCTGCCTCGTGTGGTCACTTTGTGTCATTGATGTAAATCTAAATAATAGATTTTGAATGCTGAATTGACAAAATAAGTCATGTGAACTTACTGATGGAGGCAGCAGTGGATCAACAACTCCTGTGTGATGTGATGTAAAATCACTGATTTTCTCTATGGACTTTGGTGTGGGAGAGTGAGTGGTTCTACTGAATGACAGTTTATGGTCAGAAAAGACCGTCTGACATGCTTTTCATGTGTTTCCATATCAAGTAATCATACTGTTAATTCGTAAAGAAATCAACTGTTCAAACAAAGACACTTTCGGGTGAAGTAACAAAATGTTTATTTAAAAAATAACAAGTCTGTGATGTTTGCAGCCAGTCTTCATCATCAACAGTAACGCGAACGGTTGTTCATGAAAACAATGCCAACTATTTGACATCCAGGAGATTGAAAAGGACTAAATCTGATGACGGGATCAACGTTGTTTTTACTCGTGAAGTGTGATGATGATGATGATGATGATGTCGTTGAAGGCACAGGTCTGGGTCATAGTGTCAGTTGTCAGTAGGGGTCGTTGAAAGGATAGTGAGGATGACCTGCATCCCTGGGAACACGCTTCCCCTCCACCTGTAACATCCAACATTAGTTCTTGTTCAGAGAATTTGTTTTGGTAAGAAAATAGAACACAAAAAATATTATGTCAACTTAGAAAAACAACCAAAATTTATTATTATTTTTTTAATGAAAAACAGAAATAGAAATCTTTTATTTTTAATTTGTTAATTTTTGTAAAGAAAAGTTACATCAATTATTCATTAAATGCTGTTTTGTTTATATATGCTGCTTCTTTTAAAAGATGTAATTATCGCTTAAATTATCTCTTTGATACATACAAACAGCCAATTCAACTATTTATTTTTAAATTGTATATATTGTATAATAATATACAAATAACTTATTTTAAAAAATGATCCTGTGAATTCAGAAAAAAAAAAATGAATAATTTGGAAAATATTTACTTAAAATTGAATCGTCTTGAAAAAAATATCACTGTTCATAAAAACAACTGAATTATTTCAGGAAACAGATGACTGTTAATTATCAGCCCTAATTCAAAATGATCTTATTAATTCAGAAAAACAGCCACATTAATGTAATGTGAAGAAAAATATTATTATTATTTTAGGGAAAATGTATCTTGCTGAACACAGTACATCTCTGTTCGTTCTCTCAATGTGACAGTTTTAAACTAAAGCTGAACGAAAACAAACAGAACACACTCACATCAATCATTGGTACGATATAGCGCCACCCTCTGTTCAGTGCAGAGATGCTTTTCATTTCCTCTGCTTCAAGAGTGAAGTCAAACACCTGAACAACAACAACAACAACAAAAAAATCATCTCATCATGGAGGACGGACATCTTAAAAAAAAAAAAAATAGAGTGTGAACTTTGACCTGACCTGAATGTTTTCTCTGATGCGCGACTCTGTCACACTCTTAGGGATCGACACGACTCCTCGCTGCACCTGCCACCTACACACACACACAAACACTGGTTTTACATTCTTTGTGTGGACACTCATAGACATAATCCATTTCCTCACCCTAACCTAAACCTAATCCTAAAACCAGGTCTTAACCCTGGAAAAAGCCCTTTAACCTCATGGGGACCAGACAGAATGTCCCCACAAAGATAGGTTTGTATGTTTTCTGGTACCCACGAGGATAGAAGAACATGTACACACACTGGTTTCCATGACTACAGAGGACATCACATTGACTTCCATTCATTTCCTGCAGACTTACTCTAACCTTAACCATAATTACTAGTGTCCTAACCCTAACCCTGACCTCTAACCCTAACCTCAGCCTAACTCTAAAACATGTCTTCACCTTAAAATGGAGTCATTTACGTTATGGGGACTTGATTTTTGTCCCCATAAGGAAGACAAGTCCCCATAATGTGAGTGTGGAGACACATTTAGGTCCCCACAACATGAGGAAGACCAGCTACACACACACACATACAATAATAACAACAAAAACTGGATCTGAAAGTTAGTTGATATGAACATGGAAAACAAAACAGATTGCTATTCTTCTCAGGACTCTCCATTTGGACTAATCCAGTGGTTCCCAAACACTGGGTCAGGACCCACAGATGGGTCAGAGGAGATCATTTTTGGGTCCCCACACTTAATCTTTCCTACATCTTTGTTCAAATTTCTGTGTATGTGTTTTAAAACAACAGTTGTGTTTTAGTTGGCAAACATCTCCTGGTTGTTAATCAAGTTTTAATGATTGCTTTGCTACAAGGAGGAAACAAACCAGATAGTACGGGGCTTGGTTCATACTGAGGCTGTAACTATATTTTAATAAATGATGATTTGTCAGTTTATTTCTCAATTAATTGGTTTGTATTTTGGTTCATAAAGTGTGGAATAGTGTTTACAAAACCTGGAAATTAGGATGTTCAGTTTACTTTCAAAGAAGATGAAAATCAGAGAACTTTTTTTATTCAATATTTTTTTATTCATATTAAAAAAAAACTCACTCAAACTTGTCAATTATCAAAATAGTTGATTATCAATAATGGATTATTCACTGCAGCCACATTTGCTACTTTCTTGGACTTGTGTAAGTTTTGAACCGAATCGTAATCTTCATCTGTTGATTTTGTTCTCGATTCACTGATATGTTGTTTGGTCCATAAAATGTTGATCAATGTTTGTCAAACCTGGAGTTGATGATGTGTTCAAATTTCTTGTTTCAGATTCACTTTTAATAGTTTCTTTGTTATTTGGAGCAAAGAAACCAGAAAATATTCACATTCAATAAGCTAAAAATCACAGAAACTTTTAATTATTTAAAAAAAGGTAAGTTGCAAAAATGATCAGTTGCACCAGTTATGAATCATATCACAAATGCAACATCTGTCAGAATAAACGTGATATGATTTTTGAACCATATTGTGCAGCTGTACTGTCCAAGTGTATATATTTTTTAATAATAATGGATTAATAGCAGTTAAGAGTGAAATCACCTGAGAATGATCTGAGCCGGACTCTTGTTGTACTTCTGTGCGAGCGAAGTGATCACAGGCTCCTGCAGCAGAACAGGTTCATCTGGATGTTTCCAGGCGCGGTCCGGAGAACCCAGAGGGCTGTAGGCCGTCATCACCAGGCCTCGGTCCCGGCAGTGGGCCAGCAGCTCCACCTGGGCCAGGTACGGGTGACCCTCCACCTGCAGGACCGTGGGTTTGATGCTGGCGACGGACAGGACGTCATCGATCTGCCGACTGTTGAAGTTGGACAGACCGATGGAGCGGACCAGACCCTTCTCCACCAGCTTCTCCATGGCAGCCCAGGTCAGTTTGTAGTCTATGTCATCATACAACATGGAGCCGTCCTCCTTTTTTGGGAAAGGGACGTCTCCTCGTCTGGAGGGAAAAAAAAAAACTCTCTTACTCTCATGAGACAAACTCAGACAAAATCAATCTTGTAAATGTGAAATTCAAACACAGCTGACTGTACTCACAGCGCCCCCTGTGTCTGGGAATTGCATGAGACACAGATGCTCAAATAAAAATATACACCTGCTTACACCTGAGTTATCCATTTTAAGATTATGTTAGCTGCTTCATTTTGACTTTTTGTGTCACTTTCCTAACAACTCACTCTCCCACACCAAAGTCCATAGAGAAAATCAGTGATTTTAGCTCACAGGGACACAGGAGCTGCTGGTCTACTGCTGCCTCGTGTGGTCACTTTGTGTCACTGAGGTCAATCTAAATTAAGATTTCAAATGCCAAAGTGACAAAATAAGACATTTGAACTTAGTGATGGAGGCAGCAGTGGATCAACAACTCCTGTGTGCTGTGATGTAAAATCACTGATTTTCTCTATGGACTTTGGTGTGGGAGAGTGAGTGGTTTACGAACTTCAGTTTCCTGTTGGAAAAGTCTGTCTAACAGAGAGATAAAGATGTAGATATTCTTATGATACCATAGACAGACAGATGTAGATTTTATTAGGTGAGGCTTTTAAGAGGCAAAACTCAGTTATTCCATGTGGCTGGCTGGTTTCTGTATCTACTATAGTAATTATCTTGTTATCCCAATAAAACCTAAAGTGTGGTTTTCTGAGGATAACAAGTCAATCATGTCATTATTAGACCTTGGGTCAGGTTGAGCTCACTGGAAGCCGAGGGGCCAGTGGATGAGGTAGAGGTCCAGATACTCCAGCTTCAGGTCCTTGAGTGTCTTCAGCAGGGCCGGCTCCACGTCCTCTGGGTGGTGCCGTGTGTTCCACAGCTTGGACGTGATGAACACGTCCTCCCGCCTCAGCAACTGCAGCACAGACAGGTCACATGGTTTTTAAACACAGGGGAGGGAAGCATTTTAAGTGTGTAAGGCGCAAACTGATTAAATTGATTATCACAATATATATAATGTGTGAAGAGGAGAATCTCTGTATTTGCTTTTCAGGGACTTTAATGTTGGCTCTGTTCAGAACAGTGTTTTATTCAATATTTCCCATTATGTAATAATAGAATATTATTCTATTCCTGTTTGAATTCAAAAGTGCAGATTACAGACAGTGGGATTCACCTTGTCGGGGCCGAGCATCTCCTGTAGAGCTTCTCCGATCTCAACCTCGTTGCCATAAATGGCCGCACAGTCGATGTGTCGATATCCAGACTCCAGGGCCCAAATAACAGCCTGTTTCGCCTGTGATCAGAGTGAAAACACGCAGCTATTACAGCTGAAATCGAGAGTAATGACAGATGATTCACAGCGGAGGGCGATGTGACTGGTGTACTGTCATTTAAACTCATCTAACAATGGATTCTGATCCTTTATGTCGTTCAGTTTTCCACTTTTTTCAACCTGTGAAGCACTTTGTGGCTTTGTTTGGGAAATGGCTCACAAATAAAGTTTGTGTTGTGTCTTAATGCTCTGTCACAATATGGGGCCCCCTCCTGGAGAATCCATCACATTACACACCCTGTCCTTGTTAGCCAATATGTCATTTGTCTTTCAGTTAAACAACAGGAAAAATGGAAACTGAATAGTTAAAGATGTGATCAGTCACATCATTATTCTTTTTAGAGAGAAATTAAAGAAAAGAAGACCATTAATGAAGAATATTAAAAATAATGGAGGACCAAAGTGGATCCTCTACCTTTCCTGGCTCACTCTTCCACGTTCCCAGTCCAATCAGGGGCATCTTCCGCCCCGTGTTGAGAACTGCAAAGTCATTCATGCTTTTTAGAAACACCTAAAAAACCAAGGAGGAGAGTTTGATTGAGTCTCAGTGTGTTGACCTGGTCAAATCTACTGAAATGAGAATTTTATACAGTGAAAAGACAGAGTCCTGGAGCCACAGCAGAAAGAAAAACAATGGTATGCTAATATAGCAAACTATTATTAGCTACCATTCAGATATTAATATTTTGCTTTTGATAGCTTCTATTCAAATATTGACACAGAGCTATTTATTTAGCAAAATTCAACATTAAATGCCTGGCAATTAGCTGGCATTCAAATACTCATACTTAACTAATACTAGCTAGCATTTATTATTATAGTTTGATATTGTGAGCTTTATTCATATATCTAAATGTAGCTAATATTAGCCAGCATTCAAATATTAATAGCTATTGTTATTAGCTGCCATTGTAATATTAATAGCGGACTGTTATTAGATAGCATTCAAATATTATTGGCTATCATTAGCTGCAATTACAATATCATTAATAGATAATATTAACTAGCATTCATATATCCTTTGCTGCCATTGTAATATTAATGGCTATAACTATTAGTCATCATTCAAATATTAATAGCTATTATTAGCCGCCATTAAAATATTGTTAATGGCTAAAATTATTAGCTAGCATTCAAATATTACTACCTATTATTAGCTGCCATTGTAATATTAATGGATAACTAATTTTAGCTGACATTCAACTATTCATTGTGATTCTCGCTGCCATTGATATTAATGGAGAAGTATTTTTAGCTAGCATTCAAATATTAACAGCTATTATTAGCAGCTACTCCAATGTTCATACTTTGTCCCTTAAAAGTCAAATATCACCGTCTATTATTAGCTAGACAGACAGCTAACAGGCGATAAAGGTGCAACACGAATAAATGAATGACACCTTAAAGAATTTAGGTTAATATCGATGATGGTACTCAGTCGTTACTGTGTCTTTTATTCACGAAGAAGAAAAAAACAAAGTGTCATCTGAAAACAAGTCAGAGCTGAATGGCAGCTAACAGGCTAGCTTTAGCTTCTTGACGTTCGTTCTTTAAAACCTCGTCTTTTCGCAGGAACAGTTATGTTTTTGGACCGAGGTGAGATTTAAAACCACAGACTCGGACTGTCAGTGTCTGAACCTGAACCCGGACCTGAACCCAGACCTGAGCTCAGCTGATCATCTTCATCAGCGGCTTCATCTGAATGAAAACACGTTAAAAACACCAGTTTCACAAATAATAAACTCACAGTTTGAAGGTTCAGCTCCTCTTCTGTTCTCTTTTCTCTTTTCAGGAAACTGTGTCTGCGACAGTGTCCTGGTTTTTCTACTAAGTGTTCAAAAAAACACCAGCAGCTTCTCTTTTTTTAACACTTCCTTTTCCGGGATGATGACTCGTCTGTTTCCGGTGGAAAAACACGACTCAGCAAAAAAATGGAATGTAGATTTGGAAAAGTGGGGAAAAAGAACAATTTTGTCTCTAAGAATGGATTAGTATGGAAGCCTGTTTCTGCCACTCGAAAAATAAAAATATACATCAGCAATTCATAATATTGAGATACTAAGTCATAATAAAGAGATACTAAGTGATAATAATGAGATACTGTCATAATAATGAGATACTACGTTATAATAATGAGATACTGTCATAATAATGAGATACTGTCATAATAATGAGATACTACGTTATAATAATGAGATACTGTCATAATAATGAGATGCTGAGTCATAATAATGAAATAATGAGTCATAATAATGAGATACTGTCATAATAATGAGATACTAAGTCATAATAATGAGATACTGTCATAATAATGAGATGCTGAGTCATATTAATGAAATAATGAGTCATAATAATGAGATACTGTCATAATAATGAGATACTAAGTCATAATAATGAGATGCTGAGTCATAATAATGAGATACTAAGTCATAATAATGAGATACTGTCATAATAATGAGATACTCTGTCATAATAATGAGATACTGTCATAATAATGAGATACTGTCATAATAATGAGATACTAAGTCATAATAATGAGATACTGTCATAATAATGAGAAACTAAGTCATAATACTAAGTCATAATAATGAGATACTAAGTCATAATATTCTCATAATAATTATTATAGATACCATAATGGTGGTACTTGGAGAGGTCAGTATTTTACAGATACTAGTATGTGAGAAAATATTGGTATCTGGACATTGGTATATGAAGCCCTGACCAATTCCGTTCTTTAAAGTTTGAAGATTGTACCTTTTGTTTGCTCCAAGTGTGGTGTTTAGAAATAGTGTAGGTACACTCCTGGCCGGCAGGGGGAAGACCTGCAGAAACAGAAGAGGAGGATGAGGAGGAGAGAGTAAGAAGGGAAGATTTATATCAACAAGCTGAGTTTACAACTTAGGAGAAACTTGGCAGCTTTTTTTTTTTTATAAACCCGATTAACTTTACTACGTTTTTGTTTTCAGGCTCAAAAATAAAGCGTATAAATCTCGGGTACATTATGGGGGAAGAGAGTGTACGGAAGTGGTTTGTTTTTGAGCTCAAACTCGGTGGCTAGTTGTGCTGTTTTCAGGAGCTAATGCTAACTTTGCTAACTTTACAGGAGTGGACTGAAGTCATTTTGAGGAAACGCTGCTTTAATATGTTCACATTTCTCTCCGGGTTTGCCTCTAACATTGTCGCGGCTGTAGTCGGCTCGTCTGCCGGCTGCTGTTGACTCGTCTCCGGTACTTTTATGCCTCCGCTGCGCTCGCAATGCTCCTCCTGCAGCTGCTTCCACCTGTCATCTAGCTGCCGCCTTCTGCCGCCTCCTGTCACCGATGGCTCACTGCGGCGGCTCCGCAGAGCCCGGCGCTAAAAAGCCGCAGGCTCCACGCCAGGACGCCATCGTGTCACCGCAGGGCAGCGCCGCCGTCGACCAGAGCATGAAGCCGGTGCTGTTCGAGATCTTCGGCGAGATCTGGACCGTCCAGTCGCGCCTCGGCCAGGGAGTGTCGGCCTCCGTGTACCGGGTCAGCTCCGGCAGAGCCACCACCACCACCGCCGCTGTCAAGGAGTTCCAGGCCGACAGTCAGGGAGGAGATTACGGCTATCACAAGGAGAGGTCCGTGCTGGAGGACATCCAGGGACACAAAAACATCGGTAACTGCATTATTTCACGCACATGTGGAGGTGTGGGAGTCTTCAGCACGCAGATTATAATCTGTGTGTTTAATGACAGTGAAGGAGGTGGAGTTTAAATGGATTTATGTCAGATCTGCCTTTTATCATCAGCTACTTTGGGATTTAGTTTAGGGATGAGCCAGTATGATACTTAGTATTGGTGTCTGTCAGGAACAAACCCATAAAATCCAATGCACTTCAAGCATCGTGTGTGTGTGTTTATACATAATTTTAATTGGAAATACTGTATATAAATACACTACAGACAAAATAATTTGATTGCAGAGACAGGCCATTAATCACCCTTCACTTAAAAACCTTGGGTCAGTTTAAAATGTCCAATTGGCCTGATCCCCAAATCTGCATGTTTTTGGACTGTGGGAGAAAATCGGAGAACTCAGGTGTTCCACACAGTCATAATAATCAGCAGCCAGGTTCCGACCAGGCCCTAAACCTGGCTGCTAAGGCAAGAGTGCTAACTACTACACCAACCGTGTGGCCCCTGTCTAAAAAGAGACAGTTTAAATAAATTATGTGGAACATACCATACTGTGATTCCCTTACATCCCTGACTAGAGACTGAAAGCTGTTGTCAAGTAGGAGAGTATTGCTTACTCTCTGGTCATTATAATGTGACCAGCCTCTCTGTTTATAAAAAATGACTTGATTCTCATCCTAGTGACACTGTACGGCGTCTTCACCAACCACAGCTGTATGGGCGTGTCCACCCGTTGTCTGCTGTTGGAACTCCTGGATGTCAGCGTGTCGGAGCTGCTGGTTCGCGGCAGCAGTGGTTCTCACGGTGGTCGGTGAGCAGTGATGGTTATTCCCTCTGATAGGTGACTGTGGCACTTATTGATTTCATTAGAGGCATAGCAACGTCTGCAGATTCCTCAGAAATAGTGTTGGTGGGCTTGTGCAGGCGGTTTTATGAGGTAGTGACAGACAGTTGGCGCTAACTATGTGAGCGCCCCCTGCATTGAGAAGCAGCTTGAAACATGAAGGCTCATGCTCAGTTAAAATATGGCTGCCAGATTTGGCAGAAATTAGCCAGAAGTTTGTAAACCACTCACTCTCCCACACCAAGGTCCATAGAGAAAATCAGTGATTTTAGCTCACAGGGACACAGGAGCTGCTGGTCTACTGCTGCCTCGTGTGGTCACTTTGTGTCACTGAAGTTAATCTGAACAAAGGATTTTAAATGCCGAATTAAAATAACAAAATAACACATTTGAACTTATTGATGGAGGCAGCAGTGGATCAACAACTCCTGTGTGCTGTGATGTAAAATCACTGATTTTTTTCTATGGACTTTGGTGTGGGAGAGTGAGTAGTTTACAAGCTTCAGTTTCCTTTTGGAAAAGTCTATTTAACAGTGAGATAAAGACGTGAACATGTGCTTATGATATTGTAGACATAATCTGAGGTAGTTTTGTTGACTGGCTAAACTCTGTTTTTCTTCACTCAAAATGACCCACACCAAAGTCCATAGAGAAAATCAGTGATTTTAGCACACAGGGACACAGGACCTGCTGGTCTACTGCTGCCTCGTGTGGTCACTTTGTGTCACTGAGGTAAATCTGAACAAAGGATTTCAAACACTGAAGTGACAAAATAACATGTTTGAACTTACTGATGGAGGTAGCAGTGGATCAACAACTCCTGTCTCACTGTGAGGTAAAATCACTGATTTTCTCTATGGACTTCTGCCCGAAAACTTAAGTAAGCCTTTTGCTAAGTGGCTAAAACCTGTTGACACTCAAACTGAACTATTTAAAGTTTTCTATCCGTTGTTTGCAGACCCCAGCAGGGCCACTCCATGTGGCTTGTTCAACACTGTGCCAGAGACATCCTGGAGGCTCTCGCCTTCCTTCACAAAGAAGGCTACGTCCATGCCGACCTCAAGCCACGTAACATCCTGTGGAGCGCTGACGACGAGTGTTTTAAACTCATTGACTTTGGCCTCAGCTTCAAAGAGGGAAACCAGGTCAGTTGGGGTGTTTGAGGATTTGAAGGTCAGTAAAAGAGGGGCTGGAATAACGCGATTTGTTTGTCTAACTCAAACTCTTCTTCACTTCCTCCAGGATGTCAAGTACATCCAGACAGACGGGTATCGAGCTCCAGAGGCCGAGCTTCAGAACAGCCTGGCTCAGGCGGGGGTGGAGGTGGAGGGAGACTCAGGCTGCACGGCTGCTGTGGACCTGTGGAGCCTGGGCATCATCCTGTTAGAGATGTTCTCAGGAATCAAACTCAAAGACACTGTCCGCTCACAAGAGTGGAAGGTATGACACGGCTCAACATCAGGCAGGTTCAAGATAGTGATTTAATTTCACAGTTTAGGTTTTAAGGTGTGTTCATGAAGACTCGGTGAAAACATGGCTGCCAGCAGATATATGAAGAAAATTAATTTAGCCACTGCACAAAAGACTAAAAGACTAATATCTTAAGACATTTGTTCACTGCTTTATCTCACTAAAAATTAGTGTTTTTCAAACCGCTCATCTTTTGTGCCAAAGTCCATAGAGAAAATCAGTGATTTTAGCTCACAGGGACACAGGAGCTGCTGGTCTACTGCTGCCTCGTGTGGTCACTTTGTGTCACAGGTAAATCTGAACAAAGGATTTCAAACACTGAAGTGACAAAATAGAGACATTTGAACTTAGTGATGGAGGCAGCAGTGGATCAACAACGCCTGTCTCACTGTGCGCTAAAATCGCTGATTTTCTCTATGGACTTTGGTGTGGGAGAGTGAGTGGTTTACAAACTTCACTTTCCTGTTGGAAAAGTCTAACAGTGAGATAAAGATGTGAACACGTTCTTAAGATATTGAAGACTTAAAGTAACATAGATTTTATGAGCTGAGTCTTTTGTTAAGCTGGTAAAATAGTTTTTTTCTTCACTCAAAACAACCCACACCAAAGTCCATAGAGAAAATCAGTGATTTTAGCTCACAGGGACACAGGAGCTGCTGGTCTACTGCTGCCTCGTGTGGTCACTTTGTGTCACTGAGGTAAATCTGAACAGAGGATTTCAAACACTGAAGTGACAAAATAAGACATTTGAACTTAGTGATGGAGGCAGCAGTGGATCAACAACTCCTGTGTGCTGTGAGCTAAAATCACTGATTTTCTCTATGGACTTTGGTGACCAGGTAACAGAGTAACAGTTTCTAGTCTGAAATGTCTTTTTAACAGTTAGTTATAGTGGCAAAACATCCTTAAGATACTTTTTCTTCCTCTTCAGGGAAAATATTGCGTTTAGTGGAATACTCCAGTAACCTACATAGCACAAAGCGACTATTTGAACATTTACACATGAGTGCAGTCTGTCTCCAGCCTGATGTTGCAGACATGTTGCTGCTGATATACTGACACTATAATTTCTTATTTGTTTCCTTCTTTAGGAAAACACTGCTGCCATTGTTGACCATTTGTTTGCCAGCAACAGTCTGGTTTGCCCTGCCATTCCCGTCTATCACCTCAGAGACCTTATCAAAAGGTAAATGTAGTCATGCTTAATATGAGCTGCAGAGGGCAGCAGTGGGTTCTGCCTGAGATATACACTATATGGACAAAAGTATTTGGCCACACCTGTGTATTGAAGTGTTGAATTCAGGAGTTTCAATCTGGCTTTAGGCTCTGCCCCTTATCTCCAATGAAGGATAATCTTTTATTTTTGTGATTATACTTTTATTTGGAAAAGAAGACATCTCACCATACATAGTTTTTTTTTTCAATTTTACCTAATTCTCTTCTCCATTTTTTCTTTTCAACCTTTGTTTGCGTATGTACATGTAGAGGAGACAATGTAGTAAAATAAGAAGGAAAAAATAAAGACTAGAAGCCGCAATCATCACGATTTGTAGCTCAGATCTTAGAAACCAATCAGATATTCTTTTCCATAGCTTCATGTTCCAGAGATACTCATCTCTTGGCTCACCTGTTTACCGCTGTAATACATCAAACATACCTATCTGTATATTCATATAAGAACATATAAATGTACAGCTCTATAAACGTAAGGCCTCTACTGAGTTCCATGAAGTCATGAAGTGTGGGACTTCTATACATACACTACCGTTCAAAAGTTTGGGGTCGCTTAGAAATGTCCTTATTCTTGAAAGAAAATCACTGTTTTTCAATGAAGATAACATTAAACTATACATTGTTCATGTGGTAAATGACTCTTCTAGCTGCAAACGTCTGGTTTTTAATGCAATATCTACAGAGGTGTATAGAGGCCCGTTTCCAGCAACCATCACTCCAGTGTTCTAATGCTACATTGTGTTTGCTAACTGCGTTAGAAGGCTAATGGATGGTTAGAAAACCCTTGTGCAATGATGTTAGCACAGCTGAAAACAGTTTAGCTGCTTAGAGAAGCTATAAAAGTGACCTTCCTTTGAGCTAGTTGAGGATCTGGAGCATCACATTTGTGGGTTCCATCTAACCTGGTCAATGTCTTGACTATGTTTTCTATTCATTTTGCAACTCATTTGATCAATAAAAGTGTGATTTTTCATGGAAAACACAAAATTGTCTGGGTGACCCCAAACTTTTGAACGGTAGTGTATGCTCAAACCTTTTTTAAGAAATTGTAACTATATACAATAGAACCGAAGGGAGCTTACAATTCTACGTTTTTCACTGCAGGAGTGGAGTTTGAAACGTCAATGAAGTCATACAAAGTCTGCTCGCACTGGGCTTATAAATTCAGTCCATTTGTTCCAAATTTGATAGAATTAGTCTTTTTGAATCCTTAAAGAGTAAGTCAAATGAAGGATAATCTTAACTCTTCAACATACCAAGACATTTTGGACAATGCGGTGCTTCCATCTTTGTGTCAGCATTTTGAGAAAGGCCCTTTCTATTAGAATAGAATAGAACAGAATATGTCTTTATTGTCATTGTCATAGGTACAATGAAATTGAAAGTGCTCTCCAGTCAGTGCAATATTAAAAAATATTAGCCAGTGGCCTGAGCGCAATGCACACAGACATCACACCCACCAAATATCGTACATACAGACAGTTCCTCATACACGCAGTTCAAACATCACACAACAGTTCATTGTAAAAATGAATTGCAAGGTCCATTGTTTTTTAGCAGCATTAAGACAGGTTACTGCAGACTCTGTCCCAGTTCACAAAGTGAGGACGATAAAAGACATGGTGTGAAAGAACTTAACTGACCCACACAGAGTCGTGACCTCAACCCCATCAAGCACCTTTGGGAACAGAGACTTTGCTCATCCAACATCGGTGCCTGACCTCATCAATGCTCTACACAACGAATGGGCACAAATTCACATAGAAACACTTCACAATTTCGGGGAAAGTCTTCCAAGAACAGCGGAAGCTGTTATAGCTGCAAAAGCAACCAACTCCATTTTAGAGTCTTGTCATTACAGTCTCTGTTGGTGTAATGGACAGGCATCCCAGTACTTATGTCCATGTAGTGTTTTTTTTTTCCTCCACTGTCGCCATGTGTTTACTCATTAACTGCTGTGAACTTGTCCTCTTTCTATACTCATGTAAGGTCTCTGCCTTACTGTTAGGTGCACTGACACAGTGTTTTATTTATTTATTTTATTTGATCAGGAATAAAACTAATTTTAAGTCGTTCAAATTACTCAAAAGTGCCCAATGAGACCAGATCCTTCAGTTTCAGGTAATTTGTCACGCTTCTGTCACTACCTCTCCTTTTAATAACAATAATAATTATTACTTAGTTTATATAGCACCGTTTTAGTTTACAAAGAGTTTACAATGTTCTTTCTCAGACCAGATGAATGAAAAGTCAAGCAGGGTGACAGACAAGAAACAAACAAAAGTTTGTTTCTTGAACAAGGAATAAAAAGTCCAATAATAAAAAGATTAAAATAAAGTATAACGGGTCAGATAGATAAATATAAAAGTAATAAATAAAAAGACAAGGTCACAATACCAGTCTATAAAAAGGTTTTAACAAGTGATTTAAAAGACGTTGTGATGTTGTGTTTTGATTTGGTTTTGTGGTGTGTGTGTGTGTGTGTGTGTCTGTGTGTAATGTCTCCTGTTGGTGTGTGTTTTCTCCAGTATGCTTCTCATCGACCCAAAGCAAAGATGCACAGCTGAAGCTGCTCTCCTGAGCCCCTTCTTCAGTATTCCCTTTGGTAGGAATCAATGTTTGTGAGACGCACTGAGATGAATTTAGGTCTCTGTGAGACGTGTGTGTATGTGTGTAGCTGGTCTTCCTTATGTTGTGGGGACCTAAATGTGTCTCCACACTCACATTATGGGGACTTGTCTTCCTTATGGGGACAAAAATCAAGTCTCCATAACGTAAATGACTCCATTTTAAGGTGAAGACATGTTTTAAAGTTAGGCTGAGGTCAGGGTTAGGTTAAGGTTAGGGTTAGGACACTAGTAATTATGGTTAAGGTTAGAGTAAGTCTGCAGGAAATGAATGGAAGTCAATGTAGTGTCCTCTGAAGTCATAGAAAACCGGGGTGTTTGTCTGTGTCTCTGTGTCTCTGTGTGTGTCAGCGCCTCACATTGAGGACCTGGTCCTGCTGCCGTCTCCTGTTCTGCGTCTGCTCAACCTGATTGATGACAGTCACCTGCACAATGAAGAAGAGTATGAAGGTACAACAACATGAACAAATAAACTTTTAGAACTGGTTTACATTAAACTTAACTTAAATAAGTTTTCTTTCTTATCATTCAGTAAAGGCGTTTCTTAGATCATCGTATTGAGAACAATACAAAATAAAGTGCGTCTCCTCGGTTTCACCTTCTAATCTGCATAATCCACAGAGTCTGCTTTGCTTCTGGATCGTTCCTAAATCTGCCGATTCCCGTCCTTAACCACTGACTGCTTGATACATTAATAATAAATAATGATAATAACACATTTTATTTTTTTTTCCAAGACACTTAAGGTCGCTGTACAGAAATTACAACAATAATATAAAATACAGAAAGAATTAAAATGCAACAAAACAGGATATGCAACAAATAAATACTAAAAATGCAGCAGGACTTTACTCATTTCTCCTTAATTTGAGTTTTGACAAAATGTCTTTTGGTCATTTTTCCTTCAGATCTATCTATCTAGTAAATATATTGAAAACCATCCTCATCTAAAAGAGCTTAAATCTCTTTAGTCCGTGGAGAATTTTGTGATTTACTCCAAAGGAAAATCTTATTTCTGATATGAATTAATAATTAATTATAAATGTAGAAAGTATTTGTTTTATTCTTGAAAAGGTTAGTTCCTATATTTCTGTGTTAATAAGGTTACACAAAATAAAAAAAAGTCTCTTGTCTTACTTCCTGTGTGCAGACATCCTGGAGGACATGAAAGAGGAGTGTCAGAAGTACGGCTCGGTGGTTTCACTGCTCATCCCCAAAGAGAATCCAGGAAAGGGACAGGTCAGACTCTTCTATCAGCTGCAGTCTTTAAATAAACAGATAGTTCAGGTGGTTAGGAAGTGTATTTGTCTGAGGTACTAATGCTGCATTCTGTTTAGTGAAATAAATGGAAATATAACAATAATAATAATATAATTGCAAAAACACGATAAGGTTGTCACTTTTTTCAAAAATCAAGTTTATATTTAATTAAATCCAAATTTATTTATAAAGCACTTTAAAAACAACAGCTGAAACAAAAACAGACCATACATAAGTCTTAGTCCACCACCAGCAGCTTTGTTGTTTTTATGTCACTTTTGTGATCGTTGGCGTTTAGATTGAAAAGATGTGACTAAAAGTCAGTCTTCTACTATATGATCAACCTGTCAGTGAGTTGAACTTGTGCAACATGTGTATGTAATGCTCCAACATGTCTGGAGTAAACCAGGTATAATAGACCTTTTTCACAGCAGCTATTTGTTGGCATGAAATAGTAGGAGAAACACAGGTTTGACCAATAACATTAGGGTTCCATTCCAGGTTTTAAAGAGCCATGGCTGTGTTATTGTTCAAGTGGAAATGTAGCTCACACTAAATATTTGATATTATACAAGCATTTTGGTTGTTTGTTGTTATTTTCAAACTGCATATGTGTTTCTCCATATTTTCAGGATGTGTTCCAATAAAGTGATGGAGAAATAATTGTACACTATGGTCATTATAGCATTGCTAAGACAACAAATCTAATGGTGGCCTAAGACTTATGCACACTACTGTATATTTTGTTATTATTATTTATTAAACCTTAAAAAACTCATTGAGATAAAGAATCTTTTTTTACAAGTGTCCTGGCCAAGAAAGGCAGCTGCACAATTTCAATATACATTAACAACAACATTAAAACAGCAGCACAATCATCACACATGGAATAAATCAAAAGAAAGTGCATTAGAAAAAAGTGCAAGTGCTCAACAAATGTTGGCTTAGTGACATTAAAACCAGTTAAAATTAGTTAAAAACATCTACAGCCAGAAGTTTGTGCCTCTAAGTCGTTCAGTCGCCCTTAAAAAAGTATTCAGTCTTAGCTAGTGTTCCAAACTTAAAATCCACATTCAGTTCTCACTGATGGAACTGACAATAAAAACAAATCCTGTGACCTGACACCATAAGAAGTTGCTTTTTAAGTAATAAAAACCTAGAGCTTATATCTATATGGTGACGTGAGATGAGATCTGGCCTTATATTTTCTGTGATATAATAAGTATCTGTTTAAGTAACTATTTAAGTATCTTTGATGACTTTCCCTGGTTTTTAAGGCTGTTTCATTGATAATCATCATATTTAATACATTGAATACATTTGTGAAATACACAAAATATTAAAAATGTAATTTAAAAAGTAACACATCATTCATTTTAAGCCTAATTATTTTTGTTATACTAGAATCTGACCATATTTATAGTCAATGTCATTGTTTCAAACACTTAAATATCCTTCATTTAAAGAAATAAAGCAGGTATTATCTGAAAATAAAGGTAATAATAAATGTATTTTAAGATCACGTAATACAGACCATAAAGAGTAGGTTGTACTTTCTCACTCTTTGAGAATATAAAATATATCACCTAATCTTACAGAAATATTGATTCGTATTGTGGTATATATCCAGCGCAGACTCTGGAGGTTCATCAGCGTCCTCTGTGTGTGTCCACCAGGTGTTTGTAGAATACGCCAACTCCAGTGACTCCAAAGAGGCTCAGCGCTTACTGACCGGCCGCACCTTTGACGGGAAGTTTGTCGTGGCCACCTTCTACCCTCTCAGCGCTTACAAACGAGGTTACCTGTATCAAACTGTGCAGTGACCCAAGTCCTCCACTGTCTCGGTTTACACCTCGCTTATGAAACCGCGCTGCAACTGCACCAAAAGCACACGAGAGGGAAGCCGATGAGCAGTTAACATTCAGTTAGAGTTGTGTTGGCCGCGCGGTGTGAGCCGATCTCAGCTGTGCAGATCGTACAGTACGCATTCATCTAGTGCTTTAAGCCGAACCGGGCAGTCGTCCTTCCTGTTCTTTCTTCCAGTTCACTCTCTTTCTCTCTCACTTCTTTACACTGAAATGATCAAGGCTGAGAGAGCGTGTCATAACGGCAAAAAGCAAAAGGCTGTCAGTGCTAAAGTCTGGTTTTCAAGTGCGTTCACGCCGTATGTGAAGAGATTTTTTTTTTACCTTTAATCGCCAAAGCGACACGTGTGAAAACACAAATAGTGATTAGCCGCCTGGAGGTATAGGCTAAGCTAACTCAGTGTCAAGTGCAACCGCAGCTTTAAATCAGGCGACGTAAACCTGCGTTCAGAAGTTTCCTGGCACGTCAGCTTCCTCGCTTAGCTTTGCTTTACGGCTCATACGACATGCAAACATCATCGCTTTGATTCCTGACGGAACCAGAACTGTCATCGCATAGCATAGTATATTTTTATTTAATATCGACGTGTGTCACAATAGTGTCTGTAAACAGGGAAAACAAGCAGTAAGCACGACCAGGGTGACACAGTCTCTTTGGCTGCAATCAACATTCATTTTCATAATCAATGATTCGTCTGTTATTGTAATTGATTAGTATTTTGCGTCATAAAATGGTGGAAAATGTTGGTCACTGTTTTCTGAACCTGCAAATGACAAAGATATTCTGTTTACTTTCAAAGAGGAGAAAAACAAAACAAAGAAACAGAACATATTCGTGTTGCAACATTCATATTTGATTTAGATGTTTGGTCCAAAAAATGTTGAAAGAAGTTGATCAGCATTTCCCAAATCTGTAAATGATGATGTTCTCAAACGTCTTGTCCACAAACCCAAATAATTCAGTTTTAATCATTTCTTTGTAATATGTAGCAAAGAAACCAGATAATATTCACATTTAAAAGGCTGAAAAATCAAGAGAATTTGTCAAATCACCTATCAAAATAGTTGGTGATCCGTTTAGTAATTGATTCCTAATCAATTTTCGCGACATCGTGCCACATCACATTCTCACTCCAGCTAAAATATTTCGATACGTGCAGCTATGGAAAATGGCGCGAGTTTCACATACGTAATCGCACAAAACACTCGCATCACATTTGTTGTGAACGCACTGTCATCTGCTTCATCTCATCAGCTGAGACGGGGGTGTGTTTACCTCCCACTAGAAATGAATGGGAGTTTATTAGCTCCCAAATGTCCTGTGGTGAAACCAGTCAACTGCCCTGTTGTTAAGTTAATGATTATTATAATTCATTCATGTAATTGTTTCCTGTTAATATTAGGGCTGGGTATCGCTGCTGATTTTCCAGAATCAATTTGATTCCGATTCGCAATTTGATTCAATATTGATTTAATTTTAGACATATTTAAGTTTTCATACCATTTTTTTCTTTGTCGTGAAGAATCTCACTGAAAATATTAATGTTTCCTTAAAAAATTGCCCCAAAGTCATTACATTATACACTTTTTATTTAATTTGACCACACAGTGTAACTCTACAAAGAATTCAAACTCTAAACCTGTCCAAGTTTAAAATATCATGCCACCGTCAGACATTTTAAAGTAGTTAACAAGGGTACTGTGAGCGCAGCTTGGTCTGCATCCATGCCCTTACGTCTCATCAGAAAAGACAAAAATGAAGGGAAAAACAAAACAGAGTCGTCCTCCTGAGCAACAATCATGACAACAAAGATTCTGAAAAACAGCATGTAGTAGTTTTCATGGTCTCACACGAGGATTTCGTCTATGTTTTTTTTCTTTTATTGTGGCCACTATCGCTGTCAAGTCTTGCATAACTTGTGCACCAAAAACAGGAAACTGCATCTGGTCTCACGCATGGCTACTGTGGTCAAGTCTTACGTCACTTACCCACGAGAGAAGGACTTTACGAATCAATGTCAGATCTTCCAAATTAAAATGGATATGAATTTGTTACCCAGCCCTAGTTAATAATTGTTCTTTTGAATATAAATAAGAGGCAGTGGTACATGGGGATGTACAGGCGGCCTTCACTGGCTCCTCAGGCTGTTTTCAGGTACGGATATTTTGGTAGTTTTGTTTTTTGTTTGCTTGTTTTTCTACTCTGCCAGTATCTGAGCACGCTAAGGGCTCTCTGCACTCGGACCCGTAGCCTTACCGGAGCTCTTTAGCTTTTTTTTTTTCTTATTTTTTTAGTTACAATAGCCTCCAAACTGGGCGAGTATTTATTTATTTTACATCTCTTGAACTTGACTGATACTGAAATTGTTTAGTTGTCTTGACATGTGGCGTCACACACTGAAGCATCAGATCATTTCTACGCAAGTGCCCGGTCATTCACACAAGCTAGCCAGCTAACTAACCAAAATGCTACCACGACAGCAGTTTGTTTTCACCTGTGTGTGCTGGAGTTGCTAACGTAGCAGAAGCCTTAGACAGTGGTTCCCTTCCTGCAGCTGTCGCGCTGCTCACAAAGAAAGCCACATGTTACACAAACAATGACGGAGCAAAAATATTCATTTTCCTGCTAAAGCTGCTTATTTTTCACTATATTATTTTTAAAGCAAGACTATGTAGCTTTTACTGAACAGCAGCTGCTGCTAATCAGCACGGTCACTTCTTGGCTTTTAATTAGCCAGTACGACTATTTCCAGTAAGCTATTAGCCAGCAATAGGTGTTTTACAGAATTTAGCAAATTGTGTGAATAGAGGAGCGCTGAAGGGCTAACAGCTAAAGCAACGACTAGAAGACAGTCAGAGCATTAACATGCATGTTAAGTCAAGTCAGATTTTAGTCGGACTAAGACCGTAATTTGGTTTTCTTAATGTCATGTAAACATTAGTCTGACTGACGGATCATATGGTGTATCACGATTAAGATGTACAGCAGGTACCAAACATTCAGAACCACAGCACCGTGCATCTTACCGTTTGCTGTTTGTCTTTCTGTGACGTAAAGGTCAACAACAAACTGATTCAATATGCACTAGCTAACAGAGAGATACAGCGCCACCTCCGAAGGCGGAGTCAGACGTACATGGCCAATAAATAGACTTTCTCCTCCGCATTTATACTCAGAATTTGCAAGTCGTCCAGTTGCCTATCTTAGCTGGACTACAGCCTTAATTCGATTAAAATGTGCATATAAATGTACTGTAAGTAATTCAATTTCTTAAGCTTTAATTGCTAATGTTAAATTACACAGTCCAAGTTTCTACTTAGTGACAACTGAGTGGACGTTAAAGAGCTGGCTTATATTTTAGCAGAAGTTGTGAGTGACGCTGTGTGCATATATTAGTGTTAACTAGTTGTCACAGTAAATTCTAAAGTACTGTTTAGCATTTAGCAGTGCAGTTTATTATTAAAATGCTAAGTAAATATAATACAGAGTCAATGAACTAGCAACTCTTGCCTTAAAATGAGGTCATGTGCAAAGTGTGTTTGAATGCCGCCATCTTTTGATCTTCACAACCTCGGAATTTGCTTTCGAGTTTGTCGCTGTTTTCAGAAGTGGCCATTTTGTGGATTTATAAGTTACTATGTTGTGGGTTTAGATGTGGTTTTTAAACATATCTTTTCCTCTGACATGTCTTTGTTTTTCCTGCACTACATTAGCTTCCTGCTAACTTGCTAAATCATTAACCCTTTTGGCTTCTCTCCACCAAGATTAACGTTGTTGGCGTGAATGTTGTGATTAAACTCCTTCGAGGAAGGTTTTGCCTCTTGGCGGCCATCTTGCTAACGCTGCCAGGCTGCCACCACAGGCTGCAATCCTCAGCTGTGAGCTTGCACCACAGTAGGAACATGATTGTTGATATATTTTTCTAAAACAGAGGATGTGCTGGGAATTGTGTGCTATCTTGTGTTCTCTTTTTTTCCTATTATCTCCGCTATCGCTAGTGGCTAGTATTGTCACTTGAATATCATATGATCATGAGCTATTTTTTATGGCAGCATTAAGATCCTGAATATTCTGTGTTTTTAGCACTATGTTTACTAAATTAACCGTGCTAACATTAGCCAACACCTGTAACAACTGGTTAAGCAAAAGAAAAACTGAAGCAGGTTGTTTTTTACTGCTAATGAATATCATAATGATTCATTTACACTACACTCACACGAAACTTGTCAATTTAATGCTTGTTATGTTTGAGTCGGAAGCTTGTAGTGCCTGCCATGATTGCACAAGTGAAAATTTGGTGTCTACCGTTGTTAGCCGTGCCTGTTAGCCAACAAAACCACCTTTAACTGGAGAATGTCTCAGCGTCGTGTTTTGTGCTTAAATGCATATACGTGATTTGGTTACGCCTGCTCGATATTATTCGCGTCGCATGATTTGACTGGGTGGTGTTTTCACTGCTGGTGTAAAAGTTGAATGTTTTCATAGTTTCTACCACAAATAATGTGAGCAAATTGAAGTTCAATTTATTATAGGGCTGTTTCTTTTTAATCTAATTCGGATATCTGTTCAAACTAGGGTGGGAAAGTTAAAAACATGTTTGAGTTCAAAACGTAGAGCCTATAAGTGCTTTAGACTGTGTGAAGTAATTACCCAGTTGTCCAGCAGAGGGCACTGTGAGTATGACTTGCCAGCAAACAGTAAAGTTAGGTTGTTTTGCAATGATAATGGACGATAAAAAGTGGCTTAAATGCCCCCCTGATTGACTTTATTACAACAAATAAATCTGTTAGCATATAGCGTGTCACGTAATATACATTCAGGCATTATTTTTGGATCCACAGTTTAGTTTGGCAGCATGCTATGTTGCCCCATTCAAAGTTTAGACCAGCATTTTCATTGAATCCTTGACTGCATACGGGTTAGTGCAGCATAAAAGGACGAATGCTAGTCTGAAAGTCATAGACATAGTCTTACTTCAAAGTCCCTTGGCTGAAGAAGTGGAAACGGTACGGTTATGTTACATGTGAAAGGGAAATGTTTATTGAGTGAGTGAGTTAAAGTAAAATATTTATGTGAAATGAGAAAAAGGTTGATGAATATGGACGTACAGATGTGTGAGAGTTACTGTATTAAACACTACATATGTTTCTTCTTAACGTTTTGAGGATAAATTCTACTACCAAAAATATAAAAACCACGTGGTAGAGGAAAAGTTAGAGCTTCATAAACATATTTTTATACAAACTTTATTTGTATGTGCCTAAAATGTGCTTTGACTTGAACAGCCACGTGACTGGAGAGCACTTTTAATGAAGCGGTGTGCGGTTACAAAGTCAAGTGTGGTCATGTCCTTGTCATCAGTGGTCAACCAATAATTAAACCAGGCTTTAAAACAAACAAGCATAAGAATGAACAAGTTATCTTCCAGTTAGTGTGACCTGGTACTTAAAATGAATCTGTAATGATGGCAAAATATGCGTATATTTGACTTGGATTTTTATTTATGAGCTACATATTTTGTGACAGACAAATCACTGATGACTGTCTGTAGTTAGTTTGCTCCCTTAGTTGCATCAGTAATTCACGTGAAGAATCATGAGTTGTAGGACTAAGGTGGATTTTAGATGACGACGATGTGGGGCTTTAATCCTGTGGCGTATGAAGCACTGAAGGGAAAGTTGTGGACACTGAATGGAAGCGACTCCCTCTGCTTGTGTTGGATAATGCATGACAAATCACTGTGTGTGAGCGTGTGTGTGGGTGATCTTTATATGATATGTGATTGTGGACTTGAATAATTAGAGGAGCTGTGTGAGTTTGTGTGTAATTAGAGTCTGGGTTTGCCTTATTTTACAGATCCATAATAATATCATTTATTTTCAGAAGTTGTTTTGAAAATCATGGAATTTGGTTCTAATTATAATTTTATTATTCTACGTAAACCATTCATTTATTTTTTTAAAATGTCACTTTTTGTATTTGGTCAAATTTGTGCTCATCTATTAATGATTTTGATGGTATATACAGTGTATTGGAATTAAAGCTGCAGGCCTCCCTTTTTTAGGTCTCTTTGTAGCTTACACAGTCATTACCAGTGCTGAATTAACAACATTTGCTCCAAAGGGACGGGTATGTGGAGCTGTTAAGTGGAACAGCCAGTGGTAGTTGCCTCTGTCTGTATGAACTGTCCAGTGATTGGTCAAAGGCCAGATTTCCTGCAAAGACTGGAAGCAGGATGTAGAAGTCGAGTTTTCTCTCAGATTATTTGATTTCCATGATCGTGAAATGTTATTCATGGAATTATTATGGATTAATAATGACAAAGGTATGTTGTCTAACCAACTGATTTAAGTGCACTATAATCTATAATCTCACTATAATTAGTACCAACTAGATTTACATCGGAGATCACCGTGTTCCAGTTGAGAAGTTAGAAAAACCATGGATGTGAAAGTAACTCAGGGTAGCCATTGTTGGAAATACTAGCCAGTAACAAAGCTCTACGTGGCATTTTACAAACACAAACAGTGGAGCAACATGACTGACTCTTGGAAACAAATATGTTGGAGGCAACCATCTTGCAATCCCATATCAGAGTTGATGATGTTGCTCCGAGTTGGAAATTTGAGTCAGAAATTCAAGTTCCAACTACAAATGAAACACATTATTCCATTCAAAAGAAATGGTTAGAAATGTAGTGTTTTGGTTATTGAGTTTTTGTTTATCTGTAGTTTCTAGACTTTACATTTCAACTCAGTGGTTTTCTTTGTTTCTTATTATAATCAACACCAAATCACATGGAACAGTCTTGGAATTTTTTTTTTTTTTTTTTGAATAACAGACCTTTAACATGAAGTCTAGTTTATTTTTGGTTTGTTAGTGAGATTTTGATATGCAGGGACAGTTTCAGCTCTAATTACATGTTTTACAAACATGTTTTGTGCATTTAATTCAGTAGATCCATGGTTCACACTAAAGATCCTGACGAGCGTCGGTATCACATGCAGTGAAGTCTGCGGTGTTTGCTGTTACATGATGTGAATCATAACCAATTTAGCATAAAATAAATAAATTAAAATACAGCATCACAAAAACAACAACAAACAGCAACGTTAAAAACTAACCTCTGTTTGTTTACGTTAGCTCGTGTGTCGTCTGAAACCTTCTCAGGACTTGGATCTGAAGGTTCTGGTAGCTCGGTTGTTTCCAGAGACTGGGTCGCAAAATTGATGTGATTTACAGTTTTTGTGCAGTACATTTTCGAGCCACATGAGAGCGCTGTTTCACTCAAGCCCCGCTTACAAAAGAACACTATGTGAAACCTTATTGTTTTTATTGAACATGTAACACTGCAACTAAAGTAACATACGGTTTCATGACTGATTAATTTGTCTCGATTAATCACTTAGTCTTTTGATCCATGAATTTTTAGGTTAAGGAATTAACCCGGTTCTCGGAAACATGAGTGGGGTTCAACAGAATTTGAAAGAGATTTTAGGTTAAGGAAATACCCCGGTTCTCTGAAACATGAGTGAGGTTCAAAAGAATTTGAAAGATATATTAGGTTAAGGAAATAATCCCGGTTCTCTGAAACATGAGTGAGGTTCAACAGAATTTGAAAGACATGGGGTTTTTTTTTTTTTAGGTTAAGGAAATAACCCCGGTTCTCTGAAACACAAGCAATGTTCAACAGAATTTGAAAGATGTTTTAGGTTAAGGTAATAACCCTGGTTCTCTGAAACATGAGTGTTGTTCAACAGAATTTGAAAGAGATTTGTGTGTGTGTGTCATAAACACTGACCTTGTCAGGACCAGTAGTCCTCATGGAGACCAAAACTTGGTCCTAATGCGGCAGAACCTCATTTCAAAGAAATTGGTTTGAATTGATTAAGATTTGAATTGTGGTTAGGTTAAGTGATTAACTGGTTCTAGTTAAGGTTAATGATAAGGCTTTGTTTATTCTGTCCAAATGAATGGACATCAATGCAGAGTCCTGAGAAGAATAGCTGCACAGACGTGTGTGTTTTAGGAGAAATTTATGTCCCTTTAAATCACTGAGGAATTTATGTGCCAAAGTACATACACTGTGTGTCTGTAGTCCATATTCTGATTAACACGTAGAGCTGCAACTATTGATTGTTTGATCTGTCAACCATTTTCTCAATCGAGTACTAGGTTTGTTTGTAAAATGTCAGAAAATATTGATCGGTGTTTGTCAAACCTGGAAATGATGATGATGATGATTCTCAAATGTCTTGTTTTTGTCCACAAACCAAAATGATTCACTTATCTTTGTTTTATGGAGCAAAGAAACCAGAAAATATTCACATTTAAGAAGCTGAAAAATCACAAAAACTGGTTTTATACAAGAATATATAATTAAAACATTGTTGGCAACGTTTAAACTTATTTACAGCACAATAGATAAAAACAGTAGAGCAGTGTCACAAATATTTGACTTTGTTGAGTTGTTTTCATGCATCAAGTCAATTAAACAGGAACAAAAATGGTAAAATTACATTATTATTATTATTATTAACATAACAGAAGAATATTTGCCCCATTTGTTTTAAAAAAAGATATTTTTGTAAATTAGCAACTGGAAATTAAAGACAGAGGAATGATGATGAAAAAACAAACCAAAAACATTTTAGCAGAACGTCTCGTCATTTTTGTTTTGGCTCTATTTTAAAATAATTAAATTAATTAATTAATAATAACTTTCTTTAGAATGAAGGTGAAATGTCAAGAATAAATCTGAAAATCTTACATTTCCAGATGGAAGAAACTTTTTTTTTACACAAATAAGTGAATAAAAATGCCTTGTGTCGATGAAGTGGTGAAATTCTTCACCATTAGTTTTAGTTAATTATGAAATTATTTCTCCAATTTGAATTAACAACTTAAATAAAATTGTATTTTATATAAGAGTGGCCCTAATCATCGTCTTTATCCAACTGACTGTGCTTGTTGTTGTTTTCGCTAATTTGATTTCTTAGCTATTTAATATAGTAAATTTTAATTTTGTGAGTCAGACAAAATCCAGAACCTGGTTGACATGAACACACTGGAAATGACTCCTGTATTCAATCAGTTATTTCAATTTTTGTTTGTAATAAAAAAAAAACAAAAAACATGTTAGTGCAGCAAAAACATCACGTACATTTTGCGATATTTTGCAACATAATTCAAGACAATCCTTGAGAGAGTTTCTTGCCTTGTTTTTGCGTTAAAGTCTTCCTTTTTGCTTTGAGACAGTTTGGTCAAAGTTGGATTTTGACACTTGCTGATGCTCCAGCGAACAGTCGGGATGTTGACGTGTGAAAAGATCAAAACGTCGTCCTCGCACCAAGTCAAGTGATTGTTACCGTTGTTTTTATAAGGAAGCACAAAGTGAGACGTGAGGTCACTGAGCACGAGTGTGTGCGAGTTACACGAGTCGTAAGATTAATTATTGCTGTTGTGTTTTAGCGTCTCTAAATAAAATGATGCTTGACAAAAACTGAAGCGTGTCTGCTGTTTTTGTTTTTTTTTACAGATTAACAATAGTTTTTGAAGTGTGTTTGTCTAAGTTGTTGTCATATACTCGTCACTTTAAATCTATGATATATTAAAAACATGTTTAGAGATTTTTCCTCTCCCACACCAAAGTCCATAGAAAAAATCAGTGATTTTAGCTCACAGGGACACAGGAGCTGCTGGTCTACTGCTGCCTTGTGTGGTCACTTTGTGTCACTAAGTTAAGTCTAAATTAACTATTTCAAAAGCTGAACTCACAAAATAAGACATTTGAACTTAGTGATGGAAGCAGCAGTGGATCAACGACTTCTGTGTGCTGTGATGTAAAATCACTGATTTTCTCTATGGACTTTGGTGTGGGAGAGTGAGTGGTTTGTTAAGTTTCCTGTTGGAAAACTCTGTCTAACAGTGACATAAAGACGAGATATTACAGACATTGACTGTTATTCTACTTTAAAATGTGTATTTCATGTTTAGCAGGAATATCAGATGCTGATGTTGCCTCACATTGATTTTGGCTCCTCTCTGTGGCTGCTGTTGGTACTACAGTCATTTTCAGCACAGATCTCTCAGTATGTTTGACTTGCAGAATCTTCAACGAATGAACAGGATTCACCAACTTTAAGTTTCCTGTTGGAAAACTCTGTCTAACAGTGACATAAAGACGAGATATTAAAGACATTGACTGTTATTCTACTTTAAAATGTGTATTTCATGTTTAGCAGGAATATCAGATGCTGATGTTGCCTCACATTGATTTTGGCTCCTCTCTGTGGCTGCTGTTGGTACTACAGTCATTTTCAGCACAGATCTCTCAGTATGTTTGACTTGCAGAATCTTCAACGAATGAACAGGATTCACCAACTTTATACCCAGTGAAATTTAAAGGTATGGTTTTTTTTCCACATGTAAATCGCCACAACTGTTTTACAGTAATATCCTTTGAATTCAGAATTTGAAATTGTGGAACAATTCCATGCCAACAGGGAACTGGAGGAAAGACGTGTCCCCTCCTGTGGTCAGTGAGGACATCATGGCGTGGTGAGAGGACAGGGCAAGTCTGTGGTCGGTCGCTCCTGGAAGGAAAAAGTGACGCATTCAGGGAAAAAAATCCTGAACACAGGTATGGTGGCTGTTTGGGTCAAGACATTTTCAAGAAAAATAAAAAATAATAATAATTCAGATTAAGAAAGAGGGCGGGGCAACATGACTCAAGCAAAGAGCAGACAGAAGAAATAACATTGTAGAGGTTTTTTGGTGCGTTCCACTTGTCAGAATTCAGAACTTCTGGGTTGAGGGGGCAATTCCTTCCCCGGCATAGACTCCCAAGATGGCTGCCAACTTCCCGAGTCAGACATAACCAGTCTATATATGTTTGATCACTTGTGAAACATTTGTTTTAAGAGTAAAAAAAAAAAAACAGATGTAGCTGCAGACTGAATGTATCCTTGCTGTGGTTATTAAGATGAGCTAACTGCTAAGCTAGGTTAACCACCGTGTGTATATTTAAATGTAAGACAATGAGTTAGCAAAGGTGTTGTTAATAGAGGGTTAAGCGAAACAATGGCATGTCCAGCTAAATTAGTCGTATCGTAGAGTGCAGGAGTAAGCTTGTAACCGCGCAAAAGCAGTGAAACAGGAAGTGACACGGCCCATCACCTCCAACAGCATCTGTTTAGCCACCAGTGATGTTGCCATTATTTAACTGCGTTACATTCAAGGTGACGCCATGCTGTTGTGGTGGTCGCAGTCGTCCTCCATTTTGTTTTTCAAGACACTGAAATATTACAAAATTGTCCCGCTAACTGAAATTCACCACCATCAACTCATGGTGAGTGTTTTTATCATAATGTACGATAAAATTGTGTATTGTTTCTTCCTTATTATTACCCTTGTATTTGTAAATAAAATTAGCTACGTAACTTAATTAGCTTGTGTTTCATGTAAGTGGAAATGCGTCAAAACTTGCATCCAAAATTTTTGTGCATTTTATCTGCGTTATCATAGATGCGCAAAAGCCTTTACTGCCGTTGTCCGTTTAAATCCGAACAACTCAATATTATCATTTTGCCATTGCGATATTTCAAAACCTCTAAATATAATGTTTGTGTTTTTTAGGTTAAGAACTTCCTTTTGGTTTGAGATAGTTTCTTTTTTTTGCCATGTTGCCATTGTTGAACAGTTATGTACGCAGTAACTATCGTTCCTCTATTTTATTTCTCTTTAATTTTTTGCATTTACTGCAACAACTGCAGTTAGCATTAGCATTATTCCAAGACGAATAGTGGCCACATCATGAATGTTTTCATTGACCACAAACACTCGAGTAACACAACCTGAAAAAATCGCTTCACAGTCGCTATGATTGCAACTCGTTACCGAAAAACAAGAATGAATACATTTTTGCTGACTCACACTCCCTCCCCTGACTCCGACGACGGTCACCACATCTTCGCCCAGCTGCTGTCTTCGTCTCGTCCTCGTCCTCCAGGCGTCTCCAAGAACCAGCAGGGAAACGGCAAACAACATGACCACTGCCACAGCCACGGCCAGAGCCGTGATCACTGTGAGGTCGCCGACGGCTCTCCGCGGAGCGTCTTGGTCTGCGGCCTTCATTCCGACATCGGTGTCAGCTGCGACTCCACGACGAGGTACCAGCAGATGGGAAATATCTGAGGACACATCAATGGTCGTGATGTTTCAGAGGCAAATACAGAGAATATCTGTAAATTTATTGTAGCAATTTGTAAATGTTTCATATAATGAATATTCTGACCAAGATGATTGCGATAAATCATAAAAATTTGATTTAAACACTTTGAATGTCTGCAAAACACAAATCTTACAGTAAGATACAGTAAGATAATTATAAATGTCCTGAAATGACTGGAAAGATGCAGCTCCCCCTTGTGGCACTTCAAAATAAATCACTATATGACTATGTTGCTGAGCAAGAAAGGTTTCACTAGACACCCTTGCAAAGCTGGTTTTCCACTAACAGACAGTTGGTTTTTCAAGACATCTGCTTTAAGTCACAGAATTGTCACCATTTTCTACTGAAGAAGAGCAGAACCTAGCGTTTTAGACCATTACAAATCAATGGAGACATGGAAATTCCAGTCAAACTGAGTTCTTTTTTTTCAAACCACTGGAGTCTCCCCCTTGTGGCCACTCATGAAACTGTTACTTCACCCTGAAAACGAGGAGACTGCGTCCACTTTTTATAAGCGGTCTATGGTTGAAATGGACTTGAGTAGACTTGTGTACCTTCCAGACTGAGGAGGAAGTAGGCGTCATCTCCTTTGATGAACTTCCTGCTCCTCAGTCTGTCGTGGGCGATGAACGAGCTCGTCCCGGTGCCTGGACCTCGGTAATAGTAGCTACCGTCGGTCCCCATCACTTTAGAGCCCACTTTCCTGGGATCGTCCCAATAGAACTCGGTACCTGAAACACGTGAGAGGTGAGTCCCTGCGTGACGAAGCTCAGCTGACATGTGGACAGCCATGCTCACCATCAGACGACATCTTGTTTGGGTCAGTGGTGACCATTCGGTGCATGTTCATCTGCTGTCTGATGTCAGACTGCTGGTCCATCAGGGCCATGGTTGCCTGTTGCCATGGACACGGCCACTTGAGCTTGTCGTCGTTGGGGCCTGAGGTCAAATGGAAGTAGACGGCCATGTAACCTCTACGGTTACTTTTTCCATTTAGATACACGCCAACCTTGGAAGTGGGAAACAGCATGAGCAACTTTTCTACATGTGACTCTAATTTATTTAACTATTCAGTGCTTGTTTGTGTCAAGTACCAACAGTGTTCACTCTGGATGACACTAATCTGAAACACAGATGCTGTCACTGAAATCATTGCTGTCAACAGACTTTAACTACTTAATAAAAACTTCACAGGAAATCTAAACCACTCACTCTCACACACCAAACTCCACAGAGAAAAGAGATTTTAGCTCACAGGGACACAGGAGCTGCTGGTCTACTGCTGCCTCGTGTGGTCATTTTGTGTCACTGACGTAAATCTGAACAAAGGTTTTAAAGTGCAGAATTTTACTAAATAAGACATTTGAACTTACTGATGGAGGCAGCAGTGGATCAACAACTCCTGTGTCCCTGTGAGCTAAAATCACCGATTTTCTCTATGGACTTTGGTGTGGGAGAGTGAGTGGTTTACAAACTTAAGTTTCCTGTTGGTTTCATAATAACTTAATCTGGCCTTAAATTTGTTTCCTTGTGTCCCCTTTGGCAGTCATTTTGTTTCTGGCAGACATTTTTTTCCAGAGAGCGAGAGTCTCTGTGTTTCAGGATGTTTCTTGGCACAGGGGGCACTCACAGTGCAGTCACCAGACCTCATCTAACCACACTTCCAAAATCTGAATTGTATCTCTTGTAATTTTATTTTAAACTAAAATCATCTTTAATAAAGTGTTGTTTACCTGGAAGGAGTAACCTGTCGGAGACAGAAAGGGGGGGCTGTACAGTTTGTGGCCTGGCAGCATCGTAGCCATCAGCCCAGTGATGTTGCGGATGTGCCAGATGTGCTGGGGACACTTTGTGGACGACAGGTTAATGTCATCGACGGAGAAGCCCCCCTTTGAATCAGTTTCCCACCTCCAGGCGTCAAAGCCCACGCGTGCCTTCTTTGTAACATTCAGATCAACGGTGTGCAGTTCCCAGGAGCCCGTCCCTCCTCCTGCTCCACACAAACAAGAGTAGATATTAATCCATATTTATACAGTTTTCACATATGATCATATTTTTATCTGATTATAGTGTCTAAATGTTGCTTTTTCTCTGTAACGTTCTGCCTTCAGCTACAATATCTTCATTTATCAGTTGGTAAAAACTTATGTGTGAATTCCCACAAACTCAGTCCAAAAATAAAATTACCTAAATTCTTCCACCTGCCATCTTGACTGCATCTACACCAAAATCATTAAAGGAAATATATGTAAGAAATGTCAAGATTCAAGATTTTAATTTGCCACACTGGTTTTACATGAGCAAACGTGTGAAAGGTTTGTTCCATTTAAATGGAAAAGAAAAGGCTTCACTGATAACAATGGTGCAGCCAGTTTATTTGCAATTTAAAGTCACTGTAAAGTCGAAAAAATTTCTTCTGACTTTGTCAACCCTCAGGCTTCAATAACATAATATTCAACAACATTCATTTGGGGATGGAAATCTGTAATTTTTGTACAGAATATAAACATAAATGCACTGTAAAGATCCATCAAGCTTTAGTTCATGAAGTATGAAGTAAGTAACATATTGGTTCGTTTTTTAAAGTAGGTTTCTTTTGCTAGTGCTGTTGTGTTTTTACTGACCTGAAATGTTCTTTAAGGACATGATTTTCTCCCGGTCGTCGGCCTCGATCTCCCGCACGAAAATGTTGAGCATGTCTTTAGCTGCCGCCGTGTTGTGGAGGAAGAACTGCAGACACTGGGCTCCAGGTCTGGGGTAAAGCCAGCGAGTTTCCAGCACAGCAAAGTCTCCAGGGTGAGCAGAGGCTGTGCTGAAGTGCATGAAGTGGCCTTCACCTGCAGAACAGCCAGACATCAGCTGTGAACATCTCATGATACCTTGTGGTTGAGCTTGTAAGTAAGAGCTGGGTTTTACCAAAGTGCGACTGTATGAAGCAACCATTTAAATGTTAATTTGAACTTTTCAAATTTTCAAAATCAGTCAGAATTTGTTTAATTAGCATTCACTCTCAAATGAATCTGCAAAGCGGGCAGGTTTTTATCAGTTTTGGCTCCGGTCAGCATTATTGGAGACAAAAGACCTGGATGATGGCACTTAATTCTTCTTCATTCATTCTATTTTATTTTCTGCGCAAAACTACAAATTCCCGTGTCATGCTACATTTCCTTTACACTGCAAGTCGGACGTCGGAACTGAGAGTGGTGTTTGCCCCCCAAATTGACCATATTCCAGTTTAAAAGTTGGGGAAAAAACAATGAACGCAAATGCATCCAAATGTATCTTGGGCTACTGAGTTATTGGGGGGGAGGGGGGTCGCTCCAATTTTATGAGTTGGGAATCCAAGTTTTACCACTAAACTTGTCAACAGTTAGTGAAACACACATTGAACACACATTGAAACACATTTCAAGTGAGAAGTGGGAAGAAACAAGAACACAAACATATCCCAGGTTAGCCATTGATAGCAATTCTGACTAAAACTGGAACGCACCCCCATTTTCAGCAACAACACCATAAAATGCATTTGTTTCCAGACAATGAAGAAATTTGCATGTTCTTCTCATTTTTGTGGAAGCCCATAAAAATCTGAATGTATTGCTGACTCATTAAAACTGGGAGTGGATGCAAATTAAGCACATTCCTAATAGTCACCGACCCATTTAAAAAATCTGGGATTAAAGAGGTTTTGTTTTGAGTAGTGGGAATGTGGAATAAGTGTCAGTACTTAATGAAACCTTTATATACTGTATATATGTGTATACATATATTTAACATGCACTTGTATAGGTTGACGGAGAATCACCTTGGCATCGTCCCATGTTGGTGACGTCAGTCTGAGGGCCTCCGCTCACAGACCTACGACGTTCCCACTTTGTGGATTCCGATAATTGAATCATCCCACAGACGTTTTCCTTCTCAAAGTCGCAGCTTTCCACAAAAGTGGATGATTGAGCTGTGGAGAGAGAGAGAGGGAGAAAGAGAAGGTAAGATAAAATACTTCAGAATGGAGGGAGTCTGTGACAGCAGACCGGAATAAACCAGATTCAGTTGTAGTTTTATTTGTTTCACTTTGTCTTGTCACAAACTTGAATTAGTGATAAATATTAAATATTTTACAGACATGAGATGAGACTAACAGATGTGTTAGCTAGCACCAATTAAGTTGGAGGTAGCTAAAGTGAAATGTTAGCTAGCACATTTAAGTTTTAGCTAAAGTGAAGCGTTAGCTAACGTCAGTTAAGGTATAGTCAGCTAAAGTGAAGTGTTAGCTAGCAACAGTTAAGTTACAGTCAGCTAAAGTAAAGTGTTAGCTAGCACCAGTTAAGTTATAGACAGTTAAAGTGTTAGCACCAGTTATGTTATAGGCAGCTAAAGTGTTAGCTAGCACCAGTTATAGTCAGCTAAATAATAAAATAAAAAATAATATTGGTAATGAGCCAGCTAAAGCAAACAAAAGCTAATACAGCATAAAGTGAGTTAATCTGGGATAATCTTTTCTGCATTAGCAAGAAAAGACCCTTCAATGTGTAAGGGATTTTTTTTCTTTCTTAAATTTCTTTTTAACCAAAAATTTTTTTATTTTATTTTCACATACATTATATTTACATTTTTGTTCGTTTTTGAATAAATCTTTCAACTGGAGACACCAGTGTGACGTGTTAATGTGAAGGTGTTTTTGCCAGTTTCCCTCCCTTCCATGGGCGGCAAACGTACAATTAAAATATAATTCCATTAATATCTATTTTATTATTGAGACCTTTGAGCCGGATCACTGTCCTTGCCACACAGTGCACGGCAGTAAAAGCAGTTACCACATGACATGAACCGTGTGGCCCTGTTGTTAGGTGAGGTCAGTTCAAACCAGTGTTTTTATGTGAGAGTCAACAGACCAAAACATAGACCTGTGATAATAAAAACCGATAAAAAAAACAAAGTAAATCCTCATTCCCCAACACTGTGTCCCACTAAGAAGGAAAACACCTTCACTTTTTTATTTTTATTCATTTATTTATTTTTCTTTAAATGTAATCACTTGACCAAATCACACATGTTCACAAAATGAGCCCTGTTGTGTCTCACTCTTTCCACCTCCATGTTAGTAAATGAGTTTTTGATCTTTGGCCACCAGGTGAATCATCTCATTCATTTCCATGAACTTTTATATCTTTGCTTTTTGTTACTGATTGGAGGTTTAGGTCAAGAAAACATGTAGAAGACCAGAAAATGTTTTATAATTGCAGCGAAATTCAACATAATTAAATATGTGACAATTAATGTTGGCAAAGACCAGCAAAGTTTTAGTCAGCAGTAGTTAAGTGTTGCTATTACGTGTTAACTAGCACTGGTAAAATTCAGTTGGCAGTAGTGGAGTGTTAGATTTTACTGGTGACATTTTTAGTTAGCAGTAGTGCGGTGTTAACTAGCACCAGTAAAGTTTAATGTGGCAGTAGTGCAGTGTTAACTAGCAACAGTGAAGTTTTAGTTAGCAGTAGTGCAGTGTTAACTAGCAACAGTGAAGTTTTAGTTAGCAGTAGTGCAGTGTTAACTAGCACCAGTGAAGTTTAGTTTGGCAGTAGTGCGGTGTTAACTAGCACCAGTGAAGTTTAATTTGGCAGTAGTGCAGTGTTAACTAGCACCAGTGAAGTTTAGTTTGGCAGTAGTGCGGTGTTAACTAGCACCAGTGAAGTTTAATTTGGCAGTAGTGCAGTGTTAACTAGCACCAGTGAAGTTTAGTTTGGCAGTAGTGCGGTGTTAACTAGCACCAGTGAAGTTTAATTTGGCAGTAGTGCAATGTTAACTAGCACCAGTGAAGTTTAGTTTGGCAGTAGTGCGGTGTTAACTAGCACCAGTGAAGTTTAATTTGGCAGTAGTGCAGTGTTAACTAGCACCAGTGAAGTTTAGTTTGGCAGTAGTGCGGTGTTAACTAGCACCAGTGAAGTTTAATTTGGCAGTAGTGCGGTGTTAACTAGCAACAGTGAAGTTTAGTTAGCAGTAGTGCAGTGTTAACTAGCACCAGTGAAGTTTAATTTGGCAGTAGTGCGGTGTTAACTAGCACCAGTAAAGTTTAATTTGGCAGTAGTGCAGTGTTAACTAGCAACGGTGAAATTTTAGTTAGCAGTAGTGCAGTGTTAACTAGCACCAGTGAAGTTTAATTTGGCAATAGTGCAGTGTTAACTAGCAACAGTGAAGTTTTAGTTAGCAGTAGTCCAGTGTTAACTAGCACCAGTGAAGTTTAATTTGGCAGTAGTGTAGTGTTAACTAGCACTAGTTAAGTTCAGTCGACTTACTGCAGTTGTAGAGACGGTTGAGTTTGGTGAGGTCACTTTCACTGAAGCCCATCCTCTGACCAATCACATCGGTGAACTGCGGGATCTTGGTGACGATGGTTGGCTCAGAGCCGACACTGAAGGACGTCTTACTGTAGTGCATCAGTGAGCCGTAGTCATAGGGGACGCCCAGATCACTGGACACAGTGTCGTCACGTACCTTGAAGTTGTGCTCTTTACCTGAGGAAGGTAGAGACAGAATCTCAGGAATTCACCCATTTTATTCATTAGTTCCCAATTTTTTTTATTTATTTACAGATGGAGATGGAGCGAGTTGACTGAAGAGCACAAGGAGAAAAATACTGGATGGTTTCTGGTAAGTTTATCATTAATTAGTAAAATGTTCAACTCTGAGTAATTCACTAGACTTACACTAGACTTGCATATTCAGTAGGCAAGTCTGACGCTAGGTGCTGAATGTGACACAGGAAGTAAGACAGGTGGTGTCTTTCCTGGCTTAGAAACATAGAAAACATTGCTAATGTTGCTATAAAGCATTGAAGATATGATGTCTGCAGCCTTGAACAGATCTCTGTTTGGATGTTGAGTCTAAACTTCGTAGAGGCGATTTAAACATGAGCATTTGTTGCAAGCCCAATTAAGCAGCTCACCTACATCTGATACTACCATATTCACGTTACCAGCTTCAATGTGATCCCACATGATTTTGACGTAATCGTCACGGTCGGCTCTGGACTGCTCGTGCCAAAACCCGAGTGCGTGCAGAAACTCGTGCACGACGGTTCCCAGGCGATCGCAGTTACTACCAATGGACAGTCTTTGCTTTCCCACGTGCTGGTTGCCCACGGAGGAGTAGCATCTACAGAGACAGGAAGTGAGATGATCATGTCCCTAAATTCCTTAACATCAGAGTTAAAATTTAATTTATAAAGTAGTAGCCCCTCTACTCCCTTTCACACTCTCAAAGTCCTCAGTGTCTCGCTGCTGCCCCATTTGGTAGGTTTTTGTTTCCTGGGGTGCGTTCACAACAGCATCACTTACTGGAGTTGAATTGAACCCTGTTGCATTGAAGTACAATTCGTTCAGGTTCAGGTTTGACCTTAGTTGAAATCTCTGCTGTGGACAAACAACTGAACTCTTGTACAAGTTGGTCTCGAACCATTTGAAAGTGAACTCTGAAGCGGTTCATCACTCTAGTAACTTTCCCTGGAAGCGTAATGTTTACGGCTACAACCTCAGCTAGGTCCTCAAATGGGAGGAGAGCTGGTGACAGACTGACATGAGAACCATTTTTTTGTGTCTGGCAGGTCCCATCTCTTCCTTGCTTGCAAAGCCATTGATTTGCAAATGAGGATGTGGACCTGCAACTCAGGACCATCCTGTCCACGGCCGAGAAACAGCTGCTTGTAGGTGGTTTTGTGGATGCTAGCTCTGCCAAGGAGTAGACAATCAGCTCACTGTTGTGGGTGGAGCCAGTCTAGCTCCGCCAAGACCATACCATTTTACTCTGGTACATCAAGGAAAGGGTGCCAAAGAATAAAAAGGTCGAGGCCAGTTATGTTGGTCCTATTCCTAACGGGTATGCATATGGAAATTCTAATGGAAATTTGTACCATACTGTACCACTCGGTGGAAAAGCGGCTTTAAAACTTGACTCACCCACTGCCTTTGAACACAGAGATGTAGTTCCTCTCTCCGCTCCACGGTTTGAAGTCGATACATGTCTTCAGTCTGTACTGGTCGAACGCCTTCAGGATCACACCCTTAGCATTCATATCTGCACGTCACAGAGTGAAGGACAGAAGACGTCACAAGTGTTTCCGATAAACGGTGCATATTTGCGAGAAATCTGAGGTTCCGTAAGAGTGAGAGCGTCTCACCCAGACTGTCCTCGAGGTAGTAAGGAACGACTGTTGGCCAGCGATACTCGTGACCTAAGATGGAGTTTCTGCCGAATGTCTGAGCAAAATGAAGAAAACAAAACATAATTTAAATGTCAATTAATCACTCAGTCAGACTTTATTCATAAAGGACCTTTTATATAAATATAAATTGTAGCACAAGGGGCTTTACACGATCAAATCAAAACCTGGACCTTCAGCAGGACCGCACAATCGTTTGAATTTGGCTTCTTGTGAATGTGATTTTCTAACACTGTCTGCGTAAAGCAAAGGAAGTCAAGTGCGCTAAACCACAGCCTCCGTGTGCTAAACACAACACAGCTGCTGCTGTTCACGGCACCACGCAGCTCCAAGTTCCCTGGGCGAAATCTGGACGAGTAACTCTACATTTAACAACAGATCTACAATATATGAGTTACTGAAGCTGCAGCAGAAGGTAGGAGGTAAACAATTACCTAAACATGTGACGCAGAAACTTTAATTTAAATGAACCCATATAGAATTGTGACCTAGAATATGAAATTTTTTCATAAATGAACCTAAATAATTTATATTTTTATGGATTTTTTGCTGAAGCATTCTTTCATATTTGTTCCATAATTAATATTGAACTGAAACTTGACTTTTTAAATATTTTACCACAAATTACAATCACAATATTAGGCAGCAAAAAAGACATTTTCCAACTCCACTTTACACTTAAGTTTTATGTCATTCATCTACATTATTACATAACTGAACTGAATCATTAAGGGTTTTTATGTCCCAAATCTGATTATTAATAGAAACATCAATCATAAAAGATGTAACGAGTGCTCTTTGAAATATCGCAAGTGCATATAATATATAACTGTGCTCAAAATGTCTCATTATACTGTGATTAAACATAGTCCGACGAATGTGTAACTTACTTCATCCTGCTCGATATCACCCTCCAGCAGGTCCAGACCCGCCGCTGCAAAGGAAAAATCACAAAACACAGTAAACAACACAAAACAACATGACAAACAAAAAAAACAATAATAAATTAAATTAAAACTATCGTCAAACCTTCGTTGATCTTGTCAACGTCCCAGTCATGGCCTTCGTCAACGTCAGTCTCTGCAGATGAAGAATGAAATCACGACATATATACACGATAAACTGTCACGCAGAATCGGACTCTGTGTTAGAAATGATCATGTGACTCACCTGTTTCACCTGTTAACTTAGCTGCTGCCTGTAAAATACAACAGGAAACCCATTCATTCATAAGAACAGAGTCTTTGAAATGATTTAAAGAGACAGTTCAGGTCTGAAGTTCAGTCGTATGAACTGACTTTCAACCTTCTTTGCTCATAAAGTCCTTCCAACTTTTAAAAAAAATCATGTCCTAAATATAATGGAGTCTACACCAGCTTTTCGATGTAAAGTCATCACCTCTATGTCTCCGGCAGCTTGTAACTTTACTGATAACTCACTGTTGTGTCCTGGCTTTGTCTCCATGTCCTCAGTTTGAAGCCTGTTTGCTGCTGCCAGCTGTTATCTATTGTCTTGGTTCACAAATGCTCCTATAGCATGCAAGATAAACAGTGATACAAAGAATATAGAACTCTGTGCTCAGTTGTCTCCTCCAAATTGAAAAATCTGTTAAAAACAAAACAAACAAAAAAAAATTGCATTATTATAAGTGTCTAGCTCTAGTGTTGATTCCAGCCAAGAACAGAAAATAAAGTAGCTTCCCAGCCGAGACTAAGACATTAACTAAGGTAAAATAAAATAAATACAATAAAATATTGAATATGTTCACGTCTTTATCTCACTGTTAGACAGACCTTTTCAACAGGAAACTGAAGCTTGTAAACCACTCACTCTCCCACACCAAAGTCCATAGAGAAAATCAGTGATTTTAACATCACAGCACACAGGAGTTGTTGATCCACTGCTGCCTCCATCACTAAGTTCAAATGTCTTATTTTGTCACTTCAGTGTTTGAAATCCTTTGTTCAGATTTACCTCAGTGACACAAAGTGACCACACAAGGCAGCAGTAGACCAGCAGCTCCTGTGTCTCTGTGAGCTTTGGTGTGGGAGAGTGAGTGGTTTACAAACTTTTTTCAGGGCTATCAGTCCAGACGTTAAGCACACAGTCAAATTCTTTTTAAAAAAAATAATCCCGGCCCTTCAAAGCCTGATGAAGGTGGCAGTAAATCTGTCTGGTCTCGGTTCAGGCACGGGCGAAGTTTCTAAACTCTACAAGCTAACGTGAACTCTGGCGTTGTCTTTTCCATTTCTGTGCATGAGAGATTAGTGCATGAAGAAGGGGACGAGCATAGTAAGAGGAAGGAGTAGGTGGCAGTTTGACTGATGCATCGTGAGCCAATTATTTTGCTCGGGCCGTTCATTATGATTGGATGGTGTTTTTACAGTCCTGTCCACTCCACAGGTGACTATTTTTCTATTATACTATTTATTTTATTTTGCTTATGATTGGGATGTGAAGAGGATTATAATCAATTCAGTAAAAAAAAATGCTGCAGAAAATAATCTCCCACCCCACCTTTAAGGTGAGTCTTTTGTTAATTTGTTGTAATCTGCTTTTCCTTGTGTCCCCACTCGCAGCCATGTTAGTACTTAACAACAACCTGAACTGTCCCTTTTCATGTCGACTGGTGATACAGTTAAGACAGCTGTCAAAGGATTCTGTACTCACCAAACCCAGGCCCAGGAGCAGAAACAGAAAAACCTGGAGTGACATAATTCCAGCTCTTCACAGTCACACAATGACTCGAATTTGTCTGTAACTGAAGTTATTGCTCTGATTGGAAGCGAAGCAGCAGGTGCAATATTCACATCAGTTTTTACGACATTTATGTAACCAGTCTATTTAATGATTAATATAAAAGTCAGGGAAGTCTTATCTCAAATTTGTAATAACACCAATAAACATTCATAGCGAGCTGGTCTGGTAAAGGAAAGATTCCATAAAAAACACACAGGAGCTTGTCTTGAGTCTGGTCCGTTACATAAGTGAAACACCTAATGATACATTATAACATTTACATTAGATCAAGACAAGTTTGGCTGAAAATCTCTTAAATCCACTGTAATCTAACGATTATACTCTCATTTGGAACAAGGTCCAAAGTTAAATCTATGTGACCATTATGTGTATTCGTGACTTAAGATACTGTATATATTATCAGCCAGGGTAGAGTTTGCATTTACAATCAGGAATATCAGTTTCATAAGGGTAAATATTTAACTACATATATTAAACAAACTTACTGGCAAAATTCCCAGAAGACAAAAGAAGTGAAGTGCATGTAACCTTGGTTTATCATATATAATAAATTGTATATATCATATCTGAGTAAAACATTTCTTATAAAAGTAAAGTGATTTCAGTGTGTTTTCAGAGATATTTTAATAGTTTAAAGCAGATTCTTATTATAAGAAAAGGCAAAGTAGGATACAAAAATTTCCTGTCATAATTATCCTGACACAGCCTGATTGCAATCCTGGTAAAAATTTATTTCACTTAAAATTTTGGGAGATAAAGTTTTTCAGTCTTGAGATCTTGGAATGACAGGAGAATAATAATGACTTTCCACAATCACCACAATTGTGAGATATTTTTAATGGGATTCACAATAAAATTCATACGTCGTCCCAACCTTACATATATGACACATAAAGTCAAAGGTTGCCAAGCACAGTCTAACAGTTGACATAAGTTTTAATATACACTGTTTCAAAGACCAGTGCCATGAAAGAGACCCAATAAAAAGTAATGGAAATGTCAGTGACACGTGTTAGTGTTTACTGACTGACTAACTGAACTGCTAAACTGTCCTATTCATATTGATCTAATAGTAGACATAGAAACAGGAAAAGGTGTGAAAACCTCAATGATTTGTTATAAAACTCTGTTAAAAAAGTCTGACCAGTTGTGGGGGAAAATGGTGAAAAACAATGGGTAAAATGAAAACCAACCAGCCAATCAACTAATCCATCCATCCAACCATCCATTAAATTATCCATTCTATCAACCGACCATCCAACAAATCCAACTAACCCACCAGCTTGCCAACAAAATAACATTCCCACAACTGACCCAGAATCCATCCATCCAGTTATCCAAACCACCAACCAACTAACCATTCATCTTAATCAACCTTTGACTGGCTCACTGACCAGCACTTCAACCAACCAAACAATCTATCCATCCAGTTATTCCACCCACCAACGCATCCATATCCATCCAGTTCTCCAAACCATCCATTCAACTGACTCAGCATCCATCAATCCCACCTATGAACTCACCATCAATTCAAGTGACATCAACCAACCATCCATCAATCCAATTAGCCAACCCACCAACCATCTATTCATGCATCCAACCATCCAATGAACCATCCCACACACCATTCAACCCTCCTTTCAACTTACGAATCAAAGAATCAACCAACGAACCAGAGACAACAGAAAACACCCACCCTTACAGAGACAATCACAATCTTACAGACTTGGAGTGAGATTCAACCACCTGCAGTAGTTTTGGGATTCAAGCCATCATGAGTTTATCTTCAGATCTGGATTCTGATTCTCTTTCTTCTCTGAGTCCACACTGTCAATGTCACCTTCTCTGAATCCCAGAATCCCAGCTGTCACAGAGAGACCACATCTATCCTGAAGATGCGTCAGTCATCCATGTGACAGGAATCAAGCGTCTTTATAACCTTCATGTCCTGATACAGCTTGTTCCCTCACACATAATGAAACAGGAACTGGGTCAGCTTCACCATGGCGATGATGAGGATTCCCACGATCAAGGTGCAGGTTGGCCAGAAGAGGGAGTGGATGACGGTGACGGGGCCATAGATCTGGGTCAGAATGGCACAATCCATCTTGTCCATTGGGTCCACGAAACAGTGGACGTTGTGTTGAGACCTCAGACGATCAGAAATGTTCTGAACTATGGCGTGTGTGGTGGAGTAGTCTTTACTGCACTTTGGGATGTAGAAGCACTGAAGCAAAAAGACAAAAACATGTCAAGTTCATGTCAAGTCCAGCTCAACCTGCATTTAAGGCCAAAGAGATAGAGTAGGTTTTATAAAGAAGATTTGGAAATTCCAAGAATCTGGACACACAGGGCGGGCAGCTCTGAAGCCGAGGGGCTTCTACCGCAAAAGGTTTGGTCACCTCTGGTCTTCAGTTTGGTCTTAAGGACTTCCAGTGACAGCAGATTGGCTGACCTCAGACTTCTTACTCTTTCAAAATGTCAGTATATTTCACCAATGATCCATATTCCTACACATTTTGTTATTTTTCTGTATTTTATTGTTTGTGGGCTTTTATTTTGTTAAATGTATTATTGTTTTGTGAATAGCGATGTTAGTTGTTTGACCCAGAGGGGCAAACAGGTTTTTGAACCTAGTGGCACTCTTTGGAGCTGACCAACCATCATTTCTACAAGGAAGTCAAGGTTCTAGATTTTGCGAACGCGAGCATCGCGATACTCAAAGCAAAGTGTGTTGGCGTAGAGACTCCTGGTTAAGACAACTCATTAGCTATTAACAGACTAGCTCAGTACCTCAGGGTTGCTCTCCTGCGTCTCCTCATTGTGTAGCAGTTGCACCACCTTCCCCCAGACACTGACGTAGACCTGGAGACACGGGTAACGGGACGTGTCCCAGCACTCTGTGCCGCAGCTGTACGAACAGTTCACGTCCCACATGATGGTGGCGTTCAGGATGGTGCAGTTGGCCTTCTCCGTCCACACGCTGTGGGAAAACAGATCATTTTGCACTTGATTTAAAAACTTTGTACATCATATCATAAGAAACAGTCAGTGTGTGATTTTACTCTCGTACGTGACTTCTCAAAGACAAAAATAGACATATATCTTATAGACAAATGACCAAACTACTAATAGATTAATTATTTAATCATTAGTTGAGACCCTACTTTTATTGCATACTTGTTCTCTGGAGGAAGGAATTTTTTATCAGAAATACGAAGATGCAGGTTCTGGAATAAAGTCCATAATGACTGGTTCCATACTTGTGAAAAGCAGCAGGTGGCAGTATAAGGATTCGGGATATTCAGTCTGTCAATTTTTGCGATATATTGCTCAGTCTCTGTGGATTCAAAGTTCACAGTGGTCTCAGATGATTTGAAAGCAGCAGTGGTGTACCATTCATTTCTGCCAGAGTTTTTCCTGCCAACATGGTGGAGTAAACAAACTAAATCATGTGACATCTGGAGCTCTATACATTTTTTTTTTAATTCCTGACATTCAGTTTTTTTTCTCATGATTTCCAAGAAAGTAATTCCTGGAGAATCTTAGTATGTTTACTATCGTGTCAATGTCTTGTTATGTAGTTTTATGGTTCCATGTGACTTAAGGCTGCGACTAACAATTATTTTCATAATTGAGTGATATGTCAATTTCTTTAGGGGCACCTCATGGCCAAGCGGAAGGGAAATGGGCTTGTAACTGGAGAGTTGCTGGACAAAATCCCTGCCAGATCAAGGGGTGGGGTACTCCTGAGCAAGGTACCTGATCCCCACTGCTCACTGTTAGTCAGAGTGGAAATGTTCTGTACAAAACCAAAATAACCCACCCACAACGGTTCCATTTGTTGGCACCCTTTACTTGGGGTACCAGATTAAAATGGTACGGTACAGGTACAAGGTGAGGCTAGACCGGCTCCACCCACAACAGTCAGCTGTTTGGAGTGACAGGAAATTGTCACTCCCTTGCGACCGGTGATACTTCAACGCCCAGAGTCTATTCTTATACAAAGCTTGACGTCTTGTTGAGACAAAAGTGAAAAACCGAGTTGTAAAGCCCACACCCTGCCCCAGGACTTTACCGTTCCAAACTGTGCTGTGCTCTACCAAACCAAACCATACCATGATGGAAATACAGCATAAGTGACGGAGTCAAGCGCGGATAAATCTGTCGTGAGAAAAATCTCTGCCAAATCAAATATGCTGTGGCGACCCCTAGAGAGAAAAAAAAAACTGTTGATAATTTTCCTGAATAATGCATTAGTTGTTGGGTCCATCAAATGTCAGAAACTGTGGTTTAGAGTTTCCAAAACCTCAGGATCTGCGATACATTTCTTGATCTTTGATGTTTGCAGTGAAATGATGGCATAAAAGCAGCACTTGGTTTTTCCTGCCAACATGGTGGTGTTGTTACCTGTCGGAGTAGGAGCGCAGAATGGTGATTCCCACGATGAAGTACATCATGGCAGAGCAGAGGATCATGATGATGCCCAGGATTATGGCTCTGTCCTCTCCTGCCGTCAGAGCCGTCACCCTCCTCGTCTTATCCACAGTCTCCAACTCGCAGATCCTCTTGTAGAAGGATCTGAAAAAAGGTAAAGATTCATCTGGATCAACCTAAGATCAGCAAATAATAACATAACAACATTTAATCAAGGAAAAAGAAAACAAAAAGAATAAACACAAAGAATGAACCTAAGATAAGTGGAGTGTTGGGATTCACTGCTGCTGCTAGCAGTAGCTAACTAGCAGTGGCTAAACCGAGATACATTTGCATCCATGTTTTTTCCGACTACGTTAACTCGTTGGTGAAGCCTCTCCCAGTTGCGCCGTATTAACTAGGTTTGGCCATTGTAGCAAGACGTTAGCATGTCCGCCATCTTGAATTAAGAAAGTCCGCCCTGTCAGCCAATGCAAGTTGATGTGGAAACTTTGGTTTTTCAGAATAATATGCTTAACATGACTCAGCAGAACAGATTAACAGTAGCGGCAGCCATTTTGGAATCCTAATTCAGGGTATGTGAGGTTGCTCTGAGAGTCTGATTTAGCAAACCTGAATTCAGGAACGCCCTTTGACCTTGGAAATTCAGAGTTTTATTATGTTATTAGTATGATATTTTATATAAGTATCATTTTTGGGGTCGTTTGGGGTTTCATATTTTTTTTAAATCATATTCAGCCCAGTGATTTTGAATGATATTGCACCAATACCAATTAGGGCTGCAACTGACAAATATTTTCATAATTGATTAATTAATTTATTTATTATTGTTATTATTATTGTGTTATTATTAATAATGTTGTTATAATTTTATAGATTAATTAAGTCCTTGCTTGGTTCATAAAATTTTGAAAAATGGTGATCATTGTTTATCAAACCTGGAAATGATGATGTTCTTGAATGTGTTGTTTTTTCCACAAACCAAAAAGCACTGTAGAAATGAGCCAACTATTCATAAATTGCTTGGCTAGAAAACTTTACAATTATAATTAGCTTGTAAATCCATAGCCACTCTCAGACTGTAATATTCCTTTAAATGAGGAAAAACAGGACAAAACTGGACAAAATTTGTTCTTATCAAATGAGTCATCTTTTAATTGATGAAGCTGAAACAATTTAGAACTTGGAATTTCTTATGTTAACACACACACACACCAATCTGTGGCAGTGAATTTTACTTCTGTTTTTATCTTAAACCATTGTTTTACTGCTAACAAAAGTCTAAAATAAACTGTAAAATCTTATTAAGACAAACTTAGAGCTTATTTAAACTTCCTTCTTTTTAACATTTAATTATTTTTTCTTTTGCAGAACATGCTTTGCTAAAATAATTTCTCTTTTTAAGCAAAAAAATAGGAACATTTTCCCAGAAATTAGGCTTATTTTACCTTTTTAAGCATCTGTTTTTTGCAGTGTATGACTCTTTTAGACTCCATATCCTGTTGTCACTGAATCTGCTGATTGGCTGAGTAGAACAGCCAATCGGCGGCTGTTTAGAACCAAAATGATTCCGTTTTATTGATTTCTTTGTTATATGGAGCAAAGAAACCAGAAAATATTCACATTTAAGAAGCTGAAAAATCACAAGAACTTGGATAACTGATTATCAAAATATGTGATGATTAATTTAGTAGTAGATTAATAATTGATTACCTGAATAATGGTTACAGTCCTAACACCGATTCTAAATATCGTAATGGCTCGTCCCTAAAAACCTGTATAAAAGTTTAGCGACATTAGCATCGTGTCTGCGTGTCAGAGCGGCGTCTGCATGTCGGTGTGCTTCAGTACCTGCGTTGACCTTGTCCATCTGCTTTCGTTCTCGCTGACCACAGATACATCCTGTCTGAAGCATGTGGGAACTGAAGTCCACCGTCGCCGCTGGAGGTGCTGACCCACCTGTGAGACGAACACAATCTGTGAGTGAAGAACCCATGAGACGCTGCTGTACAACAGTCTGAGGTTCACATTTGTACAAATGCAAACATCATGTAAACGTCATTTACAGTAGATCACACTTTCAACATTGTGTTTTAGTGATTTCAGTAAAACCACCGCAGTCAATGTTATAAGTTACATGTGATTGTGTAGGATGGATCTACCACCCAAAGAATAACTGGATTTCACTCAGAGACTTTTTTTATTCTCCTTTATTTTATTTTGTTCCATCCATTTCCAGTTTATGGCTGATGTCAACAAAAACATAATTTTCTTCATCCAAATGTTTATGTTTTTAGTTTTTGATGACCTGTTTCATTATTTTTGAGACAGAGTTGTTCAATAACTGGTTACTTAAGTTATTACAAGTCCCCATAATTCAGGACTTAAGTTATTATTTGTTATCATTAAACAGTTATATTTTATCAGAAGGAGGAAAATAAAGAAAATGGGTTAAATACAGGCACCAAAACAATCAGACTTGATTTCTGAAAATGTGCATCAGTCACAGAAAAACTCACAGTCGTCAGTGTTTGTCAGCACTGTTTTGACCCTGAACGCCTCATCTGACCCTGAACGCCTCATCTGACCCTGAAATTAGCTGGTATCTGTTATCAAACATCAGTCAAATTTGTGCTGACATCTGGTGGTCATTTTTAATATGACAGGAGCAAAAGAGGAGGTCGGAGTCGATGTTTTTTTTTTTAATCTTTTTATCTTAATATAATTTCACAATGTTTACCATTTTTTTATTAGTTAGTTTAATTAGTTAACTAGGTACATTTGATATTTGACTTGTTCAGATACAAACTGACAATTTGTTATCAAGAAAAAGATACATATACATGGCTATGTTTACCACTGTCCTGGTCTAAATAGACTATGAACCAATAACTGTCCTGTCTTTTAATGAAAACTAAAATGACCTCAGGAGCCAATTAGTCTGGTCAAGAGGGGGCAGTATAGAGCAATAACCATATTTATGAGGATCCACAATAAAAACATATTAATGATGCAAATTAATAACATAACTGAATGTATTACAAAAATATCACTCACAAACATATTTAGCATCATATTCTATCACCTTGCTGCGACACACACTGCTTTTTTAGTTATTGGTACACTGATCTGCTTTATTTTGATATTATAGATATTTTGATATTATAGATATGAGTGTCAATAGTGTCAATCAATAGTTATTGATTAATAAATTAATCACTTAATCAGTTTTTTTTTTTTAAGTTTCTGTGATTTTTCAGCTCCATAAAACAAAGAAATCATTTTGTTTTGTGGAAACTAAATACAAGACATTTGAGACTGTCACCGTCCACTGTCTCCAGAGACACCGTGCACTGTCTCCACTGTCACCGTCCACTGTCTCCACTGTCTCCACTGTCACTGTCCACTGTCTCCACTGTCACGTCCACTGTCTCCACTGTCACCGTCCACTGTCTCCAGAGACACCGTGCACTGTCTCCACTGTCACCGTCCACTGTCTCCACTGTCTCCACTGTCACCGTCCACTGTCTCCACTATCACCGTCCTGTCTCTGTCTCCACTGTCACCGTCCACTGTCTCCACTGTCTCCACTG
>JAFBJR010000079.1:2376558-2399919 GCA_016785285.1 Brachirus orientalis | reverse complement strand
TCCACTGTCTCCACTGTCACCGTCCACTGTCTCCACTGTCTCCACTGTCACCGTCCACTGTCTCCACTGTCTCCACTGTCACCGTCCACTGTCTCCACTGTCTCCACTGTCACCGTCCACTGTCTCCACTGTCTCCACTGTCACCGTCCACTGTCTCCACTGTCTCCACTGTCACCGTCCACTGTCTCCACTGTCTCCACTGTCACCGTCCACTGTCTCCACTGTCTCCACTGTCACCGTCCACTGTCTCCACTGTCTCCACTGTCACCGTCCACTGTCTCCACTGTCTCCACTGTCACCGTCCACTGTCTCCACTGTCTCCACTGTCACCGTCCACTGTCTCCACTGTCTCCACTGTCACCGTCCACTGTCTCCACTGTCTCCACTGTCACCGTCCACTGTCTCCACTGTCTCCACTGTCACCGTCCACTGTCTCCACTGTCTCCACTGTCACCGTCCACTGTCTCCACTGTCTCCACTGTCACCGTCCACTGTCTCCACTGTCTCCACTGTCACCGTCCACTGTCTCCACTGTCTCCACTGTCACCGTCCACTGTCTCCACTGTCTCCACTGTCACCGTCCACTGTCTCCACTGTCTCCACTGTCACCGTCCACTGTCTCCACTGTCTCCACTGTCACCGTCCACTGTCTCCACTGTCACTACTCCCTCTTTTTTCCTCCTCTCTGACCCTGAGTGTCGGCAGCGACTGTAAATCTGTGAGGTGAAGATTTGTCAAAGTCGTCTGTGATTCCTCACATGTTGAGAATCTGAGAAAGTGCCTGTCAAACATCGAGACAGTCTCCCTGTGTGAGTTTATATTATATTACTGACACCTATGTGTTTGTGTGTAGCTGGTCTTCCTTATGTTGTGGGGACCTAAATCTGTCGTCACACTCACATTATGGGCACTTGTCTTCCTTATGGGGACAAAAAATCATAATAATGTAAATGACTCAATTTTAAGGTAAAGACATGTTTTAAATTTAGCCTTTTTGGGGACATTTTATTTGGTCCTCACCATTTTTAAGGGCTTTTTCAGGTTTAAGACCTGGTTTTAGGGTTAGAATTGGGTTTAGATTATCGTTAGGCATTTAGTTGTGATGGTTCTGGTTAGGGTAAGGGGCTAGGGAATATAAAAAAAGTGTGTGTGTGTAGCTGGTCTTCCTTATGTTGTGGGGACCTAAATGTGTCTCCACACTCACATTATGGGGACTTGTCTTCCTTATGGGGACAAAAATCAAGTCCCCATAACGTAAATGACTCCATTTTAAGGTGAAGACATGTTTTAAAGTTAGGCTGAGGTTAGGGTTAGGTTAAGGTTAGGGTTAGGACACTAGTAATTATGGTTAAAGTTAGAGTAAGTCTCCAGGAAATGAATGGAAGTCAATGCAATGTCCTCTGAAGTCATGGAAACCAGTGTGTGTTTGTGTTTGTGTGATTTATGAGGGAGTGTGTTGACTGGACTACATTCCCACACTCGTCTACATGTGTGTTATATTTGTCTAAAGACAATCGTCTTCAGGAATCTCCACACACATACATGACGCGGTATGTGGACACGTGTCCACAAGACACATAACTGCTGTTCCTTTACCGCTGAGCCGTCGTCAAGGTGACACCGTGACATCGTTACAGAGACAAGAGGGTAATGCTGTGTTTCATTTACATTAGTGACGAGACAGTGTGCGATATTATCACAACTCATGATAAAGATCACTTACAATAAGTGAATGGAGAAAAACAAAGTATTTCACGTGAGTGATTTACTGTAAATATTCTAAATCATCAACATACAGTCCTTGTGATTTATTTTTTTTATGTGCCACAAGGGGGAGCTGCATCTGCCGTCATGACTTCTCATGATTTTATTAAATTAATTCTTTTTTACAAAAAAATGTATCTTTTATATTTAAGATTAAGAATCTAATACAGAGATTATATTTAAACATGTTTTTCCAGTCATCGCAAATTGTATCGCGAATTGCAATTATTTTGTCGGAATAATCTTGACGGGAAGTTTTCATATCGTCACTTTTTTCATGTCCGATACTGAGTTAAGAAGTGGGGCATGGAAAAGTATGTCGGGCTGGCCTTTATTAGCCATACCAGTGGATAACTCTGTGTACGACTGATTTAGATTTAGTGACGTTGACGGTAAGAGTAGCTGTGTTTTCATGGAATCCTGAACTGGGAGGGAAGCTCTGCGAGGTTTCTCCGAGCTTCCAAATTAAAAATCTAAGGTCGTTTTCCTTAAAGAGGGAAATTCTGAGTGCAAACAGAACGCGGCATCAAAATAACATTAATAATTAGTGATGATTGGGTGAGTGTCTCACCCATTGTTTCCTATGGTGGTCATTTTTGACCGGGAACATTTAAAGTCTCCATTAAGCAAAATCATGTTAAGTTAAACTTGCTATATGTGAGTTGTTACAACTTCAAAAAACTAAGTAAATCCAACTAAATCAATGGTGAAGTCAACAAAACACAATCAGTTTCTTGGATTTGAATGAACTGATCACATTTTACAGTGGTAAATAAGTCGTTTGGTCCAAAAAATGTTGATCAGTGTAGTATTTGACGTTTAATCTCTGTAAACCAGTGACAGAAAAGTCTTGACCACATTTTTACTTATCTTAAATATGTTTTAGAAAAATAATTTTCAAATTTTGAATAATTATCCAGTGACTTGTGGACGCGGAACACGGTTGTTATTGAGCCACACGACATTTTCACGTCACTTTCCCATTCACAGGTCATAAACCAGTTTTGATAAATGGGTTTCAGTGTTGGTCCGTGTAACGACAGTGAAGTGAAGCTGCCGTTGAGACTCGACATTGTGAAAACAGTTACACGTACAGGAAAACTAATATTGACTCAGGCTCATGTCAGGTGCTCCATTATTCACACGCGTGTGTGTGTGTGTGCGTGTGTGCATGTGTGTGTTTGCTCCCGTCACGTCAGCAGCTCCAGGTTTAGTAACAGCTTTATGGGTCTGTTTGTTCTTGAATGTCACACTGAATTATTTACAGACTCTAAAAACAAAAACACTCTGATTGAAACCATTTTTCCATCACTAAGAGGCTCCGCGCACTTTATGGTGCACTGTAAAAACTATCCTAATACAAATAAGCCAATTGTTAAACTGATGTTAAAGAAAACTAATCTGCCATTGACAGCTACTTTTGGAACTCTTACTTGCTCTCTTACTTGCTTGTAAATCTACAGCGATTTTTATAAAGAATTTACCTTAAAATTGGGGAAAAAATGGTCAAAAACTAGACAAAAAAAAAGCAATTCTGTAAGAAATTTTACTCAAAATTAGTCTTTCTTTACTTGATTAGGCCGACTTTAAAATTTTATACCTTAGATTTGCTCATATTTGTACACACACCAATCTGTGACCAATCATGCACTGTAAAAACAGCCCTAATAGAGTATTCTTAAATTGGTTTAAATCTGCCATTGGCAGCTAGTTTTGGAATTCTTAAAGCTTTCTGGGTAAAGTGACTTTTTAAGAATTTTCCTTAAAATGAGGAAAAGATGGTTAAAAAAACTAGAAAAAATTAACAAAATTTAAAAAGGCAGCAAAGAAATTCTGTCATGTAAGAAAAAATTACGCAAAATTATTTTTTTACAAAATTAAGCCAACTTTAAGAATTCTTACCTGAGATTTGCTTATTTTTGCACACACACCAATCTGTGACAGAGAATTTCAATTATACACTGTAAAAACAGCCCTGGTAGAGAATTCCTAAATTGATTTAAAAAAAAAAAAACAAATAAATTCTGTCATGAAGAAAATGTTTACTAAAAATTAGTCTTTGCTGAATTTAAGCCTTCACACTTCTTATATATATATATATATATATATATATATATATATATATATATATATACACACCAATCTGTGATTGTGAATTTAATTCATTTACTGCAAAAACTGCCCTAGTAGAACTCAGCCAAATATTCTTAAATTGATTTACATTTACTTGTTTTATGTAAAAGAATTTGGCAAAACGTTTCTTGGCTAGAAAACCTAAAATTAGCTTGTGAGTAATGTTAGTGTTCCTTAAAACAACAGGAAAAACAGGATAAAACTAGACAAAACTGGACAAAATTTATGAAAACAGTAAAGAAATTCTGTCATGTAAGGAACGTTTACTAAAATGAGTCTTACTTTACTTGACTGGGCTGATGTTAAGAATTTATACCATAGAATTTCTTATATGTACAAACATCAATCTGTGATGGTGAATTTCAAATCTGCACTGTAAAAATAGCTCTAGTAGAAATCAGCCAAATATTTATAAATTGATTTAAATGTTGCTTGGCTAGAAAACATACAGCCACTCTCAGACTGTAACGTTTCTTTAAATGAGGAAAAACTGGACAAAACCGGACCAAATTTTAGAACAACGTTCTGATCACGTCATGTGATTTTGGGACCTTGGCGAGGGCGGTTGCTTTTCCTCCTCTCTATCCTGTCTTGTCTCTATTGAGCCTCATCTCCACTCGGCTGTGATTCCTCAAACCGCAAATTCACCATGGAATTGATCAACTGGTCTCTCAACGCTACTGACACCATATTTTCGGCAAGGAACTCAGGATCGGGGGAACCTGCCTGCCCGGTCGGAACCTACCCTGCGGGCTATGTGCAGGATGCCTGGACGAGATGGCGTGTTGAGTGCTTGGCACCACTCTCCGTTGAAGACATCAAGGATCTCCACTTATTTGGGTTTCTGGTTGGGGGGCTCCTTCTACTCGGATTACTCATGTACCGCCAAATTGGCAAGACGGCTGCCGCCAGGATTGGATCTCCTCAACTGTCCATCATGATTAGTGAGTTGGGCAAAGCGGTGCAAACTCAGACTGCGTTAATGATTGAACTGAAACGTGAACAGGGAACCATCGTGGAGAAACTGACCGCTTTGCAAAGGAAAATTGACGGTTGAAAGACCAGTACGAAATCACTAAGTACAACTGGATGGACTGAGAGAAGCAAGATTGGAATGTGCTCCTCTGCTCTAAAACCAAAACACCGGAATCTTATCAGCTGGCGAAGGCCACCTGCCCCGTTTTCCTCCGGGAGAATTTCACTAGCGGACTGGTCTTCAAATTGTTTGCTTCTTACTCCACCCCCATCTCAAGGACTCCTCTGGATCCTACATGCACACACAGTCAGAATCTGATAACAACCTGCCAACTTGCACACACACCCGAATTTCTTATTTTTACACACACACTCAATCTGTGGCAGTGAATTTTATTTCTGTTTTTAACTTAAACCACCTTTTTAGCTTGTTTATCTTATTAGGACAAACTTAGATCATCTTTAAACTTTATTCTTCTTAACATATAATTATTTTTTCTAGTGCTGACCTTGCTTTACCAAAATAATTATTAGACTCCATATTCTGTTGTCACTTGTTACTAAATCTGAAACTAAACCTTTGCCATTGAATGGATGTGTTTGTGTAGCAGCTTCTGAGTAGAACAGCCAATCGGCGGCGGTCTAGAACAGAAATGATTTAGTTTTAATTATTTCTTTGTTATATGGAGCAAAGAAACCCGAAAATATTCACCTTTAAGAAGCTGAAAAATCACAGAAACTGGTTTTAATTGTTAAAAACAACAACAGTCAAGCTGATTGACTCTTGCCTTCGCTTTGTGGAAAATTCAGGACATTTTATTACTGTGAAATTATGTGTATTTTCTTAAAAGCTTCTTAAAATAAAAAAAAAAGTATATTATTATTATTTTTATATAACACAAACACAAAAACTGATCTGTCACAGTTTTTGCTTGTGAGCTGAAAACAGTGGTCTCACCTGCTCTGTGACTGCGGCGTCTGACAGAGGTCAACGGTCAGACTGTCGGAACAATCGTCTCCAAACATGACAACGTCAACTTTCATGCACGATCCGTCAACTCCACTTCACCCTCATCCCCAAACTACTGCTTCACCCTTTCATCTGAGTCCTCAGCGCTGCTCGGCAGAGGTTCTACCTTTTTCTAATTTTAAAAAGTTTTAAAGAATAAAATTCAAAAGAAACGAAAAAAGGATCCATCTCTTAAAGTTGTTGAACAAAAACATTAGATAATAAAGATTTGACTTTAAATCACAAAGTCTGTGGCTGAAGTAAAACACTGATGTTCTGTGTGAGGAGTCGAGTCTGTTTAACAACAGCAGCAGGAGGAGGAGGAGGAGGAGGAGGAGGCTCTCTGTGTGTCTCTGTGTGTTTTCTGTCATAAACACTGACCTTGTCAGGACCAGCAGTCCTCATGGAGACCAAAACCTGGTCCTAATGAGGCAGAACCTCATTTCTGAGGAACTGTTTAAGTTTAGGACTAAGATTTGAATTGTGGTTAGGTTAAGGTTAGGGTTAGTTATTAACTGGTTACGGTTAAAGTTAGTGATAAGGCTTTGTTTAGTCTGAACAAATGAATGAAAGTCAGTGCAGAGTCTTTAAAAGCATACGTGTGTGTAGCTGGTCTTCCTCATGTTGTGGGGACCTAAATGTGTCTCCACACTCACATTATGGGGACTTGTCTTCCTTATGGGGACAAAAATCAAGTCCCCATAACGTAAATGACTCCATTTTAAGGTGAAGACATGTTTTAAAGTTAGGCTGAGGTTAGGGTTAGGTTAAGGTTAGGGGTCAGGGTTAGGGTTAGGACACTAGTAATTATGGTTAAGGTTAGAGTAAGTCTGCAGGAAATGAATGGAAGTCAATGTGATGTCCTCTGTAGTCATGGAAACCAGTGTGTGTGTGTGTGTGTGTGCAGAAGAAGGATACACCCACACCAGTCAGAAAATCCTCTCCTGTCACAAACTACTGAAAAGGTGTAGTGCATGTTTTTCTGTGCAGTGGCTGCAAAGAAAAACATGCACTTATTACAAAGTCAACCATGTCATTGAACACCATGCTACATTGCTTCTTTAGTTTGGTATTATTAAAGCACAAGGCTTTTTTTTTACATCAATCAATAGAAGCATTTGGATAAATATTAATATTAATGTAAACATTTATTTACAAATTTAATTTAAATGCTTTATCATCAAAATATACTCTCGCTTTTTCAAACACACACACACACACACACACGTTTGCACTTCTATCAGAGTGAGGACCCTCATAGACATAATACATTCTCCAGCCCCTTACCCTAACCTTAACCATCACAATCAGATGCCTAACCCTAACCCTAAAACCAGGTCTTAACCCTGAAAAGGCCATTTTAAGGGGTGAATAAAGTGAGGACCAGCCAAAATGTCCTCACTTTGTAGGTGTTTATACAATTTTTGGTCCTCACTCTGCAGCAAGTACAAGAACACACTAGTCTTCTTAACCAAATCACAGTGCAAACCAACCAGTTCCTCAAGGTCCGTATTTTAGGAAAAATCCACAAAGGTTTGATCGTATTAGCCTTTTAACCCACACAGAACTAGCATTTTGCTAATCATAAAAGTCAATTTTTTTTTACGTATTTATTTTTTAAAAACTCAAAACTCAACCCTTGAATTTTCGTGTAAAAAAAACAATTAAACAACTTTCAAAACTATGACGTCATAGCACCAACCCCACTAGTTTTATACTCCACGTCTTTTTCTCCATGTCCATATGTTTGACAGCATTTAGAGTAATTTTCTGGGCGTTTGTGTGTATTAAGACTTTTCTGGCAACTATGTTGTGTTTATGAAAAACTTTTTTAAGGACAAAAAGAAAAAAAAGGTTGCATAGGGAAACTGTCTTTCCGTGTGTATAAGTCCTCATTAGGACCAGGTCCTAGGACCATGAGGACGACTGGTCCTGACAAGGACACACACACACACACACACACACACACACACAGTGCAGTTTCTTCATCTTTTATTCCACCTGTTGAAAAGGTCAAGGACAGAACGTCATGTGTGTTTCAAAAGCACAGGAGGAATGTTGTGATACACACGTGCTTCCACATGCTTTCCACATACATGTCCTTCCTACATCCTTAGACACACACACATGCTGGTTTTTCATTCTTTGTGTGGACACACTATAGACATAATGTATTCCGTAGCCCCTTACCCTAACCTTAACCATCACAATTAAATGCCTAACCCTAACCTAAACCTAATTCTAACCCTAAATCTACAACCAGGTCTTAACACTGAAAAAGCCCTTTAACCATGTGGGGACCAGACAAAATGTCCCCATAAAAGCATGTCATATAGATGATTATGGTCTGTACTTGACAACATAAACTTCATTATCACATGGCAAACTGCTTAGAGTTCCATACCAAACTCCATTCAAATAAATCAGTGATTTTAGCTCACAGGGACACAGGAGCTGCTGGTCTACTGCTGCCTCGTGTGGTCACTTTGTGTCACTGAGGTAAATCTGAATAAATGACTTCTAATGCTGAAGTGAAAAAATAAGAAATTTGAACTTAATGATGGAGGCAGCAGTGGATCAACAACTCCTGTGTGCTGCGATGTAAAATCACTGATTTTCTCTATGGACTTTGGTGTGGGAGAGTGAGTGTTTTACCAATGGGCACAAACTTTTCAGTGTCCTATGAAACATTGAGAAAAATAGCAAGCGTTCTTATGATATAGTGGACTTATGCCGATGTAGATTTTAATCAGCTAAGTCTTTTAAGTGGTAAATTCATGTTTGTTTTCAGTGAGGGCTCTGCGTCTTAGGCTACGTCATTACCTCACACGATCACACTTCCAAAAAAAAAAAACAACAAAACAAACTGAACTATCTCTTTAAGAGAAACTTGAGGAGTCGGGTTTTGGGGCCTGTGGAAACTCACCTGTTTAAGGATCATGGATTCAGAAACTCTTTTGAAGAAGTCTGCCTCAAAACAGCAGCGGCAGTTGGAGGAGGAGGATTTCCCACGTCCTGTCACATCCTCCAAGACTTTCCTCAGTGCAGGTTTTCTCTCTGATGTTTGTTTGTAGTGAGTAAAATTGAAGAATATGGGCGGAAGAGGAGGCGAGATCAAACTTCACAGCGTCTGCAGAGTTGAAAAGCAGGAAACTTGTGACACACCCATCATTAACATTTAGAGTATTTGACTTGCTCCTTAATAAATGTCTCTTTGTTACTCACCCACAGCCTTGGAGCTGGATGTTATTCATTTTTTCTTGTGCAATGGTGGCATCTAGTGGATATGAGTGGACTCTACAAGCACTGAGAACAAACCCCTTTATACAGGACATGAGTGCCTGCATTCAAACCAGGAGGAAAAACTCCTTCAATGACACTGAGTCATACATTTAAAAGTAAGAAAGTAATCATAGATCAATCTCATGGTATTATGCTATGTTTTTATTCCTCAAATGCTTTAAATTTCTGTTATAAATTCAATAAATGTCTTCACTGCCACCCTTAAAACATTCAGGCGCAAGTTAGAAAGTATAAAACCACAATTTTATTTAAGCATATATGTTCAGATGCTGTGTTTAAAAGAAAAGTTTTATAAATTTAAATATGCAAATCCTCTAAAATTCAAAAAATGCCATTCTAAACACAGTTTAATATATAGATATCATGTACATACTAACAAACAAGTGTTTTGGAAAAACGCATGTCCAAAAAATCTTGGATTAAAAATCCCAGATTTTATTCCAGTTGCATATTTCTGCCTGTCATCTGATAAAAAGTATATAGTTTGTCAGTTTATTAGGTACACGTCTAGCTAAAGGAAGAAAAAACAATTATTCTCATTATCAGTTAATCTGTAGATTTTTTTTCCTAATAATTAATTAGGTGTTTTGGTCATAAAATGGTGGGAAAATGTTGATTTGTGTTTCACAAAAACCCAATTTAATAACTCGTATTGTCCACAAACTAGAGATAGGTCTGTAGCGCTCGCTCCACTTTTATTTTGTCAACTTGAATTTATTGTTTGTTAAGCCCCGCCCATCCATTTTCACCTGCCTGGTCTCCTCCATTTTGCCTGGTTGTCAATGACCATATATGGAAGACGCCATTGTATCGACCGGATTAATTCGTACGTGCGATTTTGGTAATGTAACGGTCAATTACTTGTTAAAATGCCACAGTAAAGTGTTCACATCACCTCGGCTGACAGTTTAATCACTTCCCCTGCTCAAGGTATGCGCATAAAATATATACTTAAGCATTTTAGTGCGAAACTGCCGATATTTTCAATTATTAACCACCTGTTGATGCTAGGCTAATGATGATGCTAATAACGGAACGGTAGATAAGCTAGCTGAAAATACAGTCAAGCTAGCTCTCACGTATTGTAGTTTTTCGGTACGTGAATGGTACATAAAACTATGTGTAAAATATACTGAGTATACACACACCTTCTCATTTAATGTCCTGATGTAATAATAATGATGTAATGTAATGTCCAAACTTTTGACTGGTAGTGTGTGTCTGTATATATATGTATATATATATATATACATATATATACAATTGTTTTAGTGGTAGACTATTTTCACACTATGCATGAATAGGGCTGATTTTTTTAGTTTCTTAATTGTGAATATTTTCTGGTTTCTTTGCTCCATATATATAAAAAAATTTCCATAAGTTCCAAGTTTTTTTAACATTCTATGGACCAAACAACTTAAAATAACTTGAAATAAAAAAAAAAAACAAACAGCTTAAACATTTATTAAAATAATCGTTGGTTGCAGTCCTGAATTTCAGTGATTGTACATATTGTACAATCACCTTTCACCTACATTTTTAGACACTTTTAGTTCTTTTACTAAACTGAATTTAAAGATTGAAATCAAAGACAGATCTTTTATCATTTAGGTTTGTGAAGCTGATTCACACACGTGGAAGTGAAGAGGTGAAACCTGTTTCCTGTTTGTTATTTCTGTTAGAAAGCTCAACAGATTCAGAGCCTCTGCTGCCACAGTTCCAGTGAAGTGGACAATATGACTTCATCAGGTGACGTCGTGTCCATGAGCACGTCCCCTGAAAGAGTAAGTCCTGATTTTGTTTTATTTTTACTATTTCCTGTGTCCATTGTTAAGGGGAAACTTAAAACTTAACTTATAATGATCATTACACTTCTTACTGACGCACTAACGTTCATAAAAATTTTATTTAATAGTTAGGAGGCACGATTGCCCACTGGGAAGCTGTGGATCTGGTTGCTAACTGCAGCATTGTTACAGACTCCAACACTTACTAACTTGCTTTTATAACGATGTCTTAAGTTTTTTTAGAGTAGAATGAGTGAAGGTTTATAAGAATTTAAAGATGTCTGGAATAATGTCCACTCCGGCTGGTTCAATACTGGTGAAAACCACCATGGGGCAGTTTAAGGATCCGATATATTCAGTCTGTCAGATTCTATGATATATTTGCATGACCTAAGTGAGTTTAAAGTGACAGTGACCTTCTAAATTTTGAATCCAGCGTTGGTGTCCTTCATTTTCCTGCTGACATGACAGAATAAACAAACTGAGTTGTTATGTAGGAGGTTTATATATCGCATTACTCTCAGCTAAGTCATGTTGTGAGCTATTTGAAATGGCTGCAAGTGGTAAAAAAAACAACAGCACAAATGTGTTGTTAACATCTTTTAAAGGTTTAAAAGCTGTTTAGTGATTGATCGGACCGATATCTGTATTGGTGGACACTCGATATGTAGTATTGGTAGTATTGTAGTAGTGATATCAACCCTACCTTAATGTCGATCTTTAGAAATTGGAGTGGCCATTTTGTTTTATTTAATTTGGTTTATTTAATCCACCTTAACACTCTCTAAGACACACACACATGCTAGGAACCTTGACATCATAACTGATGTCACTGGAAAGTGCAGCAGTTATTTTTAAATAATACTATACACAGAGCTAATGCTAATTGCAGTTTGGTGAGTGTGATTTTAGAAAATGACTGGTCGGCTGACGTGTGTGTGTGTGTGTGTGTGTGAACGTACAGTAGCCTCCAGTTGAAATTCTTTCCAAACTTATCACTGACACTTAACTGTAATCAGTAGATTGAGGAACCAGAATAACTCTGAGGGAGCTAAATGGGATAGTGACCCAGAAATAGACCAAGTGAGGCTCTGCGGTCCTCAACAGTTCAACTGTCTAATACCCCATTCACACTGGTCAGAAAAACCAGTTTAATCCCAGGTTTAATTGTTTTTTTTAATCAGTGGGAACGTGTTTAATCACCATTCAGTTCCAGGTGTTTTCTGTTCTAATCGTGCCTCCTAAAAACAGAGCTGCATCATTCCTGTGATGTCACCAGCCAGTTTGTTCTAAGATGGCTACACTCTAGTGGCGAGCCCCCTGTTGCCCAGACCCATTTAAAGAAAACTGACCTATGTATAAGTGGGTGGTCTGAGGTCATATGGTCAAACTGAGCTGGACAAAGCAGCAACACTGACAGCTGACGTCACCGTGTGTCACATTAGACGTCTTCACTTTTAAAAACATCTGTCAGCTTATGAACACTGAGGGTTTTACACAAGCCGCAGGTCTTCTGACATGTTGTTGTTGTTGTTGTTGTGGCCTGATATTAACAACTATCCTGAGTTATCTCGTCTGATTGGCCCCGATTTCTGATCACAAAAACAACATTTGAGGTGGGTTTGAGGACACGTGTCCACATTCTGCATGAAGACAGTCCAGCTGAAGTCATCTGTGCTGCAGCCGTTTCACTGTATTTTTATACTAATCATCGGTCAGATATTTATTTAGTTGTAAATATTAAATTTGTGTCTATTTTTTATCAGTTGGATGAATAAATTTCCCTTTGGGGATTAATTGAGTATGTTTTATAAACACACATTTATTAACATATAACACAAACGGTAATCATGTGGCCTGGCATAAGCCCTACATTGTCGATTTGGGAGGTTTTGTGTGGATGATGAAATCAATACTGTGTTTACGGAAAACTTTTTCAAAACCACAAAGAAAAGGATTGTTTATTTTTCAGCCTGTTTCTGTGTGGATACGGCTTTAGAAGGTTCAGTAAACACTGATAGTATAACTTCCTGCAGGATAACAACATATTAAAAGATCCTGCTTATTTCTCTATTAATTGGAGAAACACCTTTCTGTTCGTGGCATATCTGTTCACTTGACAGGCTTCAGACCTGGCAGGTGACTCACTAAGGGCACCAGTGTGGGCAGTGCCCACTTTGACGTTGTTCAGACAAGAAATGCATTGAGAGACATTGTTATAAATAAGACAAATATATTGTATATCCCTAAACGAGCCGCTGTTACCACGGCAACCATGGTAGTCAACTGCACACCTGAATGTAGTGTCGACTTTGGCATAGTTTGGATAAGAAGTGCACGAGAAGCGGTATTAGGGCTGCAACGATTCCTCGAGTTACTCGATTACAAAAAATGATGGAGGAATTTCCTCTGCCTCGAAGCCTCGTTTAATAAAATTTAAATCTCATGTTTTGCACGGATTCTTTTAGTGTGACACAATGTGCTTACGTCACAGGCTATGCGTCCCCTACAAAGAGGAAGAAGACGGAAGCGGGCTTTGGGTAACGTGTGTGGACAGTTTAGCTGCACAGAATGGCAGATGCCGGGACCGAAAACAGTGAATACAGCGAAAATGAGCAAACGCAGCAAAACGAAAGTAACAGGAGGAAGAGGATAAAAGTGTGTTTTATCTGATTACTTGATGAATCGATTAAATATTTGATAGAATACTCGATTACCAAAATATTTGATAGCTGCAGCCCTAATGGGTATTTATGCTGCTTTACTAGTGCAAAAAAAAAAGGAGCACCACTAGCATATGGTCCCAGGATTATCTTATCATTCTCTCTCTCTGTCTCTCTGTCTCTGTCTCTCTCTCTCTCTCCAGTGTTCTGGCAGTGAAACCCGAGCCCAGGGGCCAAATATAGTCCCTCCACATGCAGAGCACTCAGGAACCGGGACAGATGGGACAGCAGGAACCTGAGAGATCCTGCCGACCGACAGACCGACTCCACCAATAATAATAATAATAAAGCTGCTCTTCTGGAAGGAGAAGCTTTTTTATATTTGATTCCACAAAAAAAACGAGACAAACCTGGACAAACGGAACCGAGGAGTCGCGTTTGGACAAACAGGCCACTGTAAGGTGAGTCACGTCTTCTTTTAACGTTGATTTCAGCTTCGGGAATGTGACACGAGTCGTTTAATGTAAGTGATCGGCTATTTTTGTACACAAGTCTTCAGCCAGATTCAAACATGAAGCTTCACTGTTATGTTTTCCATCACTGGATATAATGTTTTTTATTTTTCATCATGTAATTTTACGATTGTGATACTGTCAATTTGTCCAGGTGTTTCTTATGATCTTATATATTTAATCTGAATATTTATACATTTATATATATCTTTTTGAAGGGTTTATTTGTATTGAATGTATTAAATGACTATCAGAGACATAATAATTGGAGGTAGTGGAAATTGTGACATCACTGACAGTTGTTTCGCTGAAAAAACAAAATGGCTGACAGACTTAAAAGATTTTCTCTTGATTTGTGACTTAACTGTGTAATTATTTTTTTTTAATTTGTCTGTTATTTGATCTAATATTCTAGTACACGGTATAGTAGTATAGTACACTAGTATTCTGTACTATTTTTTTCTAGGTGTGGTTTTCATATACACCCCCATAGGTTGTTACTTCATCCTCATTGATGCTTCTTTTACTTGATTTTAAACAAAGTAAGCAGGTTGTCTTCATGTATTTGTTGCTATGTAAACAGTTTTCTGAATTAGATAACTCCCTTTTTTTCAGTGTAACACCTTTTAAAGTCATTCTCAACTTTCCCACATTCATATTTAATCTTCTTAGTGATGTTGTTGTGGTGATAATGTGACGTTTGAGGAAATGTGTTGTTTTATTCCTTTAATCAGGTGTCCACTCTTACCTGTATGTGTGTGTGTGTTGGGTAGGTTTGTGTGTGTGTGTGTGTGTGTGTGTTGCTGCTGTGTAACACAGCCCAGGAGATTAAAAATAACAACAGCTGGTCTTCAGGACGCCACGAGGCGTCAAGTGTTGCACGTCTCATCATCGGAGTCTGAAACAGCAGAAACGAGTTTTTCCTCTTAACCTGAACACACATGTGACGACTCACCTGTGATAGAATACACACGTGTCACACTCTTGTTACATGTAGACTCTAGATTAATAGCCTCACATTGATACATTTATTGATGTTTATGAGGTAGATTCAGGGAAAGAGGCACAAATAAATATTCTGTTTTCTCAGAACAACACTTGTACAACTATGTATACATAATATATACAAGAATGTATTTACATTACGTAGTACCTTATAGTACCACCTTATATTTGTATGTGGAAGTAATTAGGGGTTACTAGGGGTGGAAAATGTATCTCTTAATCACTGGTTCTGAACCATTTGGATGTGAGAGTGAGTTCTGGTTAAGTCACAGCAGACATGAGTGAGTTACATTTATCCAGACTTAAGAAAATAAATAAAAATAAATAAATAAATGTCTCAGAATGGGTTAAATGTTGCTGTTTTGATATGTTATGCGTTTTTTGCTGGTTAATGGCAGTCTGTGTGTTTTCCAGGATGCAGGACGGGAGTTGGAACCAGCCACTCCCCTTCTCTCTGCTGCTAAAAGACTCTGCGGCAGGAGCAGCAGCAGTGGGCGGGACTTTGGAGGGCGATGGGGGTGTGTTTTCGGAGGCATCCTCTGATGGAGAACTCTACCTGGATTCTGTAGCAGAACTGGATTCTGGAGACGGGGACTTTGCGGATCTTACGGCCTTCTTAAGCGCAGATGAGATTAATCGTAGTCTGGATCTGGCCTTTGAGGCTTTCGGGGACTCGTGTGAGGATCTGGACGCAGCTAATGAGGAGCGGGTTCTCCAACCTATTTCAAGCACCCAGACAACCGAAAACCTCACCACAAGCCCAAACCTGCAACACCAGAACAAAGTCGTCCTCTACGCAGACGATAACGCAGCGGCTAAAATCTCCTCCAGCCAGAACGCTGCACCTGGCAAACCTGCACAGGTGTCGAGTGAAACTCCGCCCCCTGCGGAGAACCTCACCCGGCACAAACCCATCCAGCCACTTTATAAACAGGATAAACCCCGGCTGCTTCACGCGAGTCTGGAGTTAAATGACCGCATGGCCTCAGCCAGTGAGTTCTGCAGCCGCGCAGCCACATTCATTGAGGAGCTGTCGTCCATTTTCAAAGGTTCCGCCCACCTGGAGCAGCAGGTGGAGGACGACTCTTCCTCCCCTGACAGCGGCTACCTGTCGCCCCGGAGCCAGAGGCCAGTGCCGCAGGGCTCGGCCTCCACTGCCTTGTTGCCTCCCAACAACCAGCCGGACGCAGGCCCAGGGGGAGGGGCCTCAGCAGCCACGGCAAGGTTCCAACATCCTGGTGCTGCGACCTCCACCGGACCTCTGTCTGCGCCCCAATTCCTCCAGAAGCTGAAAAGTCAGGAGGTAGCAGAAGGAAGTCCCATCCGTCTGGAGTGTCGAGTCATAGGAAACCCACTCCCACTTGTCAGGTGAGTTTGACCTCATTCATGTGACTTTCCAGTGATAGTTAAAAGTGTATGATACACTGACTCTGCTCTGAGCGCCCCCTGCTGCCAAGAACCAGGCTGAGACGCTCAGTGAAAACATGGCTCCCCGCTGGGGAAAAACAGATTTTTGACACTTAACAAAAGACTCACCTGATAAAAAGTCTTTATCTCAGTGTTAGACAGACCTTTTACCAACAGGAAAGTGAAGTTTGTAAACCACTCACTCTCCCACACCAAAGTCCATAGAGAAAATCAGTGATTTTACACTGAATATGACATTTAAAGTTACTGATTGAGGCAGCAGTGGATCAACAACTCGTGTGTGCTGTGATCTAATGGCACACGTGTGTTATGTGTAGTCTAAAAGATCTAACATGACTGTATTAGACTGATATTGGTAGATGCTTGTGTTTGCGATATCGGTCTTGGACATAAAAAGTGGTGCTGTACCATCCCTACAAAACAAGTAATCAATAATCATAATAATCAGCAGATTAATTAATGATAAAAATAATTGTTGGTTGCAGCAGTAAACCAGACCGAGTGTCACGATTTATTCTCCGTCACCTGGTTGTGTTGTTGGTGTTAAGGTTAGAGTGGTGTGTGGGAGTCTTCCGCTTGTTTACATGTGTTTAGCGTGTGATTGTTGTCGGGAGTTGTGGGGATCTTCCACTCTGTGTAAAGCACTGATCACCTGTGTCAGTCAGTGAAGTTATACCTGGTTGAAGTGTTTATTCCACTGGAGAGGGCAGCAGCTCTGGTCCAGGTCGTCAGAGAACCAAAAATATCCTCCTCTCTCATTTCCAGAATGACACACACACACACACACACACACACACACACACACACACGCGCACACACACCCACACACACACACCTGCACTGATTTAACTCTATGTGTTTTCATCCTGCTAATGGTTACACTTGAATTTCACTTTCACTTTTGATTCATTTATGGGTGATAAATGTACAACAAGGGCCACACGGTGGGCCATGTGGCTAGCACTGTTGCCTCACAGCAGGATGGCTGCATGCTGGTTCGGTCTTTCCTGCGTGGAGTTGGCGTGTTTTCCCTGGGTTTTCTCCAGTCTCCTCCCACAGTCAAACAACATGCAGAGGTTAATTGGACACTGAATTGACCGTAGCTGTGAGTGTGAGAGTGAATGGTTGTTCGTCTCCATGTGTTGACCCGGCAGTGGACTGGTGACCTGTCCAGTGTGGGACCATGTCTTTCCTAGGGTTAGGGTTAGCCTAACCCTAACCCATCAGCTGGGAGTAACTCCAGCTCCCCACAACCTGCTTCTGGAGGATAAAGCAGTAGAAAATGAATGACATTATGTGTTTTTGATTGTTTACTGCAATTCACTATATACACACACTTCCAAGATGTTTTGTGGCTATAGATAAAAAATAATTTAAGGTAAATGTAAATGTGGTAAGTTAGCATGTCTGTGAAGATTCTCAGTCATCCAGGTCATGGTATCCAAAAGTGTAGTAAACAAAGGCAACTGGACTTAGTTGAATTTCTTGAAGACGTTTCACCTCTCATCCAAGAGGCTTCTTCAGTTCTTCAAGTCCAGTTGCCTTTGTTTACTACACTTTTGGGTGGCAAATTAGCCAGTTAACAAAAGGTGCCTACATCATATTAAGTGCATTTTATCTAAATAATATGTTCATGTCTTTATCTCACTGTTAGACTTTTCCAACACGAAACTGAACTTTGTAAACCACTCACTCTCCCACACCAAAGTCCATAGAGAAAATCAGTGATTTTAGCTCACAGGGACACAGGAGCTGCTGGTCTACTGCTGCCTCGTGTGGTCACTTTGTGTCACTGACGTAAATCTGATCAAAGGATTTTAAATGCCAAAGTGACAAAATAAGACATTTGAACTTACTGATGGAGGCAGCAGTGGATCAACAACTTCTGTGTGCTGTGATGTAAAATCACTAATTTTCTCTATGGACTTTGGTGTGGGAAAGGTGAGTGATTTACAAACTTCAGTCTCCTGTTCAAAACTGTCCAACGATGAGATAAAATGACAGAATATTAACTTAGAATTATGTTGACATAGATTTTTATTTTATTACATAATATATTTAATCATTTACATGTGAATAGATACATGTGTACATATTTTTGGCCCTTACCTGCCCTCACAGAGTCACCTGTATGTACTGTAACTAATTCACAACATAATACTGTACCTTAAATGATTCCACTCCAAAAAGGCAAAATATCCCTTGAAGTAGAAATTTAAAGGAGCATTTCTATTCATCAAAATGATCTGAAACTTTTCCTCATACTTTTTAGTACACATTCCACATGTTTCTTGGACAGTACTATTAATAAATCAATAATAATATGCTATGAAAAGCACATTCATAACAAATTAATTACAGTAATTATATACGAAAGCTATACTGTAGGTTTTTTTTGAAACAATGCGGTAATCTTTCTTGGCCTTTTTGAGCATCTGAATTTGTTTTTGAAAGGAGTCAGAATTTCTGTTTTGGGTCGTTTTTGAGCAGGGGGAGAGTTTATAGGTGTTTGTGTGATCAGACGACAGAAGCAGTTCTGTGAGGAGGAAGAGGAGGAGGAGGAGGAGGAGGAGGCGGGGCCTCTTCTGTGCCTGTATTAATAGTCTTGAGGCCGACAGGAGCCAGGCACTGGAATGCAGGCAATGCAATGAAGAGGCGTTTTTCAGTGGCCGTCCTCTCACCTTCTTGGGTAATATGAAGGTGTAGCATGTGTGAAGGCCAGAGAGTCACACTGATGGGAATAAAAGGACACACACAACTGAGAGAAATGATGTGGAACATAACAATTAAGCTCAGAATTCATCTCCCTGTAATTTCATTATCTGTACTTAGCTTACAGCTGTATTGGTTGCGGATTTGAGCCATGTTTTTTTTTTTTTTTTGTTTTTTTTTTAATTGCATTAATGGCAAACACAAATTTGAACCAAGATTAATTTATAATTCATGTCTCCAGTTAGGCTTTTCTGTCAGGTTGCAATGATTATTAATCTATTACTAAATGAATTGTCAACTATTTTTTTTAATAAAAAAAACAGTTTTTTTTAGCTTCTTAAATGTGAATATTTTCAAAGTAATAATTAAAACTGAATCATTTTAGTTTGTGGACAAAACAAGACATTTGGAAAAAATCATTTCCACACTGATCAACATTTGTTGACAATTAATGGACCAAACAACAAATCAATTAATTGAGGAAATTAATTAGCACTACTTTCTATATATATGTCACTCTTTAATAATTAATTTAATAATTGTTGACTTTTTGTAAGCATATTGGTATTTTTTGTCAAGCTTGTGTTGATTACTCAGTGTGGACACTAGATGGCAGCAAATTATATTTCAAAATATTAAACATGCATAACAGTTATTTCAATTAAAAAACCTATTAGAAATGAAAAGAAAATTAGACATATTGATATGAAAGGATAGTATTTGTACCAGCACTGAGATTTAATGAGTTGGAAGAAGCAGCCAGTGTTTTCTCAGTTTGAGCCTAATTTTACATGTGATGAATTAATAAGGGCTGCAACACTTAATCATTCAATAACCGGCTTCTAAATTAATCTACGTCTGTTTTTATAGCTGATTTATAGGTGATTAACAGGTTTCAGTGTTTTAAAAAGTAAAAATGTAATCTGTCCATCATCATTTTTTGAATTTACTTTCTGCCGCAGATTAACTCATATATTATAATACTATTCTAAAATGGAGTTTATTCCCATTGCTCTCGGTTTCTACCTTCAGCTATGATTATTGAAGTTAATGAAGATAATGAGTGGAACTGAGAGACAAAACTGTCTCTAGTCCACAGTGCAGAGAACAAAACTACACATTCTCAAATCAGTGTTACAAAGATGAGATCTGTGACTTCTGTGTCTCAAATTTAAATGTGTTTCTTTGCTCCTTTATGGCAATAATGAATGAAGCATTGTTAGTGAGCCTCAAGCTCCATCGTCCTCCACCACACACTCCTAATTTAGTGGACAGTTTTAGATTCCACATCTGTCCTGCATCAGAGTCACACAACTGAACTTTGTCTCACTATAAACCACTCACTCTCCCACACCAAAGTCCATAGAGAAAATGAGTGATTTTAGCTCACAGGGACACAGGAGCTGCTGGTCTACTGCTGCCTCGTGTGGTCACTTTGTGTCACTGAGGTAAATCTAAACAAAGGATATCAAACACCAAAGTCACAAAATGACAGATTTAAACTTTCTGATGGAGGCAGCAGTGGATCAACAACTCCTGTGTCCCTGTGAGCTAAAATCACTGATTTTCTCTATGGACTTTGGTGTGGGAGAGTGAGTGGTTTACAAAGTTCAGTTTCCTGTTGGAAAAGTCTGTCTAACAGTGAGATAAAGACATGAACATGTTCTTAAGATATCCTAGTTGAATTTGTCCCTGCTGGCAGCCATGTTCTCCATGAGTGCGAGCGTGTCTGTCCTTATATTGGTCGCCAGAGGCAGGATATTTGAGGCTATTTCTGCCTCATACATCCATACTTCTGAATCCCTGAACTGTCCCTTTAACACTGATTTCATTTTCAGCTGCTTGTAAATGAAATCAGTGGATGTGACTGATTGAAATGAATGTGTGATTTTTTATTTTTTTTTTGTTTTAATGAATGTGCTTCATTCACCTTTTTACTCCTAACAAGCTGCTCTTGAGAGTTTGAATGTTGTTTGTATCAAGCGTGTGTTTTTCTTTTTTTTTCCTTCCCTGTCGTTCCCAAAAGTAATTATCTGCCAAAAACTCTGCAGGAGTGTTGATTTAGTCCCTTTCACCTGATGAAATACTTGTACTTGAGGCTGAGTGGGCTTTAATTAAAGAAAATACAACCCTCCTCAATGAAACCAAGTGATTTTGAAGGTAAAATATATCTTTCAGCAACATGGTAGGAGCCATAAATGGAAAGTGATACAGTACCATAAGGAAAATTGCAAAATAATCACAGTTTCTTTATTTAAAAACACCTGTAAATCATTTTAATTACAGTCTAGGGATGCCTGATATTGGACCGATATTTTGCCGATATATTGGGAGTGCTTGGCTTGACTGATATATAGGGTTTTTTTTTTCCCCCATGCCCAACTGCAGAGGTAATTTTGATTCTTTTTAAATACAGTATTTTCTTAGTGATTCTGGGTATTGGACTTTTTACTGATATGCCAATATATTGAAAGTGCTGGATCAGATAACTGATGCTGATACCAATATGTTTACGTTTTCCCTGCAGCCATTTAGTCTCTTCTGTCGTCAAAGTATTTTTCATACTCGTCGCAGCAGGTGTAGATATCAAGTTTCTTCATTGTACAAAATAAATAAACATTTAAAAAATAATATCTGTAGAGGGCGCCAGTGTAGGAGTCAATGAGGTAACAGTTGATTCAATCTATTGTGTTAGTTATTATTCATTCCCTTCATAGAAGGGGATCTTCGTGTTTTGCTGATATCTGATAATACATTTTAAAATCAGTATCGGCTGACATGGTATCATGCCAATATCATGCTTCCCTAATTTTTTTAATAGTATTTTATGCATGAGGAATGAATGATAATGTATTTTCGATATGCCACTATATTGGAAGATACGGATATGTACTTTTTTCCCCTACAAAGGTCATTTAGTCTTTTCGTAGTTAGTAGCATCGATATCTGATGATACATTTTAAAGTCAATATTGGTGGATACCGATATCGTGCTGATGACATCATTCATCCCTTGTAGTTTCCAAGCACATGCATATGCAGACATACTGTTACCACAGACACAGTTGCATGTTTGGATGATTTAATCTGGAGAAAAGCAGCTGGGCTCGTCGCATATAAATTCCACGATGCAGCTTTAACGGGCTGCGTGTGCTGTAGCGGATCAGTTTCTGGCACGACGCTGCGTCCGTGAGTTCCAGTCAGCGTTTGTTTCCCACAGAGCTGCGTCTTTGGAGGCGTTGCCAGTGTGAGCAGGTGAAGCAGCTCCTCACCTCCACCTCCACCTCCTCAGCAGCTGCAGCTGATGCCGTGCCAGCGTTTTTCACAGCCGCTGAGGGAGACATTCCTCGTGGCCGGGCTCTGGGCGCGGCACTCTGCGGTGTTCCGGTTCTGAATGCCTGGTATTCTCCTGCGTGTCCTCACACACTGTGTTTTATACAATGCCCTGTTTAAGATGATGCCTCTCTGGTGTTGAGATGTATACGTGTGTGTGTGTGTGTGTGTGTGTCTTTGTGGGAACCGCTCAGTGCATTTTTTCAGTCTGAGGTCATGCTGGACTTTCTTGACTCCGAGGGCCTAGTTCTGGGGTGAAGATTAGCGTCTGGCATGAAAATGCGTGCAGTCAGTTTGTGTTCCACTGCTGGAGCGAGCGTTTCGGAGCAGAAGTGTCGGTGTGAGGTCTGGTCGTGCAGAGCATCAAACACACTGCCGGTGCCTGACGACTGATTCCTCACCGTTTGAGCGCAGACGGAGCAAATCTCCAGCTGTGGCGTCAGTTCCTCTGCTGCGAGCTATTTCAGTGCTGCTTCTCCTGTGTCATTACTGACATTTCAGGACTGGACCTGGAGCTGAATGAGGAGGGATGAGCAGTTACACCACACACACACACACACACACGTTTGCCCTTCTATCGAAGTGAGGACCCTCATAGACATAATACATTCTCTAGCCCCTTACCCTAACCTTAACCATCACAACTAGATGCCTAACCTAAACCTAATTTAACCCTAACCCAGGCTAACCCTGGAGACTTACTCTAACCTTAACCATAATTACTAGTGTCCTAACCCT
>JAFBJR010000079.1:2106308-2376506 GCA_016785285.1 Brachirus orientalis | reverse complement strand
GTTATGGGGACTTGATTTTTGTCCCCATAAGGAAGACAAGTCCCCATAATGTGAGTGTGGAGACAGATTTAGGTCCCCACAACATAAGGAAGACTAGCCTCACACACACACAGAGAGAGAGAAAGAGGCCACAGTTTCTTGGTTTTTAACCAGAAGCTAAAAAACCACAGGGGGGAAGTTTTGGAAAACGAGAAGCTGCTGAAGGTTTTTCCTGCCACGAAAACCGACACAAGGCGTTGTCTCCTCCCAATGCTGATGTCGGAGACGACGCTACAATATCTTGTAGTGTCCCGATCCTCGTCTGAGTTAAACTCAGACATGAGACGCACACAGACGTGTAATCTAAGTAGTTATTTCTGCATATTTGTCTTTATCTTCTCCTCAAGTCTGCACGATACTGGAAAAACCCTGATACTGCAGTGTTAATGTCTCTCTGTAAACTGTGGGGCTGAGCCATATATGGATATTATATCAATATCATGACATCAGACCAGATCTGCTGAGATTTTGGATGTCATCATATGATAAAGTGTCTGTGATCATTGTGTTTATTACAGTGAATTAATGTATGAAATACGCTAAATTAAAACAAAAATACATAAAACCAACTAAATTATATTTTTTTAAAAAGTCACTTAATGTGTTTTAAATTTTAAGCCTACTTACTTTTGTTATAGCAGAATTTGACAATATTTAGTCAATGGCATTGTTTCCAATACACACAAATCGCCTTCCTTTAAAGAAATAAAGCAGGTTTTATTTGAAATAAAAAGTGATAATAAGTGTATTTTAAGATCATGTAATACAGATCATAAACAGTACATTATATTTTATTTTAGAGTGGTTTTACAGTGTATTGTCATGTCAACTTTTCATGAGTCCAGAGAAACTGCCTGTGAGCAGCTTTATATCCACATATATCTTCTATATAAGAACAGAGACTCAAAACAAAAAAGCTTTATATCCTGATAAATATATTTCATCAGACTTTTTTTCCCATATCGCCCAGCCTGTCTAAATAAACTCTTTTATTTTGAAATTCTGTAATATTCGATTCAATTTAATTTGTATCGTGCCAAATCACAGCATATATTATCTCAAGGCACTGAACATAGTAAGACAGAAAAACTTTACAGCAAACACTAGGGGGCAGTGGAGAGAAGAAATCTCTAACAGAACCAGACTCAAAGTCATCCGCCTCGACCGAAAATATTCTTATGATTATCGTTATTACGATATCATGATGCAGTGTTGTGATATAATTTAAAATCTGTATTATAAAACACATATTATAACTAGATTTAGAGTAAAAAAAAAAAAGTTAATTTGTTACAATGTTCTTCTAAAATGGTAAGAATCAATCAAAGCACAGTTAAAGTACCGTAGTTTAACAATAGCAGTCCTCAGTCCTGAGCAGATGAGACTCTCACTTTTGTCCTCCTGGTTGTTTGAGTTTGAAACCTCTGTTCTACACAGTGAGTGAAACAGCCTTGCTCTGAGGTCATGGCAGGCGACCTTCTGCTGACTCATGATGTAGTCGTTTGAGGAAAAGCCTGTAATTTTGAATTGTGGGCTCATTTGATCTCTGCAGGAGGAGAAAGGAAGGAAAGAAGAAAAAATACCAGTGCTGGTATTTTAATACCTGCTTTTTTCTTTAAAAAAAAAAAAGTGAGCATGATGTCATTTCATTTTGAGGCTTTAAATAATGAGTGTGTGTTTTCTTAAAATCAATTCTGCGTGTGCCGCGAAGTGAGCATTCCTGAAACATGAAGACATGTAAGGAGGAACTGAAACCCGCTGATAGCGTACGGAGATTCTGCGAGGTGATGCCAGGTCGTCACTTTGACGTATCGTCCGGTTCTCGCCGTCCTCATAACGCAGGGCGTGCGGTGTGTGTGTGTGAGTGTATGTGTGAAAAGATGTCGTCCTAGGTGAAAATCTGGGGAGGAATTCGGCAGTACGACAAAAGCCGACTTTCATGTCTCGCAGCAGGTCTGAGCGGTAAAACATTTCGGACGGACGCACGTCAGCGATATTCCTCACTTGTGCGTTAATGGGCAGTGTGACGGATGGAGCTGTCGTGTCTCCCCCCTCTGGAGACTCGGTGTGAAGTTTCACCCACAGAGGTGAGACTTTTCCTTCTCCTCTTCCAGCTCTGGAGTCCAGGAGGCTTGACCCCATCACACACACACACACAGTCCCAGAACACTCACCCTGATCCGGTTACACATGTTCTCCATGACATCCAAGCAAACGACGCTTTTCAATACACCCGCGAAGAATGGGTTTAATTTGTCTCTCCATTAATCATCATTAGAAAAGACTATATCTATTAAAGCTTCATTATATGAGTATAGTTTTCATTGGCACATGAAGGTAAAGGAATAGTTGATCGATTAGATAATTGATTCTGTGATAATCAGTATTGTTGCAGGACAGTCATATAGCGATACATCACGATATCCGTCTAATCTAAGACAACAAATCACCCGTGAAAAGTTAAAAGTGCACTATTTCTCTATTTATTCACAACATAGTACAAAGTACATAAAGTTTATGTATTAATTTCCTCCCAAGATTGACATGAAGTTGCCCTTGTTTATCAATTATTGTATTATCAGGTGTAAACCAGTGCTTGTGTCACACATCTATCTATCTATCTATCTATCTATCTATCTATCTACCTATCTACCTATCTACCTATCTACCTACCTACCTACCTACCTACCTACCTACCTACCTACCTACCTACCTACCTACATACATACATACATACATACATACATACATACATACATACATACATAGTATATAGTAGAGGTAGAGGGTAAAGGAATCTTTAGGTACGTCATGATTTGATTCGATGACGATTCTTGAATTATTCTGAAGTGATTATGTAACCGTATCATAATGCGTTCATTCTTTTAAAAAAAACAGCGCCTTTGGAGGTCTGTCATTACACACTCGATTGTATTTACTTCCACTGACATTTACTAACATTGACATTAATACAAAATGGAACAACATATTTCACTGTAAACCAAGGAAAGAAACAAAAATTCACTCTCCCTCTCTCCGCTCTCAGCCCACTTCTTGGCATTTTTGAAAAAAAAAGATTTGGGGCTAAGTTAGCCTCAGAAGACTGGGTTTAGTTACCCTTGGAATTGATTTGGACTAATGTCCTTTTCACAGTAAACAAACACCAGCAGGCAAATATTTTATCACAAAAAGTGCACTGTGTAACTTTTGGTTGTTGTTATTATTATTCTACTTCTGTTTGTTCTTGATGAACAAAACTGGGGCTGGGTGATAATGACCAAAAGTTAGATCTCTACAGACAGTTGCATGGTATCATGTCCAAGAACAAATTGTGCAGAAATGAATTCTCTTTTAAATACAAATGTTCCTTAAATAAAAAAAAAAGTATGTTAATATGCTGTTGTATAACAAAATATACACTGTAGTATAATTATTGCCATGGCAGTGTCTCTCATCTCAACCGAGGACATGACATAAACAAAGAGTTTGTGTTTCGTTGTAAACCACTCTCATGTCCATAGAGAAAATCAGTGATTTTACATCACAGCGCACAGGAGTTGTTGATCCACTGCTGCCTCCATCACTAAGTTCAAATGTCTTATTTTGTCACTTCAGCTTTTTGACTTAATTTACATTTAGCTCAGTGACACAAAGTGACCACACGAGGCAGCAGTAGACCAGCAGCTCCTGTTTCCCCGCGAGCTAAAATCACTGATTTTCTCTATGGACTTTTGAGTGGGAGAGTGGAGGATTAGCAGTGACTGAGGAGTGTGTAGGAGTGCGTAGCCTCTTGTAACCCAGCTTATTGGGTCTTCTCCAGTTTCAGTCATGGTATTAGAGAAGACACAGACTTACTGTATCACCTGTATCTGAGCCAGATAATGTTAAAACAAACTGTAGCAGTCTAGACCACTCGTAATTTTTTTATAACAACGCAGTAATAAAATCAGAGGCAGGCTGTACTTTGGAAAAGCTAACTTTTGTGTGGAAATTACAGTATGTCCAGTTTTCTGTTGTAGTTTGGTTTCATAAATGATGGCCATATGTTCTTCCTTTACTGAGGGGCAAGTCATGCCTTTTATTGAGAGAGAAAAAATTAAATATAAATTGAAAACATGTCACAAAAAAATGGCCTTATTGGTCTATAAATGCAAGGAATGTCTGTCTGTTAGTTGTATAACTGTCCAACAGTCGGCTTGACAGGCTTCAAACTCGGCAGGTGAGTGACTGAGGGCACCAGTGTGTGAAGTCGTTTGGATAAGAAAGAAGAAAGAGTATCAGTAAAAATGCGACACATGAGTCACTAAAAGAGCCAGTTCAGCTCCCTCTCACATAGTGCAAACTGAATTATTTCTGTCATCTGTCATTGACACATCTGTCATTACAAATCTGAATATTTATATTGAACATTTATGTTCAATATAAATATTTAAAAAAAATACTTCTGTCGTATAATGCTAACAGTGACCATTCAAACACCAAATATACACACAAGTAACCTCCCACAAACACCTAAATACACAAGAACAGACACACATTGAACGGGTACTGCATGAGTTTACAAGAAAAAAAGGAGAAATGGTTCTTGTTGTCTTACAGAACTTTTTGTGTCACATTTTGTGCTTGGTCCCCATGAGAAAAGTTGACAAAACAAGGTCTGTTGTCCTCTGGAGAAACCCAAATGCAGATTATGAACTTCAAAACATGATTACAACCTTTGTAACTTGGTGAAGAACTCCGAGACGTGATTAAGTACTCTGTAACGTGATGAAGATCTTCGAAATGTTGTCAAGCACTTCAAAACATGATTGAGAACTTTGAAATGTGGTTAAGAAGTCGGAAACCTAATTAAGATCTGCGTTATGTGGTTAAGAACTTTGAAACTTGGTTAAGAACTTTGAAAGCGGTTAAGAGCTTTGAAACGTGGTCAAGAACTTCAAAACGTTGTCAAGAACTTCAAAACATGATTGAGAACTTTGAAATGTGGTTAAGAAGTCGGAAACCTAATTAAGATCTGCGTTATGTGGTTAAGAACTTTGAAACTTTATAAAGAACTCTGAAACGTGATGAAGATCTTTGAAAGTGGTTAATTCAAAACATGATTAAGAACTCCGAAACCTAATTAAGATCTGTGTAATGTGGTTAAGAACTCAGAAACTTGATAAAGAACTCGTGATGAATCGTGCTGAACAACTTAGAAAGTGGTTAAGAACCTCAAAACATAATTGAGAACTCTCTCTTTCATGCCTCTTTCTGACCATATAACTCATAAAGTAACGTATTGATTGTTGTCGGCACCAAACCGAATCACATTTCGTGCTTGTTCTCCGTGTGAAAACCTGAGATTTCTCAGGTTTCTGTTCCATGTTTTCCTTTCAAAGAAGTAACTCAATATTCTCTGGAATATGTCATGAATTTAACTTAATAAAAGCAGGAATGTTTTCATTCCGTCTGTGATGTGATGTACGGTCAGTCGAGTAAGGGTCAGTAAATTATCCCAGAACGAAGCAATGAGGCGAGAAAGAGTTAAAAAAAAATAAAAAAAGAGGGGTAAGGAAAGAAAGGGAGGAGAGGGAGAAAGAGCAGAAAGAGGAGACGGAAATGGGATTAGGAGAGAGGAATATAAGTGGATCAGTGACAGTTGAAGAAGTGGAATAGCAGATTGAATATGAAGCATGTCTGTTGTGGACAAAGGCGGCAGTCATGCACTGCAGGAGGACGGTAATCCAAGAGGATGTGCAGAGGCGGCGTCATAAATCTTTACTCCCTCTCACTGTTCCACCTCACTGCCAAACATGAACACACCGACCACGACCGACCGCAAACAACCCGACGTCACGTCACAACGCTGGCTGCTTGGGAACCGCAAATTTGGAGGCTTCCTTAGCTGCCGCAACGTGCCAACAGCTCGTGATGTCATTGGTCACACACCAGGGTTGTGTTAATGTGAAATTTTATCACACGGCATGAGGAAAATTAGAGGTCGACAGATTTATCGGGCCGATATTTGACATTTTTAGTAACTGAATTATCAATTATTACAAATGTTTGTTCTCAGAAATGTGATAACTGTTGCTAATAGTGTGTGCTTAATTATAAAAAGCATATATTAATAAGTTTTTCTACTCCAATTGCCCTTATTAGCAGTGCATCTATTACCACAAGGTGGCAGCAGACTTCATACTTGAAAGTAGCCTGTAAATGTAGCCACTTTCAGACTGTAATGTGCATCAAAATGAGGAAAAACAGGCAATTTAAAAAAAAAAGTAGTTCTTATCACGAGCAAAGAAATTCTGTCATGCGATAAATGTTTATTTAGAGTCTTCATTTACTTGATTAAGCTGAATTTATAATTTATACCTTAGAATTTCTTAGAGAACTATTGTTTTAGCTTGTTACTGGTAATTAAATCCTAAAGTAAGATGTAATATCTGTTTTTTTTTTCTTGATATTAGATTATTTCTCCCATGCTTGCCAGGATTATTTTTAGTTTTTAGGAAAAAAAATAAGCACATTTTCGCAGAAACAATGCTCATTTAACTTAACTGAAAGTTAATTTTTGCAGTGTACATCCATTATTCCTACACAACCTAAGACATTAACATAATCTGTCGCTTCCTGTTTTGGTTTCTTGCACATGACTATTTCAGACTAACTGGATTTTAATAACTTAATTTGCATTTTACACTAAAAAACACGTCCGATTTTTTTTATTTTTTATTCTGCGTCTGATTAACTGAAAACAGTTGAGTTTAACAAGTTCAGGAATTGGCAAAACTTAACAGGTTTTGTTGATTTGAGTCACTCGAGCCTCGAGGGTCTGATCCGCAGCTGTGCCGTGAACAGCGAGCACCGGGTTACATTCATGTGTTCACCTGTGAAATGACGCCGTGCCGCTCGCTCATCACGCTTGAAAAGGCTCAGCCATTAGATTCAGCTTACGGTAATCTGCCTCTTGATGAGATGTGCCGGGCTCTTATTCTTCCCCGGACGCCAGATTCCTGTGTGGCTGCCAAAGTGGCTGCGTTTGAAGTCGAGCCTGATTCAATTATGTATCTGAGAAATACTGAAGTGCTGGAATGTATTTTGTGCTTGTGTGTTGAGTGTTTTCGTCTGGATTGAAATAACAGCAGACAAGCTCTTTTGTGTTTAAAGCCAGTGTTGTAATCTACATGATATGCAGGTATATGCTGGATGCCCACGACAAAAGGGGCAGGATTTCCGTATAATCACTTAAAAATGCAGAATTGATACGTTTAAGTAGTTTATGTTGTTTATTACTGATCACGATATTCCTGGTCTTATTCTTCAACCAGTGTTTGCAAGTTTGCTAAATGAGTACAGTATCACATTTCATATGCAACAGATTACGCAAGGCGATCTATTAATCTCCTAAATGCTCCGCCCCCATTGATGCATGTGCCATTGCATTTATTCTCCAACTTTCTTTTAGACCTGTTTCTTCGCATCATAGGCTTTTGCTACCAATGCTGGTACAGAGACCTTTCCACTGAGAGAGGCATGCATGTAGAATAGGTGTAGTAGAAAAGCCCAACAGGTGGCGCCACCTCTCTCTGAATGTTTGTTTGATTGGTCAAACTCATTCATTATGGGACAGATTTAGTTTTTGAGGCTGAAAACCCGAGTCTAGAGTCACTTGATTTGCATTATGCTGAAAGGTTGTTATCAAAATAACAATCAATACCTTTTAATTTGAAGAACATGTAGATCTAGCTAACATTTTAGCCACAAAGCAAAATCAAATCTTTGCTTGCTACAATAAATTAAGAACACTTAATCTCACTGTTAGACTTTTATAGCTGAAAGCAGAAGCTGAAAAGTCAGGAGGTAGCAGAAGGAAGTCCCATCTGTCTGGAGTGTCGAGTCATAGGAAACCCACTCCCACTTGTCAGGTGAGTTTGACCTCGTTCATGTGACTTTCCAGTGATAGTTCAGGTTTTTTAAAAGTGTATGATACACTGACTCTGCTCTGAGCGCCCCCTGCAGCCAAGAACCAGGCTGAGACGCTCAGTGAAAACATGGCTCCCCGCTAAGACACAAAGAAAAACAGATTTTTGACACTTAACAAAAGACTCACCAGTCTTTATCTCACTGTTAGACAGACCTCTCCAACAGGAAACTGAAGTTTGTAAACCACTCACTCTCCCACACCAAAGTCCATAGAGAAAATCAGTGATTTTAGCTCACAGGGACACAGGAGCTGCTGGTCTACTGCTGCCTCGTGTGGTCACTTTGTGTCACTGAGGTAAATCTGAACAAAGGATTTCAAACACTGAAGTGACAAAATAAGACATTTAAAGTTACTGATGGAGGCAGCAGTGGATCAACAACTCCTGTGTGCTGCGATGTAAAATCACTGATTTTCTCTATGGACTTTGGTGTGGGAGGGCAAGAAGCATAAAAATGTACATTTCTAGTCAGAAAAGTCTGTCTAACATCGAGATAAAACTTTTCTCTAAGATATCATAAATTTAAGATGATGCACATTTTATGAGGTGATTTTTCTTTTCTTGGCAGCCATGACAGTGAGCCTCTGCTAAGCTCAGCTCAGTCTGCACTGACTGTGTGTTATTACCTCACACAACCACAGTTGAAAAGAACTGAACTTTCCCTTTAATGCTGTAGAATGTGTTCACACATATTCTGCACTCGTGACCGCTCGTTTTCTTTTACAAGCAGACGAATTGTCAAATAGTACTTGTAAAAGCCAGCTCACGTCTTCCTCCTTGTGACAGGAGAACAGCTGTTTTAAATCCAAACTCCACTTTAACACGTCTGTGTTCTTCTCTGTGTTTGTCTATCAGTCGAAGTAAATATTGCTGTTCTTCTTTTTAAGCTCTGAGATGTTGATGTGGTGGTGAGCGACGCACAGAGACAGTTAGATTGAGCGACTGCAGGATTGAGTTTCATACGAGGAGGAGGAAAATGCTCCATGTCTGGTGCATGTGTGTCTGATCAGCCTCAGATCTAAGTCCATAAATTCAGAGTGAGAATGAGAGGTCACAGAGGTCAGAGCCTGACAGCAGAGGACTGTATGTGTTTATTCACACTGGGGTTTTTCACAGGTTCTGTTGAAGAACGGGGTCAACAAACGCAGAAGAAAAAAACAGAACAACAAAACATTCAAACATATTTTCAAATGAGTTCACAGAATGCTGAGTAAGCCTATATACACATACATATATACACGTACATATATACACGTGTACATGTATACACGTGTATATATGTATATGTACGTGTTACATATATATATGTATATATGCATGTGTTTTGTGTGTGTGACTCATGTATTGACTCCTCAAATACTGACGCTCATGAGTCTGACAGTACAAGTGATTCCTTGTAAACTGACTCCTCGTACACTGACTCCTCCTCGTGCACTGACTCCTCGTGCACTGACTCCTCGTGCACTGACTCCTCGTACACTGACTCCTCGTACACTGACTCCTCGTGCACTGACTCCTCGTACACTGACTCCCTGTACACTGACTCCCTGTACAGTGACTCCTCGTACAGTGACTCCTCGTACACTGACTCCTCGTACAGTGACTCCCTGTACACTGACTCCCTGTACACTGACTCCCTGTACACTGACTCCCTGTACACTGACTCCCTGTACACTGACTCCCTGTACACTGACTCCCTGTACACTGACTCCCTGTACACTGACTCCCTGTACACTGACTCCCTGTACACTGACTCCCTGTACACTGACTCCCTGTACACTGACTCCCTGTACACTGACTCCCTGTACACTGACTCCCTGTACACTGACTCCCTGTACACTGACTCCCTGTACACTGACTCCCTGTACACTGACTCCCTGTACACTGACTCCCTGTACACTGACTCCCTGTACACTGACTCCCTGTACACTGACTCCCTGTGCACTGACTCCTCGTACACTGACTCCCTGTACACTGACTCCCTGTACACTGACTCCTCGTACAGTGACTCCTCGTACAGTGACTCCTCGTACACTGACTCCCTGTGCACTGACTCCTCGTACACTGACTCCCTGTACACTGACTCCCTGTACACTGACTCCCTGTACACTGACTCCTCGTACACTGACTCCCTGTACACTGACTCCTCGTACACTGACTCACCTGCTGCACATACTGTATACGTTCTGTCTCTGTCTTCGTCCTGGATCGTTGGACTCCATGTCTGTGCTCAGTCCAGGTGCAGGTTGTGCCTCAAGCTCGTCTTTTTTTTTTTTGTACACAAACAAACGTCTGACTCTTGGCGATTCTTCTTCCATCAACCTCCCACGACTTCACCACAAACATGCAAACACACAAACATCTGTCTCCATGGCGACCGTGTCAGAGTCTGGGCAGTAAACTGATTGTCCACGTCAGTATTTTTAGTCCCGAAGTCTCTCCAAGAGAGACACAGTCCATCAGGCTTGGACGCAGTGAGAAGACGCCCTGTAATTCTGCTGTCCAACACATGATTTTACTGTAACACTACAAAAAAAGCTAAAGAAGACGACAGAGTCACAGTAGTAGACTGTTTTTTTTTTTTTTGGTTTTTTTTTTTTTTAGGTTTTAGGATTAACACATCTGGTGTGTGAATCATTTATATTAAATTATTATTACTTTAATCATTTAAACCAGTGTCAGATTATTTTTATAGTTTTAACTTTTTAGCTTTGTTACAGGTTTTTATAAGTATACATAATATACATACAATATATAGAAAATGTATTTGGATTATTTAACTTTTTTTTTTAGCTTTAGTTTTTTTATTTTTGTCACTTTTTTCATTATATTTCTTTCTTTGATATACTTCACTTCACCAATAAAAAATCGTCTACATGAATCAGAAAGTTATATAACATCAAATTATGTTGTTCCATAATAGAAAGTATCTTTGTGAATCATAATTGTTGCTCATGAATCTAGATTCATATCCAGTTTTTTTCCCCTAAAAGTCAAAACATCTATGTTTTATTTCAAGATATTTTCAAAGTGTCAATGTTTCTATTCAGGGCATTTTTTTTGTTTTGTTTTATGCACAATTAGAAAAAGTGCGGAATAAAAACCCATATTAAAAGAGAGCAGACATTTTTACTACCAAGCTATAAAAATCCTCTCAGGTTCTTCACTGACAAGAAACAGAATTTATGAAAGCGTTAAACTCACCTCACTCTTTCATTCCGTCTTTATACCAGGCTTTTATTTTGGTGAATTTAAAGTTCACACTCATTATCTTGTCACATTTGTCGTGTGTGTGTGTGGACTGAGTAGAAACAGTAGCCATAGTCATCTGTCTGTTACTAACCAGCTGCTGCCAACTCACTCTGCTCAATTTAGATCCTGACTTCTGTGGGCTATTTTCGTTCAGACCTAACTGCTCTTTTTTAAATGTCCTACTTAGTCCTGGCATGTGTACTTTATTAAGTAAGAGCTGGTAAAGTTCACTCTGTCTTTTCTGTCTTTGTCTCGCTGTTGTACCAACTGTTGAGCCTTCCCAAATTCTACTTTTCTTTTTTCTTTCTTTTCTTTTTGTTTTTCTTTTTAATATTCCCAAATTTTGTCATTTTTAGTATTTTACACTTGTGTAAATACACTTGACTTATGTCTTTATCGCACTTAGACAGGCTTTTAAAAGAAAAATAAATGAATTTTGTAAAGTGAAGTTTGTAAACCATTCACTCTCCCACACCAAAGTCCATAGAGAAAATCTGTGATTTTACATCACAGCACACAGGAGTTGTTGATCCACTGCTGCCTCCATCAGTCAGTTCAAATGTCTTATTTTGTCAATTTGGCATTTGAAAATCTTAATTTAGGTTTATTTAAGTGACACAAACTGACCACACGAGGCAGCAGTAGACCAGCAGCTCCTGTGTCCCTGTGAGCTAAAATCACTGATTTTCTCTATGGACTTTGGTGTGGGAGAGTGAGTGGTTTACAAAGCACTGAGTGGTTTTCTGATGGACAAGTCTGTCTGACAGTGAGATAAGGTGGCAGACAGGTACCTGCACTAATGTAGTTTTAAACAGGTGTAGATTTTATGAGATTAATGACGTCACACTCCCACATGTAAAAGAAATGTTTCTGTTTCTTTGTGTTGTGATAAATTTGGCAGCTCTGTGGTTGACCCCACCTCCCTGCCTCACTGCCTTCTGTGCAGTGTCTGTCTGTCTGTCTGTCTGTCTGTGTGTGTGTGTGTGTGTGTGTGTGTGAGACTCCTTGTCATGGTGTGAGACTGTCAGAGGCTCGGTGTGTCTTGTCGTCAGGAAGAGAAGCTTCCTCAGATCATTGAGTTACTTTAGTGTTTGTTACCTGGTGAAGTGACGACAGCCGAGGTGAGTGACAGCCTGAGTGGCCATCTTTGATTGTAATGATGTCATTATTGACAGGTTTATTCAGGTTTCACAGTCTTCATTACAGCATGTGGGGAGTTCATTACTCTTTTACAAGAGCAATGTGAACTTTTTGTGTATTGATTTGTCTGTGGAAAGATGTGAATGAACAGCTGATGTAGAGCTATTTTTGAATGAATGTATTTATTTATTTATTGTGTATACGATTCAGCCAAACAGGTTGTGTCTAATTTCAAATCGGTGGATATCAATAATTGTCATGATGATTGTCATATGATTAAATTTAATGCTTGCTTTTGAGTAAATTTGAGAAAAATGTGTGATTTAGGACGCAGTAGCTGTAGTATCATGTTTCCTATGTTAGATTTTGTTATTCAAACTGTTTTCCCATTTGATTTAGTGATGATTTAGTTACAATGTCCAAAAAAGGCTCTATATTCTATTCTGTAATGTTACATTATAACTGAATTATTGCCTCAAAGTTTCTTTTAACTGTGATAAAAGTGAGTGAGGTCAGATGTATCATCTGTGTGTGTGTTCACTGTCATAAACACTGACCTTGTCAGGAGCAGTAGTCCTCATGGAGACCAAAACCTGGTCCTAATGAGGCAGAACCTCATTTCTGAGGAACTGGTTATGTTTAGGACTAAGATTTGTGGTTAAATTAAGGTTAGGGTTTGTCATTAACTGGTTATGGTTGTTAGTGATTAGGCTTTGTTTAGTCTGTCCATATGAATGCCGTGTCCTAAGAATAGCTGCACAAACGTGTGTGTGTGAAGTGGAATCCCCCCTTCAAGCACTGAGGTGTGTGTGTGGATTTGTCGGTCAGCTGTTGCACATGTCTATCACTATTTTTTTCTCTCTCAAAACACACACACGTTTGATTGGCACTGAGTTATGAAAATGTATCAGAGTGAAAATATATCAAAGTTATATTTACAGTAAAACGACTCAACAGAACAATAGATAGATGTATGCAATTGATCCCTAAAACTGGGAAATGATTGTGTTACAGCATCAGAGTTTCAGGTAAATATAAGAAATGTCTAAATATAAGAAATAAAAGATAGGACATAAAAGCAAAATAAACTTCATAAGAAAAATAAAACAAGATATGAAATATGATAACAGCTGTACAACAAGGTACAAGATGTCTGAACATTATTTTACAGTCAGTTTGATGGTGGATGTACAGACTAGCTCATTATTTGGCAGTCATGTATGGAAGAGCTCATTATTTGGCAGTCAGTCTGATGGTGGATGTATAGAATAGCTCATTATTTGGCAATCAATCTGTTGCTGGATGTATAGAATGACTCATTATTTGGCAGTCATGTATAGAATAGCTCATTATTTGGCAGTCAGTCTGATGGTTGATGTATTGAACAGCTCACTATTTGTCATTCAGGCTGATGGTGGATGTATAGAATATCTGACTATTTGGCAGTCATGTATAGAATAGCTCATTATTTGGCAGTCAGTCTGTTGCTGGATGGATAAATGGCTCATTATTTGGCATTCAGACTCAAGGTGGATGAATAGAACAGCCCATTATTGGATGTATATATATTCTGGATGTATAGAATGTGTCCTCCTCTGATACACCAACTGTCCTCATGAAACGTGGTCCTTCTACCCTACCGTTCAACCTGAGCTGTCCCTGGAATATACTGTATAAATATAAAACATTGAAGTTTACACCACAACTTTATATGGAATAAAAAAAATCAAATGCAACTAGGTAAGCAAAGAAAACCAAAAGGGATAAAGGGACCAAAAACCTGTTAAACTGTGTAGTTTTTGTTTCCACGGCACCTCAAGGTTCTTGTGTTGTTGATGACGTACAGTCAAAACATTTAACGCACTGATTGTGTTTGTTTCTAAAAACCCGTTTCGTGTTAATAAACAAGAATAAAGTTCCAGACCTGTGGAGGGGTTGTAAAGGTGCTTCCAAAATAGTTTTTACTGACATCACTGTGAGCTGCATCAGTCAGAGAACAGCAGCAGCAACGTGTGTGTGTGTGTGTGTGTTCTTGTATGGGTATCTTTGACAGAAGCTAAACAAAGCTAAGGAAGTGGGGACATTTTGGCTGGTCCTCACTTCCTGTCACCCCTTAAAAGTGCTCTTTCAGGGTTAAGACCTGGTTTTAGGGTTAGGGTTAGGCATCTAGTTGTGATGGTTAAGGTTAGGGTAAGTGGTTAGGGAATGTATTATGAGTATGAGGGTCCTCACTATGAATGCTATACAAAGGTGTGTGAATTTTTTTTCTCCTCCTCATAATTTATCAGTTTCTTCTCATCATTCTTAATGTTCATGAGAGACTGCATCTCATCAGAATCATCTTGTTGGTTCTGTCCGGTGTGTAAAGGCCTTTCTTTACATTTTTCATTCCACAGTGTCTCCAAAAGTCTCAAATAACAATAACAAAGTCCCTATGTTCTCAACACAATCCTGCTAATCTGAAAAGTCCCTAGTCATGAGTAGGTGTTAAATTTGCCCGGGTAAAGTGTTTACCAGGGTAATATTTACCTGGGTAATTTCGGTGGAAACGAGTCAAGGTTTTTTAATTACCCGGGTAAATGAGAAAAGTTCCTGTGGTGGAAAAAGGCCTTAAGTAAACTGTTACAGTGTGTCAGTGATAAAGTGCTGCAGTCATTCATTCATTATTATTAAAACCACAGACTGGATGAATCACTGTGGACCATTTGCCTGTTTGGCACTGACTCATGTAAAACTCCACTTCACACATTCTGTTCATCTGTTCATGGACGACATTAGAGGAGACTCTGCCAACCAAGCCCCCCCCCCCCCCCCCCCCCCCCCCCCCCCCCCCCCCCCCCTCTGCCAACCAAGCCCCCCCCCCCCCCCCATCCTCCCCCATCCTCACCCTTTTCTGTCTCACACTGTTTAAAATTCCTCAGAGGAAAAAATATGCTGGGCTGCTTCCGGTCAGCGTTCCAGTCAGAGTGTCTGAGTGTCATGTGCAGCTGCCTGCTGTCCACAATATTCCACTGACCTCTGACCCTGGTGGTTTTACTGATATCTGATAATACATTTTAAAGACTGTATCTGCCGATACTGATATTGTGTGTCCCGAATAAAAACATTTGTCTGCTAAAAGTAAAGGGAAAGATCACATAAAACGTGTATTTTATTTTCTAAGAGTAGCTATTTTATTTTATTTAAAATCCCTTAACCTGCTCTACAATATATATATATATATATACACACATATATATACATATATATACTGTATATATATATAAACTATATAGTTATATAGCTTACACAGCATTGTCTTAAATTTTTTTTCAAACTATTCCTTTAATGTATTTGTGCGTTACAGAATGTGGAAAATGTGCATGTTTTGAGTAGCACTGTGCACCTGGGTGACATGTAAATCCCGTTTTAATGTGGTATTGTGGAAGGTTTCAGTAATAAGTAGGGATGTGGTGTGTATAAATATTTAGCATTTTTAGTGGGGTTTTGCCTTTAAACATTTCACAGAGTCATTCCGGTGCTGTTGGTTTCACTCAGCGTCCGTGGGAAGGAGGAAACCCAATCTGCTTTCCATCCCGTCCACGTTCAAATGAATGATGTGATTTCTCTGTTGTGGATAATAAAACCAACATTTTCTCTATAAAGTTTCGGGGCAGTTTCAGTCGAAGCCCTATTGTAGTTTGTAATTATGGATGAAGACCGACTCCAAGCCACTAATGTCCAGCTGCACTCTTGTTGACTCCTGCGGTTCCACGGACTCGAAACTGAACTCTGAGAATAAAAACTCAGAGTTCACGTCCGTCCTTCACATGTCAAATACCTCGTCGTGATCGCTGATGGACTTGTGGGTGTGTTTTTTGCGAGCTTGTCCCCCGTGCGTCATGTCAAAGTCCTCTTTTTTTTGATTAAACCCTTGTTTGTTTTCCCCCTCTTCTCTCTGGCTTCCACTTATTTGGGTTTTGTGGTGAAACTGAGCCTTAAAAAATAAGAAAATTCCATCAACAGCGGCAAATAACAACAGGGTCACACGAGGAGAGCGCTGCTCTTCGGCGCGCAGTACGGAGGCCGGAGCAGCAGGGTTCGACTTCGCCTGAGGAAGTCTCTGTGTGTGTGAATAGGTTAGTGCAGGGAGGAGCATTTAACTGAGATCATCCTCCTGTTTTTATCTGAGGCGTCATCTGGCCTCCATTGTCTTTAATGGGAAATTTCCCTTTCACATGCCAGGGAGATGTTGACTGGATGACGGTGATGGAGGCGGAAACAGAACAGAACATTAGCGGCCGCTTTTTCTTTATCGTTTTTTTTTTTTTTTTAAAGTTAGTCCGTAAACACTGCTAATTTCAGGACCCGCAAAACGCAGCAATACGTATGCCAGACCTGTACCTGTGCCGCTACAGAAATACTAGCTCCCATCATCTGTGATAGTTTGGCTAACTTTAGCTGCAGTCTATTCTTTCCATTTACATTTGTTTTAGGGTTGGTTTACCTTTAGCCTAAGGTTAGCTCCCCTTTATTGTCAGATGACAGTTTGGATAACTCTAGCTGCAGGCTTTCCTAAGCAGGTCCACGCTCATAATCATGCTAGCTTACCGCACACATGACAGTTTGGCTAATTTTAGCTGCTGTATGTTGCTTAATGTTACTTTTGTGCTTCACATCATATGTTTAGCCTAAATGCCAGCTTACCTCACAGATAACAAGGGTCAGTTCATTGCCATCTGCATGCTAGCTTACATTATATTTTGGCCAACTTTAGCTGCAGTCTATTCTTTCAATTTACATTTGTTTTAGGGTTGGTTAACTTTTAGCCTAATTCTAGCACACCTCACAAGTGATAGTTTGATTAAATCTAGCTACATTTTATCTAAAAGCATGGCTTATCTCACAGGTGACAGTTTGGCTAGCTTTAGCTGCAGTCTTTTCTTTCACTGGGCCTCTTTTAATGAACCAAACATTAATTTCTTGTGTTTGGCAGCTGAATGGTAGATTATTATGGCAGAAACATCACCACATATACAAATCTGGTAAGATTCACCATATTTATTCGGCATCCTCCCCTCCCGCGACTCGTGTGGGGCCTGACTATTCTCTGGGGACGACTGCGTCAGGGGCAAGAGGTGAGGCGTATTTACCTTCAGCTGTTTTTCACACATGTTCTGAATAGTTTTATGACGGCATTGTGTAAAAGAGGAAATGGGTGGTAAAGCTACGTTCTGCTAATAAATTTCTACCTTCACTTCATTCTCTGGCTGCTTTTCTAACACTCCCTGCTTCCCCTTTCAAACGAGACCCGCAGTGTTTGGATTCCTCGTGTGCCTCCTGGACTGTAGTGACTCAACGGAGTCAAAACCTCCACTGGAGAAAACTCTGCGTGTTGTTTAGGCTTCAGCACATTCCAAAGAAACAGAGAGGGGATTAAATAAACATTACCGTCTGTCTCTAAATAAGTTTACTCAGTAATTATGCGTAATGGTCCGTAATTAAGGTTGATTAATAAGATGTTTTTTTTTTTTTTTTTATTGTTGTGCTTCTCGGGAGTGGTTAAGTCTTCCTTGTTGATGCTCAGTCAATCCTCAGAGGAGCAGGAGCTGATGAGTCCTGATCTCTCTCTCCGCTCTGTGTTTAGTCAAACTCTGCCCAAACAAATTTACATTTCCATTCTTTACTCGTGTCGAGCACATGTTGTAGCTTCAGTGAGGAGAGCCAGAGTGGAAAACTACCGATGACACTTAAAGGACCAGTGTGTGGGCTTTAGTGGCATTTAGGAGTGAGTTTGAAACCAACTGAATAGCTTTTTGCTTCATGCTTCCTATCAAAGTATATGAAAAACTACATTGGCCGGACCTGGTCTCCAACTGTGGTCAGTTTATCAACGTTAAAATGACATGTATGTTAAATTTAAAAAAAATAATAATAATGATAAATCCAATACAGAATTTACAGCATTTCCACAGGTTGTAAAATTGAGCTCGTTGGAACTATTTTTCTGTAGATCCCCCTCAATCCTACAATCTGTAAGAGGGCGACTGATATTGAATTTTGTCAGGCTGATGCCAGTGCTACTTTTTGGAAATCAATCAGCTGATTCTTTTTTATGTGATGTCTTTGGCCCACTTTTTTTTATTTTATTTTTACAATACAATACAATTTTTCCAATAAAATAAAAACAAAATGGAGATGGTCTGTCCTTACCATCTCCATTTTGTATTTGCACTGCAGTGCACTGCACCTACATTTTTTAAATTAAAATTATTTATATACTAAATATTAATATTGATATAAAATAAAATACATAATTATAACTTATAATTTTGGTTTGGTTTAGATGGGGAAAGGGTTTTGTACTTTAGAAGTATTTATCCAGTTTCTGAAAGCAAAAAATGTATAATAGTTGGTCTATTGATAAATAATAATCAGTTGATGCCAATTATAAAAGAATTGACAAATATTAGCCAATTATTTGGTCTGTCTCCCCACCCTGGTCCTGTAATCAACACATGAAACATTCCTAAAGTAAATTTAAAGCTGTTCTTGAACCATTTGGAATATAGGCATATTTTGGTCTCATTTGAAAGATAACACTTTAATTTTTTCTCCACAACAGCCAGAATATGCCTAAGTGCTACTGGCACTGAGTAATTGAAATTTGAATACAATAAAAAAAATAAACATTTTTATGTCCGTCTGACTTTTTTCACAAAGTAGGATTTGCTGTCAGGGTCCTCCTGCAAAATTGATATTTTTTCAAGGTGGGCTGTGTAAAGTATGCTGTCTTTAGTTCCATTGTGTCAGTGCAGGCGACACAGACCTGCTCAGGCTTTGACAGAGGTGACGTTCACCCTGTTATGAGTTGTCGCATCAAATAACTTCACGGTTGTGGCTGTGTGGCAATCCCATGTTTTCTTTTCTTGAGGTCTGCACAGATTCAGACTCACCTCACGGAAAACACATCCTCCTGCTGTTTCCTGACCTCCACTCACTATAGTTACACAATCGCACAATCCCCCAGTGCGAAAACCATAGTTGTTAGTCTAATGATGGCATGCGTTACATTAGGGCTTCTTTTCTGGTATGTGTTTAATTTAACAGTGTTCCAAAAAATGTCCACTTGATTCCACATATTGAACGGGATTTGTGTCGTGCGGTCCACATCAAACTGAGAGCACATGACCACAAAGCCTGGAGAGAATCGTTCTGATTGACTCAGTGAGTGACTTGAAAAGAAACCAGTGAGGTTTAATCAACGTAGGAAACCTGGATTTCCCGAGAAAATCCACAGCAGACATGGCAGCCACCCACTGGAGCCCCCACCCCCCACCCCCCTTTCTCTGCCTGGAAAAGTGGATTTTCAAAACCACCATGTTGGAAACCTAAGATGCAGAAAAAATGAATGGAACTGGTCCTGGTGCTGGATTCAACCTGTCAAGAGTTCAATGTCCCTTTAAATCCACGGAGATGGACCAATATATCCCAAAATTTGACAGACTGAACAGACAGTGTGGTTTTTTATGAGTTTGTAAACAGGTGGAGGACATTATTCCAGACCAGTAGTATCCTGACAACTTCAACTTCCTGATTAACTTCCCTTCATCTTACTCCAGAGAGTCACTGAAAGTTTAAAAGAGCCTGGAGGGAAAAAAATGGGCACAATCTGACTTTGTGACAAACAGTCAACACGTAAGCATTAGCAAGGGGCAGTGTAATGTAAATAATTGATGTGTTGACGTTACTGTGCAGACTAGCTCTTGGTAAATCTAGTCTGAGTCCATGATTTAAATGTGTTGCTTGTATCTTCTTCTGCTCACTGAGAGTTTGACGTTTCATAGCAGTCATTCATCTCCACCATCAGTAAAATGCTATCCCGTTGAAGCCCATTGAAACTCTACACAAAAGACGGAGATGGGCGGAGCCTTTCGTCCGTGCTTTGCGTTCATTTCGATGCAGCAGAGCAATACCGCTGGAAATCGAGGGGGTGTAGTGTAGAGTATGTAGTTCAGTCAGTCAGAAAAATGAGGAAGAAGAGTCTATGCAGGCTTTTAAAAATGGATGCCAGCCACTCTGCTGCGCTGTGGTTCAATTCGAGGGTCTATCCAGCAAAGCAAGTTGTCAAAAGTCGTAGCAGATAGTTATCTGATCATAGTCATCAGTCTCCCTCATCAGCAACACCAACGAGTAATATTCCCCATTAATGTGACGACTTTCACTCAGTGGTCTCACACCCCACTGCTGCAAAATTAGCCTGTGTTTCTAAAATAACCTCTTCAGTGGTCACGTTGTTTGTTGGTGCCTGAAACTTGGTACCTGACACTGCCCTCTAGAGGAAGTATTGCCTAAATGTCAATGCCAACACAAAAGACCACACGGAGTTGTGTAGGGTAGTGGTGGACGAATGTAAAACAGATGAAAATGGAGAATAATTTGTCTTCAGCTGTTTTAACACAACATCTATCCACCTTCTTCACTTGAAGATTTTTATTTTATGGAGAAAAGACAGTGTCGAGTCTATACTGTACATCTATAGAGGTAAACAGCGTTGTTTCCTGCCAGAAGAGGGCGTTATCTTGGTTGTGTGAGGTCTCTCTAAGAATTCGGCCTGTTTCATGTAACACGGTGAAGTCATGGAGGACGACACGGCTGTGTTGTGTTGTCTTAGCCTTGCTCTGTCTGGATCCTGTCTTTGATGTACAGATTTCTGTCTGAGCATCTGGCTCTGGAGAAACGGCAGGCGACTCTTGGCCTCCATTTCCTCGGGGGCTAACACGCTCGCGGAGAAGGTCTTCATTAGCGACGTGCTGTGATCCGTTTCTTATCATTTAATGAACCGGTGCCATGTTGGAGGACAGGTCCAGTCACAGAGCAGCTACTCTGAACACTGTAAGACAGAGTGACGATTTGACATGAGATGAAAAATCAAAAGCTACAGTTATCAAGTCTGTGAAGATTCTCAGTCATCCAGGTCATGGTATCCAAAAGTTTAGTAAAAAAAAGGCAACTGGACTTAGTTGAATTTCTTGAAGACGTTTCGCCTCTCATCCGAGGCGAAACGTCTTCAAGAAATTCAACTAAGTCCAGTTGCCTTTGTGTATTATCAAATACACAAAGACTTCTTGCTAATTTGACTTTACCAGTGTCACTGCTGCAGGACGCCTGGTGGTGGCGCCAATCATGGGAATGAGGGTAAATGTAAAGCTTAAAGTGGTAAATGGCGGACACTGGTGCAAAGTCCAATATCTTTGTCGATAAGATGTTTTATATTCTTCAGGTCAACAGATACAACATTCGGGGTCGTAATATCTGTAATGGGGCAGCGGCAATTCATCAATGTATTACTAAACCGTTACTCAATTATTTGCCAACTATTTTGTTAAAAAAATTTAGCCGGTTTGAGAGTCTTTTTTTAAATAATTAAAACCACTTGCTTTGAGTGTTTATCTTCTTACCTGCAATTATTGTCTTTGCTCCATATAACAAAGAAATCACTTGTTATATTGAGATGTTTGGTTTGAGAAACACTGATGAACATTTTGCAACATTTTGTGGACCAAACAACTAATCGGTTTATTGAGAAAAAAAAAAGAACAGATTCATTGATTATGAAAAGAATCATTAGTTGGCTCTAATCGACATATTTGTAACTGTGAAAAGTATATTTTACTTAAATAGAAAAGATGTCTTCACCATACATTTAGGTGAATTTACAACTCAAAAATAGCAAGTCGAATTCAGTTAAATTAACAATAAATATTTTACAGTTATTTACTTTGACCTCAGTTTCAATAATAATAATAATATAAAATGCCATGAATGTTGTCCTTGCATCTGTCACTGCTGGTTTTACGAACACTGATCGTGATCTGTGTTGGTGACGATGACCGAGCGTTGACTGTTTCCTGTCTGCTCTGTTCACCATGACTCATGCTCCTCTACCTGTCACTCACTCACTCACTCACTCACTCACTCACTCACTCACTCACTCACTCACTCACTCACTCACTCACTCTGTGATGTCACACGTGTGAACCGTTGTCTGAGTATTTTTGGCTCAGTCCTCAGTCTATGAAATAGTAAAATATCCAGTAACGTAGTTTTCACTCGGGCTCTGTGAGATCTCCGGATGTCCTCGGGTCACGGCTCTGGAACACCTGTTCTTCTGGCGTTTTGGGGAATTCCTGCCCCCTCCCCTCCCCCTCTCAGATCAGAGGTCGAGAGCTGGCATGCTGATTGGCTGCACAGAGAAAAACGTACTTTAATACAGCACAGCAGGTTTTGAGTAAGTGGCCGTGCATTCCGTCTACATCAGAAGTTGGAACTTGAAGTGACGTCAACTCAGAGTTGATTGTGTCCATGTTTTTTTTAGTTTTTTTTTTTTATGACTTCTCAGTTGAACGGGTCTCGGGCTAGCTATTGTATTGTTAGCAGTCGATAACAACACTCTACGTAGTACTTTTCACAGATTAAAGAACGTAGCTACATTTCCACAGATGAAAATTGAACTTTACTATGTGTACGAATGATTTACTGTGAAACAACTAAGACAGAAGTGCGATAAACGGTAAAAGTAGCAGGTTTTAGATACCGACATGAGTGACGACCATCTTAGAATCCCCGTTGTTGGGGGTTTGTGAGGTTGCTCCGACTTTCTGAGTTGGAAATCTGAATTCCAGTCAAAACTTGTGACTAGGAAATTCCGACATCCAATTACAAACGGAGTGCACCATTAGAGGGCATGCAGGGGGGTCCAACATTGTTCATTCTTTAGTTTTTTGTTCTTTCTTTTTTCTTTCCGTTGTTTTGTGTATTCTTTCTTTTATTTTTTTCTTTCATTCTTTCTTTAATGATTGTGCAACAAAATATAAGTTATTTATGAGGTGATTTTTTTAAATCTGTAAATATTCGGGCTGTAATGATTGATTATTAATCAATCACTACATTAATTGTCAACTAATTTTATACTCGATTAATCGGTCTGAATGTTTTTGTTTATACTTAGAACAGGTTTTCTGATTTTGCAGCTTCTTAAATGTGAATATTTTCCTAATTTCTTTGCTCCATATAACAAAAAAGTAATCTTGGTGGTTTGGTTTCAGTTTCTGAACTCAGAAATCCTGAGTAGTGACTACAAATGCAACACACCATTATTGAATTTTTAAATTCTAGATGATCAAAGATTACAGGCGCTGAAGACAAAATGAATCAAATGCAAAAAAATGTCCATGTAAGGGAAAAAGAAGTGAAGAAGTGGAAGTGGTTGTTTTCGCTGCTGGATTTACAGACTCCCACAAATCACGACCCAAAACCCTGCTGTGTGAACCTGTGTTTGATGTGTGTGTGTGTTTGTGTGTGTGTGTGTGTTTGATGTATGTGAGGGGGTGTCGCTCCTTTAATCATCATAATTGTGACGAGAGATAAGAGAGATGAAGAAACTGGTTGTGTTGTAGACTCTCTGGTCCCTGTAGAGTCCCAGAAGAAAGACAGAGAGTGAGACAGGGAGAGGGTGAGCTGGGGAAGAGTGACTGGAAGGAGGGAAAGGGTGGATCTACTTCCCGTAACATGGCGTCTGGTCAGAGCCTCAGGGCGACTGATATTTGTCAGATATGGGAACTCAGACATGTCCAGAGGACATGTGTGTGTGTGTGTGTGCGCGCGTTCCTTACGAATATGTTCACATCTTTATCTCACTGTTAGACAGACTTTTCCAAAAGGAAACTGAAGTTTGTAAATCACTCACTCTCCCACACCAAAGTCCATAGAGAAAATCAGTGATTTTAGCTCACAGGGACACAGGAGCTGCTGGTTTACTGCTGCCTCGTGTGGTCACTTTGTGTCACTGAGGTAAATCTGAACAAATGATTTTAAACACAGAATTTTACAAAATAAGACATTTGAACTTAGTGATAGAGGCAGCAGTGGATCAACAACTCCTGTGTGCTGTGATGTAAAATCACTGACTTTCTCTATGGACTTTGGTGTGGAAGAGTGACTGACTATGTATAATGAACTTTTCAAGTGAGAGATTTAGAGATATGCCATTGTGATATCACAATAATATTATTCATGACAGTATTTCACAGAATTTCAAAATAAAAGTGTTACTATGTAGTTTTAATATGTAACAGCACATACAGTTGACAATAAACATACTTATGAAGCAAGCAGACAGACATCACTCATTATAACTTGATATTAAGTGAGAGTGAGAGTTACTTAAATTATTACACTTTAATGTGAAGACATGTCATGTGGTTAGGTTTAGGTTAGGGTTAAACCTGTAGTAGTTATGGTTAAGGTTAGAGTAAGTACTCAGGAAATGAATGTGAGTCAATGTAATGCCCTCTGAAGTCATGGAAACCAGACTGTGTGTGTGTGAGACTAGTTAATATTCTGTTAAACTGGCAGACCTCCATCATATTTTTCAAAGGTATAATTAAGTTCAATTATATTTTCCTATAAAAAAGAGTGATGGCCTTTACTTGTCAGACAGTATTTTAATGCACAGATGACTGAATTTCAATGACTCATGACTCTGTCTGTCTATAATATTCCTTCACTGGAATATTTATTTCTTTTGGCAGAAAGTGGAACATAAATAATACATGGTAAGTAGAACAAGGACATAAAACGTTCTATATATATGTTAGTCAGTCCAGAAAAAAACATTGAAAAACAGTGAATATTAGTCTATTAGTCCACCTCCCTTTAAGTTTTTAAAGAAATCAGTTTTGTTTTGTTTGGGATCTCGGTTCTTCACGCTCAGCAAATCCAACTGTGGCTTGATTTGTCAAGTGATTACGATGTGATTATCGTAGGTACAGCTTGTTAGTGTCACTAAAAGTTGTCTCTCACTTGGTTTTTTCCTTTAACCAGGTGGTTCTGTGAAGGCCGTGAGCTGCACAACTGTCCGGACATACAGATCAGCAGGGATGGTGACCGACACGCTCTGGTGATCGCAGAAGCCTTTGAGGACGACACGGGACGGTACACCTGCGTGGCGTCCAACAGTCTCGGCGCGGACAACACGTCTGCAGAAGTTTACATTGAAGGTCAGACATTGTATTTTTTGTTCTTGCGTCGGGATTAGGTCTGCAACTAACAGTTAGTTTCTTCTGTCGATTATTTTCTCGATAAATTGTGCTTGTTTGGGCCCTAAAATGTCACAGTTTACCAAACCTGGAAATTGCAATGCTCTCAAATGTCTTGTTTTGTTTTTGTTATATGGAAGAAAATATTCACATTTAAGAAGCTGTAAAATCAGAAAAACATGTTTCAGTTATTTAAAAAACACTCAAACCGATTAATCAGTTAGCAAAATAGTTGATGATTAATTTAGTTATCGATTAATTGAAAAATCGTCGCACCCCTAACCACCAAAATTTTGGTGTGAAAATAGATATTTTGTTGAAATTTGCACTCATGGATGAGATTGTTATGCCAAAATATGTCCTTTCTGTACAGGATTATTGGGAAATATTGACAGCAATATGACAAAAAATTAATAACATTTTTAAAAAACATCAAATTTTTCCTCTAAGTTTCATATGTTTTCATTTTTACTGTTAAAAATGTCCTGTATGTGACAGAAATTAAACAATCATTGCTCGTATTCATGTCCTTCCTCAGGAGCTTCGTCTTCCGACTCAGACGGAGAAGGAGGAGCAGTGTCGAAGTCCAGATCAGGAACCATGTCTCAGTACGTGTTTCTGCGTGACCTCTTATGACCCTGTGACCCTGTGAACCTTTGAACCCTACACAGGTTAAAGTGAGCCCTGCAGCGGCTAATCAGCTGCCGCCTGCCCTGATTTAACTCGGCTCTTAAAACGCCCCTGAAGAGCCATAACCCGAGCCGCGTAACAGTTTAAATAATGAGAGGTGCAAAGGTTTAACTTGGTTAAGAGTCTGTCAGGTTTGTCTGCTACGCTTAAGTCCACATGTTCAACTTTTTAACTCTTTATACTTGTCATTTTTAGTCAGGATCATTAAGGCCCAAGCATGAGGACACATTCAACTTTTTTTCTTTTATGACGTTATTGCAGAATATTGAACACTGTGTCCGTCAAGTCAAGTAAATTTTATTTACGTAGCCCAACATGACAAACACAGTTTGCCTCAAAGGGCTTTAAAGTCTCTGCAGCCAGTGACACCCTTTTTCCTTAGACCCTCACATCGAGTGAGGAAAAACTCCACAAAAACCCTTTGTACAGGAAAAAAAATGTGGTTTGGTTTACAGTTTTCATGTGTCGCCATAAAAACTACATACAATTATCATGTATCCACACAACGCCCTCTTACTGGAAAACAGGAAATGACATGCTTTCTGCTTTGGGTTTAACTACAGTATACTGAGATCAGAAAATGGACATGTTGCAGTAGATAAGAGTCAGTTTTTGAAGAATTAAAATGTGCTGGCTGAGAGTTACAGCACCACCTATTGGCATTAGGGTGTGACATCATAATTTCAGGGCTATTCAAAGATAAACTTACATTGGGGCCTCATTAGCCCCTTTTCTACCAAAATTACCAGGAACTTTTACTACCAGTTAATCTGTGTAGTTTGCGTTTCCACCACACCTCATAGTTCTTGAGTGTTGTTGATGACATGCAGTCAAAACATGTAACACGGCGGTGGATCGCTTGATTGCGTGTGTTTCTCAAAACCCGTTTCACGTTAATAAACAAGAATAAACATGTAACACGAAACAGGAGTTTGTTTTTAACTATTTTATGAAGTGTTCAATTTGACCCGATGACACCGACGTGTCAAAAATTGTGACACGTTTCCAGTGATGCAGCGCCACATAGTGGACAGAGGACAACATGCATCAAATCATGTATGCATCATCTCCGTTGTGCTGTAAACATGCTCCTTTCCTTCCTGGAACAGAACAATCACCGAGTGTTTTGTTGAATGTCGGTGTTGTATATACTGTACATCTGCCTCCAGCTGCACTAATCCTCCTCTGTTTACACGCTGCAGCCAACATTACATCTAAACAGCTCTTTCATTCAAGTATTATATATTTTTTTTAGCTTAAAGCACAAAAGTTCCAGGAAGAAAGTGTTGGATCATGTAGTGATTTTATATTTGTGCTTGTTTCCAGGGTACAGAAGAAGACCACTTCAATGTCCCTAACCATTCGCTCGTCCTCGCCCAAAAACACTGAGGTCCTTCCTCGACGAACCACCCTGGTCCAGTCCCTGTCTCAGCCCACACAGCGGGTAAGCTACTAGCATGTTACATTAGCATGTAACCCTAACCCTAACCCTGATGGAACCAGAGAGGCCGTACTACATTATTTTGAAATTATTTTTCTGCTTCCTGTCAGCTGGCTGGGTGAGCCAAGTCAGGTTTATTTGACACGTGGTCATACGAGGTACTGACCCACAGTCTGACCCTCCAAATACACTGGTTGAGGTACAGTTGTGTTGCGTCTCCGATTTGGCGTCAGAGCTTATACACATACATTCTAGTCAATGTAAACTGGTTTTCTCTTCTCTCTGTAATATTGTAAAGGTTATTGTAAAGGTTTCTACCTTACTATGTACTGTGCGTTGAGATAATGTATGTTAAAATTTAATTGAATTTAACTCAAATGTAGACCAAACAAGACATTTAAGAACATCATTTCCAGGTTTTGGAAACAATGATGAACATTTTCCCATTTTTCATGGACCGAACAACTCATGGAAAATAATCGCAGGAGACACATTATCCATTTTTGCCACATAACACAAGGTTCACCTTCCTTTTTTTGACTAGAAAGGGAATTGTGTTTCACTTTGTAAACCACTCACCAAAGTCCATAGAGAAAATCAGTGATTTTACATCACAGCACACAGGAGTTGTTGATCCACTGCTGCCTCCATCAGCATTAAAGCAACACCTGAAATGACCTTTGACTCACACAGGTGGGAAACATGTGCGTGGTGTGTGTGTGTCATATGTGTGTGTTTGTGTGCAGTCGGGCGTCTCAGACGTTCCCCGTGTTTCCCTCTGACTGTTGCAGATGTGACTGTGAGCGTTTCATGAAACTCAGACTTATTAACTTGTGACTTTCCGCAGATACGGCTAAATGAAAGTCTGGAGCCACCAAACTCAAGAGGGTCTTAAAGGAATAGTTCAGGATTCTTTTTTTTTATTGTGGGGGGGGCACCACACCACACCTTTTTTGTTGTGGGGATTCCACAAACCAGCCTAAGACATTAACAGGTCATTTATAGTGAAAACGTGGGTATTTTAACCCTCTTAACAAAAGGCTCACCCAATAAACTCTACACCTGATTAAGTCTAAAGTACATTTTTGCTGATTTGTCTCAGGATTTAACAGCTTTTACTGACTGGAAATTTCACTTTATGTCACTTTGTACATCTCCTATTCCCCAGCACCAAAGTCCATAGAGAAAAGCAGCAATTTTACTTCACTGCGCACAGGACTTGGTGATCAACTGCTGCCTCCATCACTAAGTTCAAATGTCTTATTTTGTCACTTCAGTGTTTGAAATCCTTTGTTCAGATTTACCTCAGTGACACAAAGTGACCACACGAGGCAGCAGCAGACCAGCAGCTCCTGTGTCCCTGTGAGCTAAAATCACAGATTTTCTCTATGGACTTTGGTGTGGGAGAGTGAGTAGTTTACAAAGTTCAATTTCCTTTTGGAAAACTCTGTTTAACAGTGAGATAAAGACGTGAACGTATTCTGTAGATATCGTAGACTTAACAAAATGTCAAAGACGAGTCTTTAGTTTTTCCCTTGTGTCCCCACTGTCAGCCACGTTTCCATCGAGAGTGAGCCTCATTTGTTTCCTAAACTTGTTTGTGTTGCATTGTAGGTGCAGAGTCCAGTGTCGTTGCTGTACAGCTGTGACGTGTCAGGTCCTCCTGTGTTTACCAAAGTAAGTCCACACACAAAACATAGATTCGCTTCAATTCAAACTTTATTAAAGGCTCATTAACTAGAGAGTTTATAGCAGATAAAAAACGAATACATCCAAATAGGAGATGGGTATAATAGAGCTTACAGTTAATAAAATATAAAACTATCTCACCTTGTGTTTTTGTAACCAGGATGAGTAACAATTATTATTTAATAGGTCATGTAAGGATTTCAGTATGTTTAGCTTTGAGAGTGTTGGTTCTCCATAGTTGAGATTCAGTGTCATCAGTCTTTTTATATTGTAATTTAGTATTTTTATCAAGTAAATACATTATTTGTGTAATTTGCTGAGGTTAAGTTTAAAAAAAAAAACCAATAATTTTGAGTTCAAATTAAAACAGATGGACATTACTCATGTTTCTGTATCCTGTGATGATTAGAACCTTTAACTCTCTCCGTGTCCTTGTATGCAGTTCCTACAGGACGTGCAGGCGTCTGAAGGTCAGGTGGTGGTTCTGGAGTGCAGGATCCGTGGAAGTCCTCCTCTCCAGGTCCGATGGTTCCGGCAGGGAGAAGAGATCCTGGACTCCCCTGATTTCCGTATTCTCCAGAAAAGTGAGACTCGCTGGAGCTGAATTATTTTTATTTTTTTCTGTCTTCCCAGCACTAAATTTGACATTACCGTGACATTTCTGTTCTTTTCTTCCTCATGAACCCAGAGCCTCGATCTGCAGCTGAACCAGGTATGTTAGTTACAGCTCTGCTTTCACCAGCCACTGGTTCAGATTAGTAATGGACTATTAGCTTTGCCTTGAAACCAGAAACTACATCTGCTATTAAAGGGATTGTTCAGTATCTTTGGTTGTATGAGGTGTATGAGGATTTTAGCCATATAACAAAGGGCTCATTTGATAAAATCTACACTTGCTTTAGTCTGCAAACATCCTTTTTTGACTTATTTTTAAACCACTCACTCTCCCACACCAAAGTCCATAGAGAAAATGAGTGATTTTAGCTCACGGGGACACAGGAGCTGCTGGTCTACTGCTGCCTCGTGTGGTCACTTTGTGTCACTGAGGTAAATCTGAACAAAGGATTTCAAACACTGAAGTGACAAAATAAGACATTTGAACTTAGTGATGGAGGCAGCAGTTGATCACCAAGTCCTGTGCGCAGTGAAGTAAAATTGCTGCTTTTCTCTATGGACTTTGGTGCTGGGGAATAGGAGATGTACAAAGTGACATAAAGTGAAATTTCCAGTCAGTAAAAGCTGTTAAATCCTGAGACAAATCAGCAAAAATGTACTTTAGACTTAATCAGGTGTAGAGTTTATTGGGTGAGCCTTTTGTTAAGAGGGTTAAAATACCCACGTTTTCACTATAAATGACCTGTTAATGTCTTAGGCTGGTTTGTGGAATCCCCACAACAAAAAAGGTGTGGTGTGGTGCCCCCCCCCCCCAAATAAAAAAAAAGAATCCTGAACTATTCCTTTAAGACCCTCTTGAGTTTGGTGGCTCCAGACTTTCATTTAGCCGTATCTGCGGAAAGTCACAAGTTAATAAGTCTGAGTTTCATGAAACGCTCACAGTCACATCTGCAACAGTCAGAGGGAAACACGGGGAACGTCTGAGACGCCCGACTGCACACAAACACACACATATGACACACACACACCACGCACATGTTTCCCACCTGTGTGAGTCAAAGGTCATTTCAGGTGTTGCTTTAATGCTGTTAGTCACTCACGTGTCTTTGAACATTATTTATGTGTCTCTTTGTGTCTTCACGAATGCTCTTAGCGATGCTTGACTCACAGTCTCTACATCAAGTATCCATAATGTCTGCCATTTACTACATAACTCGTCTACTTTTCACGTCTGACTTTGCTTCAACCAGTCACAAACTACAAAAACGCAAACCTCGACCCAAACCAGCAGCCTGACTCATCGTGTTAAATGTATGTTAAAATTAAAAGGAGACACATTATCCATTTTTGCCACATAACACAAGGTTTACCTTCCTTTAAAACTGTACTAAATAACTTTACATTCAAATCATTGTCAAATGATTTTTACAGTGGTAGATCTCATGATACCCAGCAACATTCTCGTGCTGCACACAGGAAGTATTTCATTTTAGAACAGAACAGAAAGAGGCGACTGAAATTTTTTGAGCTTGTGAAGTGCAATGAAAAGTTTCAGAAGTGAATTCTGCTGTGAAAAGAAAACCTTGGTTTAACAGGATAAACGATTCTTGTCTCCGCCCGCCCCTGCTCGGGCGCTGTATACACACAAACGCTCCATCAGTCAGATCTGATAGTTATAGGACACTGCAAGCAAATAATGTTGCATTGTTTCTGTTCACAAAAATCACACTGAGACAGAATAATAACAAAAAAAAGCTGGATTAGGTAACACATTTATAAGATAATTGAGCAATGTTCAAATTATATTTAATTGTAATGTAAATAAAGTGATAATTTAGAGAACTAGATTTCTGCTGTTCTTCTGGGCCATCTTTTAGGAAACCTGACCTGTGACAGGCTACTTTGACCAATCACAGGCCAGTTCACAGAAAGAGAGGCCTCCTATTGGTGGTTGTACTAATCAACTGCACGTTCATGTCCCTTCTGTGGAAATGTTGATATTCCAGCGTCAGTGACAGCTGCAGAAAGTTAGGAGTCTGAAAGAGTCTTGCAATGTAACACCCTTCATTATGGGCGGAGCCTCAGAGGTGGAGAGGTTACCTCAGGTCATCTTTCGAGTGTATCTGGTGGGAGGAGCTAAGGAAAGAGCGCTTTAATCCCAAATGTTGGCATTAAACCACTAAGAGAGGATGAGACTCAATAATCAACTGTTTTGTTTAATCAAAATGTTAAATGCTAATCGTGGATCCAACCATTTATTCTAATTCACACCATCATATCATGGATTCTTCCTTAGGTTATGTTTCAACCATTTAGTGGTTTTATTTTGTCTTTTATGACCCGATTTTCTGTTGAACTTTTCTCATGAAATGCGTAAAGTCTTTTTTATTTATTTTTTCCCAGAGGAGATCTGCACCCTGGTCATAGCCGAGGCCTTCCCTGAGGACGGAGGTCTGTTCTGCTGCACCGCCTCAAACCCGTACGGCTCCATCAACAGCACCGCCCACCTCACTGTCACTGCAGGTGAGCTGAAGCCCGTGTGGGAGGGATTAGCGACATCTAACGGTGAGAGACCGGACTGTGACAAATGGAGGACCCCCCATACCCCTCGCCCCCCCACGTACACAGTCCTAATGCTGCGATCACAACGAACGCGAGTTTTCTGTACTGTACTGTACGCGCTGCAAGATAATGTTGGCGAGCATTTGCGTCTGTGGCGAACGTACCTGGGAGACCGACCGAGTCTGCCTGGTCACCAGTTGGAGAATCTCAACGCTGATTGGTTTTCGCATCAGTATATAAAGTTTGAAATTTCTCAACTTGAGCAGACGACGCAAAAATTCGTTATTTGTCCGTCTACTCGTATCTGTGCCTTGAGTTTGTATGTAAACTTGTCCCGAGAAAAATTTGTACTGCGAGTGTCAGGACACTATGGTGGCCTTTACAGACCAAGTGAGCATATAAACACTTTTTGTGACACTTACCAATCACCTGGTTATGCTCTGGTTTTCTGTGGGTGGAGCCATTCTTCTTTTTTTAAAAGCAAAACACACATTCTGGCTCTTTTGTCTGATCGGGTTGCCGTAGAAATACGGCAAGATGGCTGCCTTTATAAAGCAAGACCCCGACCTAAAGTACAAATAATCCCTACTGCTGAATTTGTTGTTGTTTCTTTTGTTGCCTAGCTAAGTAGTAGAAGTCTTTGAAAATGTTTAATATTTGGAAAATATCAAGTAGTTTGAATAAAGTTTCTATGCTGAATTAAGTGGAACTATTAAGAGGATGAAAATTTGTGTTTTGGAAGTTTTCAATTAATTTTTTAAAGAAAGAAAACCCAAAAATTATGAAATATTCCAGTTAGAAAAAATTGAGTTGAACATTTTGAAGTTTCTATTAGGAATTAGATGCCGTAGAAGATTAGGCCTGGTTACTCTGTAGCTCCTCTCCCTGTCATAACAAATGACTCTCTTACAGTAAATACATGATGGCACTTGTTAAATGAAGCAATAAAATTAAGTAGAATAAAACTGATGATTACTGTTAAGTTTGAAGGCGTCAGATCACTGTTGAACGCAATACAAATTTCGCAAATCGTTTTTCTTTTTTTCCCACACTATGTGAACTAATGTGGTTAATGAGTCAAGGTTTGGTCAGCACTCTGAACTTTGACCTCTGACTGGGGACATGTCCCCTGATCCTGTGCTTTAGGTTCAGTGTCAAACACAAAGGTCCATTTTCTTCGTCCTGGTTGTTTTTGTTTTTATAGTGTGTTCAGGAAAAAGGTGTGAGTTGATTTGTATGATTAACTGTCACAGACATGACTGTATTATGGAGACTTGTCTTCCTTGTGGGGACAAAAATCAAGTCCCCATAACGTAAATGACTCCATTTTAAGGTGAAGACATGTTTTAAAGTTAGGCTCAGGTTAGGGTTAGGTTAAGGTCAGGGTCAGGATTAGGGTTAGGACACTAGTAATTATGGTTAAGGTTAGAGTAAGTCTCCAGGAAATGAATGGAAGTCAATGCAGTGTCCTCTGAAGTCATGGAAACCAGTGTGTGTGTGTGTGTGTGTGTGTGAAGTTCAGACACTCTGCACAGTCAGAGGAAACGCTGAACAAACAGGAATTACATCAGTGTGACTGGACTCAGCTGCTGTCTCTGATCAGCTGTGACACCAGTGTGTGTGTGTGTGTGTGTGTGTGCAGGTTAAACAGAATACAAGTTAATAAAGATTCTTCACACCCATGCTGCTTTGATGAAGGGCAAAAAGGACCAGGAGGCTGAGATGTCAATTTAAAAAAGGAAACCCTTTTAAATCTGGGATTAAATAGGTTTTTTTGACCAGGAAATGGGGTATTACTGAGCCATAATGAGTCACACGCTGGGGCAGGAGCTTGCACTGTTGCCTCACATCAAGAAGGTCGTGGGTTATTTGGTTACATGTTATTTGAATATTGTAAACACCACATGAGAGCTTGTGAAGAACAATGCAGATGTCAGTGTGTTGAGGTAAAGAGATGCATTCAAGAAACCTTGTAAAATTCATCACCAAACACATGCCACTGACTAAATACAGTTGATGCTGCCACCTTGTGGTAATAGATGCACCATATATTAGGTCAGTCATTGGAGAAGAAAGACTAATCGGTAAAATATTTGTTTTGTGACAATGCCTAATATTTTAGGCATTGTCACAGTAACTGATGGACTTTTTATAATCCAGCGAATAATTGAACTGAAATTCTTGTGTGACCCGATGTCAGATGGAATTGGCTCCAGCTCAACCCTCAAACCTCATGTGGAGGATAAAGTAGAATAAAATTAATGAGTGAGTGGTAGCCATAATTAAAATGTACATTAAAGAGCAAAATCTTCCACTTTCCTCTCGTTTTATTTCCCTCAGTGGCCGAGGACTCGTCCAGCAATGGCTTCTCCGGTGACAGCCCAGGGTTTGAGGACACGCCGTCCTTCCCCCCGCCTCCCCCACCCACAGAGCTCAGTCTCCTGGAAGTTCCACCCAAGACGACGCCGCACCCCGGCACCGAGTCGTTCCACGTCGAGGAGCTGGAGATCTGGCCCCGTGTGTCGTCTCTGCCTCCAGTACAAGTCGGCTCGGACGTGGACGTCAAGGACAAGGAGAAAGAGTTTGTACAGAACGGACGACCCTCAAATCTAGCATCGCCTCCGAGTCCACCAAGGGAGAGCCCACCAACACCACCACCACTACCTCCTCCTCCTCCACCTCCACCGCAGACTGACCCTACGGCAGACGTCATGACCCAAAGTCCAGCTCAGGTGACACCAGAATCACCTCCGACCTCAGACAAGCCGTCTCCATCCCCCGCCAAGGACGGTCCTCCACTGCCGACCAAGCCCAAGCTGTGAGTACCTGTGGTGTCGCCATGTGTCTGTGCCCTGAGGGAGGGAGGGAGACGGGTCTGTTTGTGTTCTGCTGTGCGACAGCTTTGTGTTTCCGTCTTGTGAAAGGGTTAACGGGGGGAATCCCAGGCTCTTTTTGAAACAAAAGCATTCCCCCGCTTTCATGTTGGTTGACGTCGGTGTGGCATCATTGTGTGTGTGTGTGCCAGGGCGAGGCTGCCAGCTGCCGTCCATCCGCCTGTGGCTGTCAACAGATCTGCGTGGCTTCTCGCTCTTGTTTCTGTGTGACCCGCATGGCCTGGCTCGGCCCAGCCCGGGCCTGGAACACAGCCAGTGTCCTTTTGTTCCCCTGGCTGTGAGGGATCAGGTCACTGTTGTTAGTGAAGAGCTGGGCATTGAAAGGCTTTAGAACTCAATGGCCCTCTGTTTTGATGAGATGCGGTGAACACATGTCTGTTGTCCATGGATTTTTGAGTCACCACAATTATGAGACAGGCTGTTTTTCATCTTTACTCCCTGGACTGTAAACGGAATAAAAAGGAAAAATAAATTGAACAGCCTTTTGAAAAATATTAGTTAAAAGGACAATGTTGAAGACCAGAGAAACAACAAAAGTGCTGGCAGCAGGGAGAGTTCACCATGAGACATTTCTTTAAATGGGCTTTAAATGAGTTGTACACTACCATTCAAAAGTTAGGGGTCACTTAGAAATTTCCTTATTTTTGAAAGAAAATCACTGTTTTTCAATGAAGATAACATTAAACTAATCAGAAATACACTCTAAACATTGTTAATGTGGTAAATGACTCTTCTAGCTGCAAACGTCTGGTTTTTAATGCAATATCTACATAGGTGTATAGAGGCCCATTTCCAGCAACCATCACTCCAGTGTTCTAATGCTACATTGTGTTTGCTAATTGCGTTAGAAGGCTAATGGATGATTAGAAAACCCTTGTGCAATGATGTTAGCACAGTTTAGCTGCTTAGAGAATCTATAAAAGTGACCTTCCTTTGAGGTAGTTGAGTATCTGGAGCATCACATTTGTGGGTTCCATCTAACCTTGTCAATGTCTTGACTATGTTTTCCATTCATTTTGAAACTCATTTGATAAATAAAAGTGAGTTAAAAATTAAATAAAAGTGAGTTTTCATGGAAAACACAAAATTGTCTGGGTGACCCCAAACTTTTGAAGCGTAGCGTATGTGTCCTAGGGTCACACTCATTTGACATACTACGTCTCCACGAAAGCCTTAGGAATAGCTAGTTTTCAGCTAGTAGTTTACTAGTATAGGTTGCTCCAGACCAGACTGTGTAGTAAGCAGTAAGTAAAGTAGCACAGCCGGACAACTGGGGCCGCGAGACAGGGATTTCTCGCGGCAATTCAAAAACTCCATATTTACCATAAACACAGGAAACAGATTTTTTACCGACTGAGCGGAGAACGATAAGAGTACACTGCATTTTCAAGAGCAAGAGTGTCGTTGATGTAGTTAAGTGAAACACAATGTGGTGTTTTTTATTCTGAAAAAGCCAAACATGTCGAATGATGAAATATCTGTCATCGGCCTCATTTAAAGTGTCGATTTGTGGACGACAGGCTCCTCCTCCTGTAGTGACATCATCTTTTCTAAAAGAGCCAGTGTCTCTCTTACTGTTTCGTTAGCTAGGTTATGCTAGACTTACACCACCATTGCTCGAATAATTGATTACAAAATCAATCGTCAACTCTTTTGATAATTGATTAATCGATTGTGGTAGTGTTTTTTTGTTTTGTTTTTTTAAGAATTGAAACAGTTTTTTTCAGCTTAAATGTGAATATTTTCTGTTTTTTGCTCTATAAAACAAAGAAATCATTAAAACTGAATAAATTTAGTGGACAAAACAAGACATTTTATGGACCAAATAATTACTTGATTAATCAAGAAAATAGTCGACATATTAATCAATAATGAAAATAATCGTTAGTTACAGCCCTAATGGGGTGTATAGGTTTAAATATTTTGTTATTACTAAGCTCTAAGCAGCTGCTAGTAAAAGTTATTCAACCCATTTTAATCTATAATTTACTAAAACCTCAATAAATAAAAGTTGGTGCAGTCAACCCCAGTTCTCTAATATAATAATAATAGCTGGGAAGGAAATTCATTTTCATGCTGCATTGTCGTCGTCTGAGTGGAGAAGACGACAATGCAGCATTTTAAAATTTTATCATTTAGCAATTTATACTTATTTCATGGAAAGCAAAAATGTAAATGATGGTTGTTGGAGAATTTGAAGTCTTTTTTATGCTTCATTCAAACAAAACTCGCACACAGTTTTCATTTTAATGAATAAACAACAAAATAAGTCTGATAAAACATTGTATGAACACCGTTTAAGTCTTTCCGAGTTTAATCAGTTTGTTGCTTTAAGTGCAAGGACAAACCACCAATCAAGTTTGTTCTTAGTGAATGAATGAATAAATTAAAGAAACCTTTATTGCCTCAAAAGGGCAATTTGTCTCTCATTGATAGTATAAAATAACATTAAAAATGACAGCGTAAAACAATTACGAATATATCATTTAAGCTTAGCATAATTGATTCAGTTCCAACTTTTATAGGAACAGCTCTCAGCACTGCTAGCAGATGACCACAACTTGGGGAACAGGAGAAAAACATGGGAAAAAGATGATGGTATATAACATATTTATTCACTTGAATTTTGTTAATGTCCTGATGCGATCTTGAAACGTCTTTAGTTCAAGTCAAAAAAGGATTCTACTAATTTTCTGGTTTTCCTTTCATTATTGTTCTTCTCTATGCAGATGATACTATTTCTTTGCATTTAATTGACAAGTAAACACTTGTTTTCTGCTGCTACAAAGTAAACCCTCGATATATGTAACTAATGCAGATGTTAGCAGATGTTAGTGGGTCTCCTGAACCATAGCCAATCGAGTGTTTTCAGTGGCTGAACCATAGCCACTCGAGTGTTTTCACAAACACACTCAGCTCAGGCTCTTGGGCAGTTTGGCTGCTTTGCCTGTTCCCACGTTTCCCTTGCATGCGTTTCCTGTAGTTGATTTCCTGATCAGTGATGCTGTTGCACGTGTTGACGTAAACGTTGTGTGACTTGTAAATTCTGTGCTTCCAGAGCTGAGAATGTAGAGGAGAAGACAGAAAGTTACAGGTAAATATTTGGTTGTGAGGGTGGATGCTCTGGAGATGTGATGTGAGTGGCACCACATGTACAATCAACTTGGCTGTACAAGTTACGGTTCTAAACAAAAGCACGGCACATCCGTTTCCTGGTTAACTTGCTCTCATTGGATATTGTAATCCCTCACACTATAGGGCAGTTTGGCCAGATTATCTGTTCAAATTAGCCTAAAATCGGAAGGAACCCATGATTGTCAGAAGGGCCAGATTATGACGGAAATCTGGCCAATTATCTTCGAGTGTGGAGCAGGCTTTATGGTGCTTTCCCACTATACAGTTCCAGCGTGGCACGGCTCGACTCTACTAATTTTGTATATTGCTTTTCCATTATGAATACTACCTGGTACTTTTTTAGTACCTGCTCTGTGGAGGTTCCAGGTCCAGGTTCCAGTCGACCACTGATTGGTCAGAGAGTGTCGTCACTGGAAGAGTCATGAGTACGACGTCCGACACGAGAATCAAAGCGAACAATGTTGAACTGTAGATCAGTTAAAAAAACTTCAAAATCCTGAAAACATGCGTTAATCTCCGACATTTAACAAGGACATTTGTAAAATCTCAATATTTAACAGAGGAGTCTGGTGTATTTAACGATGAATCATAAGCCGTTCAGCCGTATTTCAGTTCAGTGACTGTGTCAGACGGAGTCTGTGCTCCGGTCGTGCAGGAAGTACTGAACCGTTCAGTGAACTCATCTGTTTATAAAACTGAGGAAAATGATTCACTACAAAGAAAACAACGGCTTTGACCATCACTAGTTTGTGTCTTTGTGTCATCACAGCTGTTTCTATGACGACCACGCCCACATTAAGGAGGATCTATTGTTATGGAAAATGACATTTCTGATACCAAACCGAGTAGAGTCAAGACGAGCCGAGCCATGCTGGAAATGAATAGTGGAAAAGTGCCACTAGTCACCTGTGAAAGCTGCTGTAGTATTTTTTATCACAGTCCATAGCCATATCACAACTACAGAAATGTACAGGCGACACATTTTCTAGGTTTTTGTTAGACAGACATTACAACCATAAGCACTTTGAATTCTCACTAAAACTAACATCACCACATTTGGCACTGTATGAATTAGTTTTTCTTATTTTAACACACAGCAAATGTTTATTTTTAATAACTTACCTGTTTTTACTGAACAGAAATGTTAAGGGTTTATAATAACTGATTCATACATTCATTCAGTCAGTCATTTTTGTACTTTTTTGTTGTTTTTGTATGCAGATGATACTCTCCTTTTTGCAATAACTCCAATAATTAGGCTTTTCAGAGTAGGGTTATTTAAGTCAATTATTGTAAAATGTTATGGCAGTAAATATCACAACTGACTGAACAGACTGTCTTCAAATAACGTCTACAGCACAAGATGGCACCATCCGTAACTGATATATTTTGGCTTCATTTTTGCACAGTGGGAGGAATTTGCACTCTATGATTCTGACGTAAACATCTCGATCAGATTTCTGCGCTCAGCCGCTCAATTTGACATAGCAGAGACTCTGGCTTTCATTACTCATTGTGTTTCCTTAAATAACTCGGAGACAGTAAAAAAAAATAGCTGCTTCTCTCTCCGACTCTTTCCACAATAACAACACGGAAACTCTGTTTAAAAAAACACAGTCCAACTGTGAAGCAGTTAAGAGAGCGTCAGCCGCTCCTCTCTCCCGCCGTAGCCCCTTTAAATCCTTTAATTACACAGTAAAATCAGCAGCGCTGCCATTAAGCACACTGTTTCCTCAGGTAACGTGTAGAAACAGAAACAGAGACGTCTCCCAGTCTGAAGTTTATCATCATACGTCACATTCCATAGGGACTCTTCGCTGTGAGCCTCTAAAATGTTAGAAAATGCTTGTGTTTCTCAAATCTCAAAATGAGGATGTTCTCAAATGTCTTGTTTCACTCACAAACCAAAATGTATTAGTTTTAATGATTTTTTTTCTTATGTGGAGCATAATTATTATTATTATAAATATTACGTGGTGAAAATTCCAAGATAATCCAAGATAATTCCAAATGATAAAGACTGTCTTTGACCAAGATCCCAAGGACAATCATTTGTCCAGATGCAGAGTGTCCTGCAAATCAATAAAAGTGGACGCCATCGGAGAAGAGACTCTCACAAGTTGTCCTCCCATCTTAAGCTGTGTCAGCACAGCCTTGACTTTGAATTTGAGTCCTTGAAACATCCTTGAATTTGGTGTCAACCGTGGTGTTGGAACCATAGAACAGCACAGAATGATTTTTTTTCACCGCGTTGATCGAGACGCTGGTTGGATGAATGCGATAAAATTGTCACTTTCAGTGAAGCTCAGTATCAGTGGGCGGATGCGGACGCTGGGCTGATGCATGATGATTGGAGGAACTTTTTTGAAAGGCGGAGACACTTTTTGATTGACAGCGTTGTAGAGGTATACACGACACCAGAGCCTTTTTTTTGTCTCAGTCCCATCAGTTTGCGAGTGAAGTTTATACAGATTATGCACTGTGAATAAAAACACTATCATAGCATTTCCTTGTTTCGCTTTCACATAATTATAGCGTTTCCTTGTTCCACTTGTGTGTTTGTTCATTAATCTTTTTATCAACGTGGCTTTGGTTTTACATAAATGTCAGAATTTTGAATATAAAAACTGGGCCTGAAATCAGCTCCCCCTGTTTCAAAGCCACTGCTTCTCACGAACGTCTAGGTGTTTGCAGCAGCAACATCAAGCCAGCAAAGTTGAAATGACTGCAAAGTTTAACAAGTGAATTCTACGACTCTCCACCCGCCCCTGTCAAGTCAGGTCTTGACGGCTTATAAGTTGACATTGTTACAAGGCACCTCGCGAGCCCCGTGTGGAGGATAAAGCAGTGGAAGATGAGAAAAATCTGCAGCAGTTAGGCTTTTTGAATAAAGCCACAGTCTTAACATCAGCGTTTGCAGCCTCTGGACGAGACAAATCTAAAACAAATGGCTCTCAATCACAGCACTAACACGCCTGGAGCCGGCGTTAGCGATGAGTTTAGCTTGAATAACAGTGAGCTGATGAGGTGGAGGAAGTGGTTGTGTGACTTGGCAGCAGACGGCAGCGCTGCAGTGCCTCGCTGTTGTTTGTCTGTGCTGGAGGAAGGAGAGAGCACGGTTGGTTTTAGGTGCTCGGGTGTTGATGCCAGACTTCAGGATAACAACCAGAGGAAACTCTCAGGGGAGAGGCTCAGATTGTTCAGTTGGACCGGAGTCAAGGTGTGTGTTTGCAGAGAAAGCATGTGGACGTACACGAGGCAGCAGCTCTGAGTTTTACTGGCGTCTGCGCTGACATGGAATTAGCTGCAGCGGAATCAGTATGGACACGGAACATAACACGATAGTTTCATAAATCAGCTCGATTAAACGTTGCGTCCGTGTCAGAGGTCATCGTCGTTTCTGATTCAACTTCAGTCTGTTTGAAGCTTTAACGGAACACGTTAAAGCTCCCTCTTTGGGGGATAGTTATTATATAAGTAGGTTATAGAATAAGTGTACAATTAATTCACTTATTCATTGATTTGCACTGATCAATCAAATGTACCTTTAAGCATTCTGGAAGGCTGAAACTATTTTATTTAAAGAGTTAAAAAGAACCGTTTGAAGTTCTGTACACAACCACATCCATAAAATAGCCAAATATAAAACAATACAGTGCATAATAACACTATACACAACACGCAAATATTTTTACGCCCTTTACTAAATAACCTGCCAAGTTTGAAGCTGTGTGATTAACCGACAGAATATCCGTTGGTGCGTACTGTGTGAAGCGGCTTTTTTTAAGCGATGTATCCGTCACATTTCTACCAATATCTCCTGTATTTCTCATCCAAACGACATCACAGTCGGCACTGCACACACTGGTGCCCTTAGTCAGTCACGTGCCAAGTGTGAATCCTGTCAAGCAAACTGTTGGACAGTTATGGGATTTGTAATGAGACCAATATTGCTTACAATTAAAGATATAACTGTAAAGTTTCTGACAGCAAAATGAGTAATTTGTAATAATTGGCTGATTAATGAATATGAACTGGCCAATGCAGATTATTAGAAAATGCCAAATATCAGCCCAACCAACATTTATTCATTGGTGTTATTTTTACAGCAGCTATGACAAATTGTTTTCCTTGTGTTCCTAAGTTACATGTATGTCGACTCACTAACCCACTTCCCTGAGTTTGAGACAAAGAAAACTAGACTGTAAGACAAAGGAGCAGACAGTCAGGAACACGTGGAAGGTGTGACCACCATGATATGGACCTTGATAATAGGGGCGAAGCCTGATATTATAGGTGAGGATAATGTCTGGGTGGGCGTCACACACCCCAAGCACAATTAGCCGAGGCAACAATTATCCCCGTTCCACGACTTAATCTCTCTTTCATTAGAGCAGGAATCAACTCTGACAGTCGAAATTGTTCTGTCGCACGGATTCCGTTTCACTCCAGCGTCTGCTTTCATGTCTGAGCTGAACTTTCACTCGCAACTCTGTTTTTATTTAATAATATTTTTTACTCCACATGTTAAGACTGCACATGATATAAACCAGACGCGCAGCAGCTCAACACGGCCTTTTTCTCACTGCTCTGAGGGCATGTTTTAGCAACGCAGGTTAAATTTTCTTTTGGCTTTAATTTGATGTAAAAACAGTCGATTGAAGCCAGAATTTGAACAGACCCACAATTACTACTTGTATAAATCAAATCATATTTTATTTGTATAAAGCCAAATCACAACATACATTATATCAAGGTGCTTTACATAGTACAGCAGAAACATTACAATACTAGGTTCAAAGGCTGACTAAGAAAGAGTAATGCCAGACTGATGAAACATGGTGTGCATTAAATTCAACCTTTCCTGATACCGAAGCCGTGTTTCCACTGGGTGGCGTATATTTTTTTTGTGTTTTTCCATTAGAAAATTACCAAAACCAGCCCCAACTATTACATTTTTTGGCACCATTCCCTTGGGGTACCAGAGTAAAATGGTACGGTATGGTCTAGCTCCACCCACAACCAGGGCTTTGAACCAGAATTGGTTCATTGTGAACAGAAACAGTATTTTACCATTTCCAGCTTTAGGTTCCACCCTAAAATTGACGTTCCCAAACCAATTAGAACAACAAAATATCGTTCCTGAACCGGTTAATAGTGATCCATGTTAGCTTTGGGACATAAATAGGTAGGTAGCTTTAGGACAATTTAAATTTAAATTTTCAATTTAAATTTGGCTATTAAAGCTATTAGTCTATTCAGATCAGGCTCTCTCTCCTGTCCAAATGTGTGTGGGGGTGTGGCTGTGTCTGTGAAGATTCTCAGTCATCCAGGTCATGGTATCCAAAGTGTAGTAAAAAAAAAAAAGGCAACTGGACAAGGCAAATTCAACTAAGTCCAGTTGCCTTTTTTTTACTACACTTTGGGGGTGTGGCTGTGTTGCAATTTTTTTCTCCCTCGTCTTTATTATTTATTTGATGTACATGCTTCGTAATTCATCTGAATTTGATCGCACTTTCGTCCTGTACATGACCAACTTATCCGGTGCACAAAGGCCTTTTAATGTTAAAGCTGTTTACATTTGCTTTAATATTTGTCACAGACAGATGAAATATCGTGTCTAAACAAACATTTTTTAAGATTGGTAGACTACAATGTTTACCTCTTATGGTTAATCAAGACTGGGAGACTGCCGCATAGACCTTCTGGTTCAGTTCTCTCTGCTCTCTCACACATTGAGTGAATGACAGGAAGTGAACCTCAACAGAAAAAAATTAAAGAACAAAAAAAATACCGGTATTAACTGGTTACCATTATTCTAAATAAACAATTCTGTTCTGGAACAATAAAAAATATAAAGTTTTTCATTTTGTTTTTGTTCCATGAACCGGTTCAATCGGTGTTAATTCAACGTCCACGGTCTCTTCTCATACAGAGTTTGACGTCTTGTTGAGACAAAAAGCCACAAACTGAGCAGAAAACAAAGAGCTCCTGGACGTTCTCCATTGTCGTCTGTTGTCTCATGTTTGATGTCACCTTTCGTTGTCGATGCACCAGTACTACGTCACGCTACGCAGCCGCCGGAAACTGCTCAGCACAAGTCTGACCCAGGGTTTTACTATTTTTAACCGTACCGTACTGTACTAAACTGAACCATACTATGATGTTCCCAAACTTCTGTAAAAAAAAGGGTTTAGCCCTGCAAGGACGTTCATGCTGTCATGGTTGTTAAATGAGGGGATGATGCTCCAGCTTTATCAACTGCAATAGTCTGCGTGTGGATTCAAGATGGGTAGGGAGAGCCTTGATGCAGATGGAAATATCTGCTGTTTTTGGCTTTCGGAATGAGAGCTTCTCTGAAGGGCATCATGAAGTGCTGCAGAAGTATGTAGAACGCATAATAAACCACTTTTGGTCAAATTCGACCACTGCATTATGGTCAGTCTATAAACTTTTCCCAACCTTTGTAGAAACAGTTTACACAATGAGCAAACACTTCAGTGGAGAGAGAGAAAAGTCCCTTCGAATGGGCAGAAAACTCAGAACCACACTCAAGGATCTGCCTCGGTAGGTTGTGGTGAAAGGGAAAAATGAGGGACAGAGAAGAGAGTTCTGTTAGGATAGTTCTTAAGATGGCATGTTATAGTTTTATGTTATTATGATGTCACTAATAGAGGCAGTAACTTTAAAATGTAGTAAAAAGACAGACATTCCTTGAGTTTACAGATCGATATTGTGTTTCTCAGCTCTGCACATTTACTGTATATGGAGTGATGAAGATGAAGATCGGCCTAATGCCTGCAGCTCGACCTTCTGCCGCTCCGTCCATATTCACTGACATTAATGACTGAGATGAAATGATTTCTGCTGCGTCTCCAAACCTCTTTAACCCCAGTTAGGTTGTTGTCAGGACGACAGCGAATACAGTGAAGGCAACACAGCTCCAGGCCAACTGTCCACACACACACACACACACACAATCGGCTGCTGTGTGTGTTTACACAGGGAAAACAGGCAGCAGTCGATTGGTTCTTCGTCTCTGTCCCTGTGATTTATTTTTTTCTCATGCATTTTCTGGCTTGTTTAATTGAAGGTGAAGTCATGATGATATTTATAGATATTTATAGAAACAGCTGATTGTTATGTTTGAGCTCCAGGTGGTTAAATACACACAGTTAGGGACCAACACAAATTTCTCCATGTTCCTGAACATTGTAGGGCTGCAACTAATGATTTCTTTCAGCATAGACAGAGTAAAAAGTGTTTGTCAAACCTGGAAAAGATGACGTTCTCAAATGTCTCGTTTTTGTCCACAAACCAAAATGTTTTCCATTTTTAATGATTTTAATGAGAAATTTGATTATCCACTGAATGTCCTCTTTAACTTTCATGTTCCGGTAGGGTAGCTTGCAGTACCAGGCTACATTTTGCATAAATATGACGTAATGTTAACCCTTCCCGCCACTTCTCTCTTCAAAGCTTAGTCTCCCCAAAAAAACCCCAAGAGAAACACTTGAGAGAGAGAGAGAGGGTCACAAGAAAGTTACAAAAACACAGCAAGGTACTTTAAGCACTAATTAGCCTTAAAGTGAATGTAGTCTTGTAGGAGCTCCGCCCCCAAAACACAGGAAGTCCTTGTCTTTTGTGGACAATTTTTTTTTTGGCCATTTTTCCGTGACTTGCTAATTCTTTGAAATCAAGGAATGGGGAAAATAAGCGCTAATCAGACAAATTAGTCATTAGATTAATAGAAAATTTTGTTGTAAGATTAGTTGAATGATAGATAAATAGTTTGAGAAATACTTTGTTTGACAGCGAAATAACAAATAATGTTTTTGGTTTTTTTTTCCAAGTACAGATTACAGACTAGAGCTTTAAATTTAAAGCAGGAGAACTGCTGCCAGGATTTGTCACATTTTTGTGCGATGACTCAGAACTGCCTCTCAGCAGTGTGTGTGTGTGTGTGTTTGTTTATGAGGTGTAATTTGCGAACTCTCTAATGAACTATTAACAATCACTTTCTTGTCGAGGTGTTGTTGCTGTTGAGGTTTTATGGAGAGCAGGAAACGTGCGCGGTAAATGACCGTGAGTGCACGCGCTGCCGGCTACATGTGGAGGAACGACGATTAAGACTCGTCCTCATCACATTTCATTCATTAAAAGTCGGGAGTGGATCAGTAAATGCTCTGTGATTATCAGTAAATGGAAACAAAAAAAAAGGCAGAGACGGGGAGTCAGCTGTCATCAGCGACGGAGGGAGGTGAAAGAAAAACCCCAAAATGAAGTCAGCGGAGACTGGAGAGAGCAGGAAAGCAGATAATTTCACTTCAACCCTCCAGAGTCAGAGATGGGACGTCCTTAAAAGGACATGGCAGAGACAGGATTGGCTGACACTCCGCAGTAACTAGCAACAGATTGGCTGCTCGGCTTCAGAATGGCCTGCATGGTATGAAGAAACTCTCCAAATAAGGAAGAGAGTTGTCGGAGCTGACCTTCACAACACACAGAGAGAGAAAGGGAGAGGGAGAGAAGGGAGGGGTGGAAGAGAGACGGGAGAGAAAATGATGAAAAAGACGTGCAGAGGTTTGAGGGAGCGGAGACTTTGGGTGTATGTTCTGGAGTTGACAGCATGGAAACTAGCAGGCCTCACTGATTCTCACATACAGAGCTGACTGTGTTCCTCCAGGAAAGAACAGCCTGGTATGTTAAACACACCGAGGAACACGCACACACTTGAATACACATGACACACACACACACACACACACACACAGAGATTCGGAGAATCACATTGTTTCCGGATTAGCTCAATCAACGTCTGATTGTATGTTGACCCCAGTTGTTGCTGCGAGCGTCTGCACACACGCACACATCAATAGAGCAAAAACACAACAGATTTTAGCCACTTCACCAAAAACCCGTCTTCTAGTTTATGACATTATATTTATCTTGTCATTATACAAATTTTTTGTCAAAGTTTTTGTCATTTTGTACGCTACTCTGCCTTTATCTTACAGACTTTTCCAGCAGGAAGCTGAAGTTTGTAAACCACTCACTCTCCCACACCAAATCCCACAGAGAAAATCAGTGATTTTACATCACAGCACACAGGAGTTGTTGATCCACTGCTGCCTCCATCACTAAGTTCAAATGTCTTATTTTGTCACTTCGGTGTTTGAAATCTTTTGTTCAGATTTAAATCAGTGACACAAAGTGACCACACGAGGCAGCAGTAGACCAGCAGCTCCTGTGTCCCTGTGAGCTAAAATCACAGATTTTCTCTATGGACTTTGGTGTGGGAGAGTGAGTGGTTTACAAACTTAAGTTATCTTTTGGAAAAGTCTGTCTAATAGTGTGAAAAAGACATGAACATATGCTAAGATATTGTAGACTTAATCTGACAGGTTTTATTTGTTGAGTCTCTTGTTCAGTGGCAAAAATCTGTTTGTCCATGTCTCAGGTTGGTTCTTGGTGCAGACGAGGCCGTGTTAGCACCTCATACAGCCACACTTGAAAAAACCAGATATGTGTCTTTAATTAGGATAATAACGTCTAGTATAATGTGACCCAGTCTCACTCTCAACAGCACTGTCATCACTCACTGACGTTCCCTCTGACTCGCCTCAGTGTCTGTGACTCAGTGTACGGGAGAATGACTCGCACCTTTACTGACAAGAGGAGGACCCCTCTCCCTGACCTCTGACCCTTGCAGTTATACACTCACCCACACACACGCTGCCGTGAGCTGGACCGGGTCCGTGGACTCTGGTCTTCCATCAACACTCTGACTCAGCAGCCGCCTGGAAAACTGTCAAAGCTCTAATAATAGATGCGGGCTCCAAAAATAGAAGCACTGATAAATTTTCCCCATCAGCTTTTTTACTTAATGCCACAAAAATGGAGGGAAAATATTTGCGAGTGTATTTCAGTGAATGAAAACAGAACATTGTGTTTCCAACAGCACATGAATGCATCAGAAGAAAACATTTGGCATCTTGTGAGGCTAAATGTAGCAAATTTAACCCCTAAACTGTTTGTTTAAAGGTTATGTTTTCATCAGCGTGGGTTAATCTCTTACTAATCTCTTATAATGGGCAAAACTGTGAAAAGTCATATTGATATCTCTGTTAAAACTCAGCGGATTTGAATTAAATTTGGTATGTGTATGCAGGATCAGTGACTCTACCGTCAGACTAAATTTCCTCCAGATCTGATCCAGATTACGGATTATGTGACAGTTAAAATGTAACACGGTTCAGTCCCATTTGAGAAGTTCAGATGTGTATATCTCAACGACATCTTAGCAGATCAGGATGAACATGAGTTTTAGATATTTTCAATTAGTTACTGGACTTTATGAGTGTTTGCGGAATTGATGAAGTTTACGAGGGTCTGTGAATGTATCGTTAGCTCCAGTTAGCTCAACATGCTGTGATTCATGCTGGACATTTCCGTCCCTGCCTCACAGATCAGTAAGAATGTTGTCATGTTTTCATAAGATGGTAGTCGTTATCAGTAGGTAAAGTTCTGGATCCACTGGATCAAAATGTTTCAGTCACAAAAGGACAGCAAAGATAAAAGAGACAAAACAATGGTAGCATTTCTGTAAAGTCTGTAATGTTACCTAAAACATTGAATGAGTCTATCGCTCACATTCAGATAATGCTACATAAAACCATCGTGTTCCGTGTCGTTGGCGTGTAGATAAAAGCTGTTAACGTGTGAATAGTGGATCACGTTTCTGTGTGAGTGTGAAGAGAATGTGGGCTTTTATTTCCTTATAGTTTCAAATGTTTCCTGACATTGTCACGTTAAACTGAGAGACTCGTTCAGATGATGAATTTAGACAGAAATGAGATATGGGTGTTGTTCTCCGTCTTTTTTCTTCACACCTTTCTCTTCAGCCTTGAATTTGTGCGTGGTGACTTCAGTTGCTTGTGTTTGATTTCTGTGCACGCAGAATCATAGAATTTGCTTGTGCATATGTTTTTATCGCCCCTCTCTACATGAAAGTGATGTCATATGTTGCTCATTTTATGATTATGATAACGTTCTTATTTAATATACATATTTAATAGGTATATTAAATAAATATATTTAATATATAAAATCAGCATTAATATTCAGCCCGGTAGAATAAAAATTTTTGCTTCACAAAAACGACAAAATCGAGCAGAATCCAGAGCCTTTTATTTTGAAAAACAGATCTGTTTTAAGATGCGAGTAACACTCTGAGGTAAATTCAAGTTACAACTCTTTTAATTTTTTGTACGAGATTGGTATTACTCGTCAAACATTGGAATATACTAAACTCAAGCCGATGAGATCTGGTGAAAATAACACAGGGTTCACAGCGTGTTGAATTAACAAGATGCATTCAAAGACCATGATAAATTTCATCACTTCTGTGGGTTCTACCGCGTGTAGAGATTAGACACTGGTCATCAACTGGTGGCCCGTGGGCCAAAACTGGCCCGTCAGCATTAATAACCGGCCCATTAAATGAATTCTGGGTGGATAAGTTTTTAAAAATGTAATTTCAATTGTTTGCTTTGCTTTTCTTCACAAAAAAAACGACAAGTCAGGCAGAATTCAGTGTGAAAGTGTGAAGAGAAAGTCTCTGTTTGCTTTTCGAGGACTTTAATGGACAGAAATTTCAAATTTCAAAATTTCAAATTTCCAAAGCATAGTTTTGAAATATACTGTAGCACTGAGCTCTTATTCTGAAAGCAGCAGCTGTGTGCATGCCTTTATTTTGAAGAGCGGGGGCTGTACAGACAGACTGACTCATGCAGAGAGAGAAACGGAGCGAGCCGCTGTGTCCGTCAGTGTCTGAGTGCTCTGCAGTATAAATGCTGCTCATACCTGGCAGAGCAGTTCACACACTCCGCGTCCTGCAGGGAAATAACTGAAAGTGCTTCAGCTTCAGCAGCAACTGAAAAGAGACTCTGAAGGTAAAACTGAGTGATTTTTACTCTTCTGTGTCAAATAATGACACACTATAATCAAACAAACTTCAGTGACACTGATGGGAGAAATGCTTTTCTTTAACTTTTCAACTGTCTTTTACTGGACACTTTCTAATCCAAAGTAAGATTTTTTTTTTAAGATGTCATTGTTTTTTCCTCAAGCTGAAATTGTTAGCAAGTAGATTTTCTGTTTGGAGTTTTGTGTTGTATTAATTCTGACGTCCGTCTGGACAGAAATTCCTAATCTCATTTGGATTTTTTTTCTGGTTAAATACAGGTTAAATTAAAGCCAAATAATTTTCCGTTCAATTTAAACCACAGAGTAAAAGAAGAGCGAGACGGGGAACTTTTTTTTTTTTTTTTCCTTTTCAGGTTTTCCTGGTTGACCAGTTAATGTTTAAATCACATGTTGTCAGAATGGATGTGTGGTTTACTGGGAGTGTGATACCCATTCATTTACTGGAGGCTCTAGGAAGGTAGTGAGAGACTGTAGAGACAGAAGAAGGAGAAGAAGAAGGACAAGTGTGACTTTAGCAGAGATAAGTCTGTATTTTTCTTTGCAGCGACTGCATTTATTATGATGTGGCCAGGTTTTGTTTGCAGAGCTCCTCGCTGGAGTCTGATGGATTAGTTTCCACAATAGAGTCGCGTCTGTTTCTCTGTTTTTCCTCCTCCTCCTCCTCCTCCTCTTCTCCCTCACTGCTCCTGCTGCTAATCCCATTTGATGGCGATGTCTTTCCTTCTCCAATCCAGGGAAGAATGTCTTCAACATTCCTTCTATAGAGACTTTTAAAAAATGAAAAGAAAGGAAACACTCTCCATCTCACTTGGACAGAAAGGTGGAGGAGTGAGCGATGGATGGATGGATGGATGGAGATGGAGGTATAGAGAGGCTCAGCTCTTCACTCCACTTGGATATGAAATATGAGCCTTTATAGAAAAAAGGGTGAGACGGGGGAAAATAATAGTGTAGAGGAAAGAAAAAGTAGGACAGGGAGAAAGTGGGTGAGCGGAGCAGCCGTGAGCTGTTGGTGTAGCTGGAATTAAGAAGAAGAAAAAAGCTCTGTGCTGTTTTAAAGAGTGGGGGTGAGGAGGGGGTAAGGAAAACAGTCTGGTTCTGTTTTATGTGGTGTGTGTGCAATTAGAGAATGAAGAGAGTGGGGGGGAGGGAGGGATGGGGTCCACAGGGAGGGAGGAATAAGTTAAGGACAAAGACAGAGTAGATTTTCTTCATGTGCCGAGTGTCACACACATTTCTGTGGATGGAAATGCTGTAAAACATATGTCTTTTTCCTGTGGAAGGTTAAATGAAAAGTGATGTCATAAACATGTTAAAGCCACCTTGTATGTGTTGCATACATTTATGACATATGAAGTGCAGTCACATACGGGTTACTGCACTCTGTGCACTTCCTGTGGAGAGGAACAAGCGGGCTCAGACTTGGCAAAAACTGATTTTAACGACTTAACAACAGCCACACCTAATAAAATCTACATTAGCTTAGGTATTTGCAGTCAAGAGTAATTTGGAACCGAAGTTTGTAAACCACTCACTCTCCCACACCAAAGTCCATAGAGAAAACCAGTGATTTTAGGTCACAGGGACACAGGAGCTGCTGGTCTACTGCTGCCTCGTGTGGTCACTTTGTGTCACTGAAGTAAATCTGAACAAAGGATTTCAAAAGCCAAAGTGACAAAATAAGACATTTGAACTTAGTGATGGAGGCAGCAGTGGATCAACAACTCCTGCGTGCTGTGATGTAAAATCACTGATTTTCTCTGTGGGATATGGTATGAGGTTTGGAAAAAGGAAAGATATCAATATAATTTAGAAAAAACTGATGTAGATTTAATTATTTTTGTATAAAATCTATTCAGAGCTGGTGCCCACCTGTTTCTTCAGCTCAGAGAGCAGCCACCCTGAAACTATTATAAAAGTACCACATGCAACCCCACTTCAAAAACCTAATTTTATCCCTTTAATCTTTACAAAATTCATGCTGTGACACATCTCCGGCCACAGATGACAATGAAATCAGTTTTCTTTGTAACGCTGATTTCACAACTAACTCGTCCATCAGTGACAACACATAGCTGGAGCTCTGTCTGACTCACTGTCTGCTCGTCGTTCACACGTCAGCTCAGTCACCGTGTGGTTCACTGCCCCGGGGGCATCAGACATGTTCGTGTTGATGCACTGAAGTGATGATGCAATGCTCGTTGGTGACTGAAAACAGGAAAACGGTCTGAAGTATGTTAGTGCAAAAAAATAGTGTTGTGTAACACATTTTCCCATGGGTATTAAAAGAGCAAACTTATACAATCAGTGTCAGGTTGCATCTGAAGAATATATTCACGTCTTTTAGACGTTAGACTGACTTTTTCCAACAGGAAACTGAAGTTTGTAAACCTCTCACTCTCCCACACCAAAGTCCATAGAGAAAATCAGTGATTTTAGCTCACAGGGACACAGGAGCTGCTGGTCTACTGCTGCCTCATGTGGTCACTTTGTGTCACTGAGGTAAATCTGAATGAAGGATTTCAAACACTGAAGTGACAAAATAAGACATTTGAACTTAGTGATGGAGGCAGCAGTGGATCAACAACTCCTGTGTCCTGTGATGTTAAAATCACTGATTTTCTCTATGGACTTTGGTGTGGGAGAGTGAGCGGTTTACAGTGTCACACAAGCTTCCAGTGAGAGGTTCTTTGTAATAGTGAGATCAAAACATATTCTTCAATGTCAAGCTTGTAACATTTAGGAGAGTATCTTGTCAGAAGGTGAATATAATATTCATATGCATGTTTTTGTAACACATTATGTACTTTAGGGTCCCTGCTTTTCGGTGGCCGCGATCTTGCACCAACCAACCAGAGCAAGTGTTTAACGTATGAGAACAAAGAACAAGATCCTTTCTGGTCAGTGAAGGCCACCGTAGTTCCCTGGTGCATTTTGTAAAAGGATACATGAGTGGACGAGTTCTGTTTGTCGTAATCTGCACTCTCACCATTAGATGTCACTAATTGTCACACACTGGACCTTTTGAAGTGCGAGTTTTGAGTCGTGGACTGGGTCGAGTATTGCGTGCTTTGGTTTGCTTGTGTGTGTTTAGTGACCGGCTTCAGGCTTTTCCAGGCTCGTGTTTGTGTTGCAGGTGTGATACCTGAGCTCTGTTTGACTCTAACAAGTCGTCATGCTGTTCCTCCGAAATAAACACACACACGGTGTCTTTAGTCTGAGAGAATCCAGACTTCCTGTTAAAGCTGCAGAACGAGGATCGAGTCTCTTTCCTGGAGTCCAGTCTCACCTTTTTTTTTTTTTTTTTTTTTTTGCCTGTTTATACACACCTTCAGAACACACACACACACATGTCCTCAGTTTCCCCCCCTCATGATGTTGTTGTTTACACAAGGAAACCTCTCATTAGTAGTGATACACACTCAACTACTTCCTGTTCACCCGCTGACACGCTTCCTGTCATCAGCCGGCACGTCTCCCTCTGTCTTCTCAGACAGCTGAGGAGACGAGTGGCAGAGAAAATGGTCCGCAGACGACGCGCTGTGAGTTTTCTCACGCACTCCTGCGTCTTTACTGCCCAGGAAACGCACACACACAGCTCGAACGTGAAGGCTTTCAGATGTTTTTGTATTTTTTTTTTATCAAAGCAAGATGCTGCCTATGAAGTCCCACTGTGTCTGGCACATCGTGGTGTTTTAGCCGCATCACGAGGCCGTAAAATAAGTTTTCATTGAAGTTTCTCTCTCGAGCTGTTCTCTGTTCTCTGGTTTGTTTATGAAGTGTTTCCATGTAGAAAACAAACTTCCTCCGGTCCTCTGAGAAAGGATTCCACCCATCATTTTCAGCGTTCAAAAAAATGGGAATACTTCAAGGGATAGCTCAGTTTTTTCCTGCTTTTCTTGGGGAAAAAAAACTTTTAAGCTACTTAACAAAAGGATCACTGAGTAAAAATCTGCAGTTTAAGTCTACAGTATCTTATTTGTAAGATCTGAATTAATCTGATTTAGACTGTATTTTTTTGACTGAAATTTTAAGTTTGTAAAGTGGATTAGACATGGAACAAACACAAAAGATACACGCAGACATCATTTGTGTCATTTTAGTTACCCAGTGAAAATAAATACAAATTAACCTAAGTCTATGACGTTTTGCAACTAAAACAAACTTTTCCAACAGGAAACTCAGGTTTTTTTCATTTACCAAACATACGTCCTGGTATTCTTAGTTCAAATCTAAGAGTATGTACACAAGTTTTTATCTCACTGAAAACTGTGTTTATTTTCACCATTGCTCTCTCCCACACCAAAGTCCACAGAGAAAATCAGTGATTTTACATCACAGCACACAGGAGTTGTTGATATACTGCTGCCTCCATCAGTAAGTTCAGATGTCTTATTTTGTGACTTTCGTAGTTTGTTCAGATTTACCTCAGTGACACAAACTGACCACATGAGGCAGCAGTAGACCAGCAGCTCCTGTGTCCCCGTGAGCTAAAATCACTGATTTGAACTTAGTTTCCTGTTGGTAAAGTCTGTATAACAGTGAAATAAGTCGTGAACTTGTTCTTAAGATATTGTTCACATGTGCTGGTATTAATGGATTTTATTAGGGTAGTCTCTTGTTTGTGGCTAAAATCAGTTTTTATATTTATCTCTACTGGCAGCCATGTTAGCTTCTCTTATGCTGGCTGCAGAGGTTGGATGCCACACTTCAAAAAAAACCCTGAAAATATCCCTTTAAGTGCTTTGTCCATTTATACCGTGCAGAGTCAATGAGAGACAGACATAATAGTGCTGCTGTGTTTCAGTTGGAATGACAGACGGAGGAGTGCGGCGCTCTGTGGGCCCGTTGGCTCCAACCAGGACGGCAAAACATAAGCGCCGTCGTCATGGCGACAGAGGAACACTTCCCTCCTAATTAAGCCCCGCTTTACCGCAGAAGACACAAAGAGAGAGTCTTGATGGAGGACAGCTCAGTTTTAAGCGACACATGTCAGTAGATGATAATCATCTGCGCCGTTTTTCTCGGCTGCGGCTGAGTCACGGCGGAGATGAAAGCGCCGCGTACGGTCGCCTTGTTGTGTGGTCAGAGCGGTCGGGACGATGAGAGGCTGGAGGTTAGCACCTCAGCAGGATCACAGAGTCTGTAAACCCTGCACCACCACCATTCAAGATAAGTGGGCCATAAAACTGCTGCTCGAGCAGCTGACCTTTTCATGCACTGCTAATTATGCCGCGTGACACATGTAAAACAAAATGCACTCAACATCAGTTGGGCAAAATTACAATTCAATTAGTCTGTTATTTTCAAATGTTAAGATTATTATTAAGATTATTTGTGTATAAAAAGTAGACAAAGTACAATAACTACATCTTGATTTCATCAAAAATATTTCTTACAAACACTATTTAGATTTTACAATCCCATATAGGAAAGAGAATGAAAGAAAATGTGAATAAATAAATGGGTAAAGAAAGAGAAAACAACAAAAAGTACAAATAAATAATCAAAACTTCTTCATGTGGGTTAAATGGGTCAAACATGGTTCAATGAGGTACAATGAGGTTCCTAAAATAAATAACCTTACAATAGTAACACATATCAATATGTGTTTATTCGCTCACTGCGTAACAATTTTTGAACATTTCTCATCGTCTCCACTAAAATAAAAAAACCTGATGCTGTTCCTGCTGTTGCCACCCATGTGTGGGGGCGCTGCACTCAAACCCCCTACGTTTTAATGTTGCGTTCCCTTCAACTGTCTTCATTATTACATAGTGGGAAATGGCAGGAGAGTGACGTGATGTGACAGACACATTTTTTTAAATATAGTTGACCAAAGCGGTTCCCACGGGTCCTTGAAATCCTTGAACGTTTGTAAATTTGAAAAAGCAGGTCCTCAACAGACAAAGTCGTTGAAAGTGCTTGAATTTTGTGCAAGGAGGAAGTCAAGTTGATATTTATGTCTCCCTCGTTTGTTACGACGCCACCTACTGTTTCATGTCCTACATTTCCTGATGTACGTAGACTAGGCCTTCACAGGACAAACGTGGAGTCCTAATTACTTGGGGTGTTGTGGACACTGTCCACTGTCTCTCTCTCTGCTGTCGACTTTAGATTCCATGCAGAACAATGAGCGTGTAACGTTAAGCAAAAGAGAGCAAATTATAATTCAAAATTACAAAGACTGTCTTGGCCAAGATCCCGAGGACAGTCACTTATCCAGATGTCCTGAAAATCAATAAAAGTGGGTGTCACGGAAGAGATTTTTACAAGTTGTCCTCCCATGTTAAGCACATTCAGTCCTAGAATTTGCGGGAATTGGTTCTGGAAAGCCCTTGAAAAGTCCTTGAATTTGATGTCAACCAAGGTTTTGGAACCCTGCATAAAGCAAACATTTAAATAAAAGAATAAAACACAAACAGAGCAGGACACACATTCCAAAAGAGAAGCGAAAACATAAGCACAAACTCACACTGAGTCAAACTCCAAGGGGAATTTTAAGACGGACTTAAAAAGAGGGAAATCATTCCACCATTTTGGAACAGCTTCCGCAAAGGTCCGATCTCTTCGGAGCTTCAGATTCATTTTTTTGAACGACCGACAAGGCATGCAGCAGCATTAAAGATACATTCAAAAAGGAAAATATTTGAATGTTTTTTAAATTTTTACAAATTGTTTTTAAAGGTTGGCATTAACGTTGGCATATGCGTTATTTTTCCATTGTGACAGTTAATGTTACATATTAACTGTCAGAAGTTGAACATTACTAAGTGTATAATCATTTAAAATAATATTTATTCAGTTTTTGGACCTTAGAATTAGCCTTGAATGTGTGCATTAGGCAAGGGCCTTGCACCTCTGAAGCGGCCATTTTGCATCCCCATATTTCTACAGCACAAAGCAGCCACAGCATGTGTTATTTCTTTTGAGGTCCATTTAACCAAAGAAATCATTAAATCTGATTAAATTTGGTTTGTGGACATCATACTTGTGAGGGTTGGGGGGAAAAACTGGTCCACTTTTTCCTGACGTTTTACAGACCAAACAATTTATTAGTCACGAAAACGATCAGCAGATTAAGCAATTATGAAAAATATTGTTAGTTGCAGCCCTGAAGCGCAGTTTGAATTCACCATATTTTACTCTATTTTTCATGAAAAGAGCCTTAAAAGACCACATGAATTGACGTGATTGGTCGTGTATTTATGCTTTATTACATACTGGACCTTTAAAGGTTTTGAAGGGTCACTTCATTGTTGTCAGAATTCACATATTTCAGTGTCAGTCTGCAGAGGAAATTGGGGACACAGACAGGAAAAATAAAAACGTGTCAGGCCGGCGGGTGGAGACACAGAGCCGAGGCTTGGACGCGGCGTTGTCGGATCGAGAGGGATGAGTCTGCGAGGAAATGAAGTGTGTTTCCTCTCGGCTGAAGCAGATTCTGCCTGCGAGAACACGGCCAAAAAAGGAATCAAACCGCCTCGAGCCGAGCAGAGTGGAGCCTCGGCAGCTGCCAAACTATTCCTGTAAAAGCTCTTTTTGGTTGAAGGTCTGAACAGAAGACCGCAGAGCAGAGGAGAGCAGAATATGTGACAGAGGAAGAGGAGGAGGAGGAAGAGTAGGGCCGTGAATCCCCTTTAATGATGATCACAGGAGACATTTGAGATTTAACAAGTTTTTATTTGGGTGGAATGTCTCTTCTGTTACTGAATAACCAGTGAAGGTGCACCAGTCACTCGTGATTCTGTTGGGTTTGTCACACAGACTTTCAGCTGTAAATGTAGTCAAATATTAACTGGTGGTGTACTGAAGGGTGAGGAGGAGGGGGGGGGGGGGGGGGGGGGGGGGGGGGGGTGATGGTGTCAGATGAAGAATAGTCCACTGATTATCCAACATCTGGAACAGATTTGTCAATGTGAACTTGGTTGAGTCCTGACAACATGCACTTCTGGGACGGTGTATTCTGGACTGGCTGCTTATGAAGAACTCGCATTACACACTGAATGAAGCTTTCCAAAGAAGTAAAGGGATAGTTCAAGTTTTTTTATGTGGTTACTGACACATAGCTGTGACTTTGCTCTGAACCACCTTTGCCTTGAACCAGCATGTAGCCACTTTATAAAATGAAGTATCTTAATAATATTTTCATGTCTGTATCTCTGATATAAAACACAGTCTCTATTTTTTAGGGGGTGGAGCTTGAATGACATCAGTAGTGTAATTAATTTTACCATTTCCACACTTTTTGGCTCATTTATGCTCAATGGTTGCTTTGAAAACGGAAATGCACAATGGCCTTCTGTCCAAACTTCAGTTTCATTTTTAAGTTTTGTGTATGAATACGTACAAAAAGCAGCTAATAATACATTTTTATGAAGATTTGGTGTAAAAATGTACAAAACGTAGCTAATAGTAACAAAAAAACATAACTCGTGTTACCAAAACATGTTAGTGTTAAATTGTAAAAAAGTTAATTTTAGTGTTTGGGGGCAGAGCTGGAGTCAGATAGTATATCAGTATAATTTCTTTTTCCATGCGTAGCATGCTATTTCTTGTATTTCTACACGTACTGACTCTAGATTTAAGGTTTTTTTTTGCTTTGGGAATATAAAAAAAAGTTGTTGACATTTGCAGCTCATGGCAAAACATTTAACCTCCCTTTTTTCCCACAATGACGTGATGAGCTGTGAGATTCAGCTGCGCTGAGGCTGAACCGCCACCACGCCTCTGTGAACAGAGCACTTCATCATCAGGACTCTTCATAACAACACAAGTGTGTTTTTCTTTCGCCGCAGTGTCACACAGTCACCTTCACCCACACAGAAAACATCACTTTTTCACTCTGTCGGAGTGAAAAAGTGCCGAGTCACTTTTCCTCACTCGTCTCCTGGTTCCTGGGTCTTTGTTAAAGGCCGGAGGCTGATAACGTATCAGCTCTCACCACCAAGAAACACTTCCACTACTGCAGTTTCCTTCACACACACACACACGTTTGCGCTTCTATCAAAGTGAGGACCCTCCTAGACATAATGCATTCTCTAGCCCCTTACCCTGACCTTAACCATCACAACTAGATGCCTAACCCTAACCCTAAAACCAGGTCTTAACCCTGAAAAAGCCATTTTAAGGGGTGAAAAAAAGTGAGGACCGGCCAAAATGTCCTCACTTTGTAGGAATTATATGAATGTTGGTCCTCACTCTGCAGCAAGTACAAGAACACACGCACACACACACACACACACACACACACACTTGACACTCTCTGACCCACGGTCGTGTGCTCATGTCATCTCGTCGCTCTGGCTTCTCACATCTGGAGCGCCGTGCTCCGACTACAGTTGGATGGAGACCAGATGATGGTGTCACGCGTGGACTGAAGACAGACGTGTGATTTTGTAACATTTTTACAAGTCTGTTACTTTGTTACACAGCCCTCCCCTCGCCCCCCATGACAAATGAAACTGCCTTAAAGGAGCTGTGTGTTTGAACTGTATGGCACTGGTGCCGTAAACTTTCAATATGTGCCTGTTTTTTAGTCTGTTTTTGGTCATTGATGGACATTTGTTGCATTTTTTTAATCCAAACTGCTCACTTCCACTTTAACTAGGTGTGTAATTTATGTTAACATGTATATAAATAGGTTTCATATTTTTCTTGTAGTACTTTTTTTATATTTATACACATATTTTTACATTCCTGTTCATCCCCATTCATGTATACAGTAGTATTTTTTATCATAGTGTAGTAATTGTCTACTTTCCCAAGGGGCATTAATAAACTCTAATCTAATCTAATCTAACATCAAAGTCAGCGCCGCACACATTGGTGTCCTTTGTAAGTTGCCTGTCAAGTGAACCCAATTAATCAATCAGTAATCAACCACTTAATTGATCATAAAATATTTTTGTAATTTATTATTGTTGTGAGATTTTTTAAACTTATAAATTCTGTATTTTCAAATTCTTGAATGTGAATATTCTCATGAAAACAAAATGTTTGAGGCTTTGAATTTTTTTTTTTTTTGACCAAACAAATTCATCAAGAGAAATTATTACTAATCTATAAAGAAAACAATGTCAGTGTCAACTCTATTTATAGATCCCATTTAAGCAGTCTCAGTTGACCAAAGAGCTGCACAACAAAAATACAGCAGAAACTAGTAAAACAAATCAAACGGCAACAACTACAAATAAATATAGAATTAGGTAATATATTAAGAAAGAAAGAAGCAGAGAAGAGGTGTCTTTTCAGCAGAGTAATGATATTTGTTGCCTTGATTATTATAATTATAAAATGATTATTGTGATTGTTGTTGCTGATGGTTGTTGTTGTTCTTCGTTGCAGAAACGCCTCCCAGCTGAAGCAGCTGCAGGACCAGATTCTGTTGGAGCAGCAGGAAGCAGCCGTCTGGCAGCAGCAGCAGCAAAGCCAGGAAGTCCCGCCCCCGCCTCAGCAATCACCTCCGCCTCCTCCGCCCTCCCCACCTCTCCCCCCTCCTCCCTCCTTCCAGGAGCTGGAGAGCAGCGTCACCATGCAGGCCAGCACCTTCAACTATGCCCGACCCAAGCAGTTCATCGCCGCTCAGAGCCCCGGCGGCGGCGGCGGCAACGGAGGTGGAAGCGGCATGAGCTACGTCACCCAATCATCCGGCTCCTCCGGGTCCAGCCTCTCCTCCCCTCTGTCTCCGCCCGCCTCGCACAAGCCCTTCACTAAAGTCACGTTGCCTCTGTTCACCAAAGCAGGCAGCGTGGAGTCTCCGAGCTCTCCCTCCTTCCCGCCTCCGCCTCCGCCCTTCCTCAGCTCCAGTAACCTGTCCTCACCATCAGGCCCCGCCCAGGACTTCCCTCCTCCTCCACCACCTCCTCCTCCGCCGCCACCGCCACCCATCTCCACCTCTCCAGCTCACTCAGACATGTCCTCTCCCTTCTCCTCCGTCCCTCCATCTCCGGCCTCCAGCTTCCTGTCGTCAGTGTTGCCGTCCACGCCCGGCAGCCCCACAGTCAACGCCCTGGGCCTGCCCAAAGGCAACGGCACTGTGTACGCTTACAGCACACACACACACAAACACACACACCTGTCCTCACAGCGTCTGACATGTTACATTTTTTCAGATAAACTTGCAGAAGTTGGACATGTTTACATTTCTATACAGTGTGTTTAAGGAACACGCTAACAAAGGTCTTCCCATGCTCCATTAGTGTTATCCTCCATATGGAGAGAAAGTCCACAGGAGGACGTCAGAGATGAAAAGGTGCCTCAAAGTCAAACAAACACTCAGATTTCTGTGCTGTAGTTTACATTGGACTCTATATACAGTGTCTGTTTGCTTACATATATCTCGATATAGACTACGACTAAACCGAGCTTGATTTTTATTCATTTAAGTTAAAATAACCTGATGTTTTCTTGTGATGTTTAAACCAACCCGAGACACAAGGAAAAACAGGTTTTAGCCTTTTAACAAAAGACTTACCTAATAAAACATATGTCAGTTTAAGTCTACAGTATCTTAAGAACATGTTCACGTCTTTATTTCACTGTTAGAGAGACTTTTCCAACAGCAGTGGATCAACAACTCTGGTGTGCTGTGATGCAAAATGCAAAAAGTCTCTATGGACTTTGGTGTGGGAGAATGAGTGGTTTCACAAACTTCAGTTTCCTGTTGGAAACGTTTGTATAAAAGTCAAATAACACTGCAGGCATATTCTTAAAATATCATAGACTTAATCTGACATAGATTTGTGGCAGTACCTCTCTATAACCACACCTCAAAAAGCTCAAACTATACCTTTTAAAGTCATGGTTTACTCATAATATTTCTGCAGTTTTGTAGATAAATGTCCACCTCTGGAGGATGATATTAGTTTTTTTTCAAGGACATTCCACCTTGAACTTAGTGTCAGTAGGTTTTCATCAGCCCTTCACTCCCCCCTTCACTCCCCCGTCACTCCCCCTCTCCCCCTGGCATTCCTGTTGCCGTCAGGAGAGATAAGAAGACACAGCGTGGAATGCTGCGGCTGGACGTGTCCAGATAAGGGTGGATGTGAGAGGAGGCCAGAGGAGGAAGGAGAGGGAGTAGAGAGATAAACACACAGCATCAATGGTGACAAATGTTTCTGTTTTGTTGTTCTTTTAGCAAAGCCTTCCCCAGAAAGTCCTCGGTCACCAAGACGCCACGCATTGCCACCGACTCGGACATCCAGGGCTCGAAGGACGCCGTCATCCAGGACCTGGAGAGAAAGCTGCGCTTTAAAGAGGAGCGCATAAGCAATGGACAACAGGTGTGTGTGTGTGTGTGTGTGTGTGTGTTTTAACCGTGTGTGTGTTCAGTAACATGACATTAACATGTAGAAATCATGAAAACAAGCTTCTGTTTCATTGTCCATCAAATAAAATCATAATGTTTTCTCCATCAGTCATTAACGCAGCTTTCATGGTGCGTTCACTGCCAACGTGACACAGTTTTCCGCTCAACTTGGGTCACTTGTGTACTGCAAGTAGATATGCTAAGCTAACTGCTGTTCAAATAACAACCATAGTTTGTAATATTGTTTGATCTTATCAGGACATTGAAAGAATCCAAGCAAATTTTACATATTTTTGTATCTTTGTATCGACTTAGTTTGAAATCTCATCAGAAAATTTGCGTCGTGTTCGTGAAGCAGTTTTTCAAGTGGCGTCATTTGCACAACTCTGGATGATCAAAATACTGGCCTTCAAGATGCTGCATCATTGGACATTTTTTATTTAATTTTTTTGCTCCAGTTAAATATTTTGACTTGAAAACATGAAGCAAACAATGCAAGTTTAGCATCTTTGTGTTGTTTGAGTGGCACAAAACACAGGGCTCTCAACGCTGATTAGCTTCCAAGATGCCGCGTCATCGCAAGAGTTAAATATTTAAACTCCAGTGACTCCAATGTCAAATCAAATCAGGATTTGCGTTGCAAAATTGGCAATTCGGATCACGGGTTTAAGCCATCTGACAAAATTCAAATAATCTCATCACCCAAAATCTTTCTACCGCCTTTGTTGTGAACGCACCGTGACACCCAGCAGACCCGACGGTGTGTATAAGTGTGTGTTTTCTGCGACTCACACACTAACCCCTCCCCCTCCCGCTGACATCATTAATCCCTGCTTCCAGAGATTAACCTATGAGGAGAAGATGGCGCGCAGGCTGCTCGGTGCCGACAACGCCGCCACTGTCTTAAACACACAGGACACAGAGGAGGAGCCCATTACACAGGTACGGTGGCCCGTGAGGATCCGAACACCTGCAGGGGGAAAATGTCACGCATGTACACACTCACTTCACATCTGTTTCTCCACATGCATGTGCACGACACACACACACATTTTTGTGACCTGACCACGATTGATGCTGATTTTAGAGAGTAAATAACAATAAAATGCATGTTACCATAATGCATTTTTAGTTGTTCGTAGTAAGTAAGTAAAATGTATTTATAAAGCACATTTTAAACACAGCTGCCACTGACCAAAGTGCTGTACAAGGATAAAAAAGGAATAATAAAAATAAAAGTAATAAATAATCACATATTCAACAACAACAGACAAAACCTACAAACACATACACACAGGACAAGAAAAGAGAGAATTATGGGACCAGGAAACCTAGTGAGTAGAGGTGGGTTTTTAGTCTAGACTTAAAGGTGGGAATGGAGGGGGCACATCTAATATCAGAGGACAACTGATTCCACAGGCGAGGAGCAGCCACAGAAAAGGCCCTATCACCTTTCTGTTTAGATTTGACTTGGAATATATAGAAGTCCTTTGTTGGATGACCTAAGAGAAGGTCAGTGATGTAAGCAGGGGCCTGCCCATTTAAAGCCTTAAAAACCACAAGAAGAACTTTAAACTGAATTCTAAAATGGATGGGGAGCCAATGCAGGGAAGCAAGAACAGGAGTGATATGTTCACGCTTTCTTATGCCAGTCGACAGTCTTGCCGCTGCATTTTGAACCAACTGCAGACGCGTTAGGGAAGACGGGGGAGGCCAAGATAGAGGGAGTTACAGTAGTCCAGCCGGGATGTTATGAAGGCATGGATTACTTTTTCCAGATCATTGCGGGATAGAAATGATTTGAGGTGAGCGATGATTTGTAGCTGATAAAAACTGTTTTAAACAACAGTGCTAACAACAGTGCTGCCTGTCAGGACAGAGCCCTGAGTCCAGAATGACCCCCAGATTTCTGGCATGGGATTTAACGTAAGGGGTGAGGTGTGCTAATTTATCAGCAACAGTGCTAGTGGATTTGGGGGGAACAAAGTTGATAATTCTGTAAATCAACATGATGTAACTTTTAAGTTAAAAAAACATGTTATTTTTGGTTTGGTTCACCTACAACCCGACAGGCTCACTCTCAAACACATGAAAACATGGCTGCCATTGGCGAGACAAATCAATACAGCTGAAATTGACGATATCTCGGCAAAACCTTTCTTACTTTAGCTCATCATTATACATCTCTTTCTGACCGAAAACGGATGTTTTTGAAGCTTTTTTAACCACTCACTCTCCCACACCAAAGTCCATAGAGAAAATCAGTGATTTTACATCACAGCACACAGAAGTTGTTGATCCACTGCTGCCTCCATCACTAAGTTCAAATGTCTTATTTTAGCGTATTCGGGGGTTTGAAATCTTTTGTTCAGATTTATGTCAGTGACACAAAGTGACCACACGAGGCAGCAGTAGACCAGCAGCTCCTGTGTCCCTGTGAGCTAAAATCACTGATTTTCTCTATGGACTTTGGTGTGGGAGAGTGAGTGGTTTACAAACTTCACTTTCCTGTTGGAAAAGTCTGTCTAACAGTGAGATAAAGATGTGAACATATTCTTAAGATATCATATGCCTAAACTGATGTAGATTTTGTCATAAATGTCTTCAGGGCAGTAGCTTTTCCTCCATATACAAACAAACCCCCAGCTGCTCCACCCTCTGTCTCTGTAAATACAGATGAAGAGCGAGTTATAACAGAGGATCTCCAGAGGCTTCCATAAAAAGCTCTGTTTATAAAAACTACCAGAAACAAACCACCGTCGCTGCAAACATGTCGGGGAGTGACTCTGTTCGTATCTGACTGTGAACAGGACAACACAGCATTGTTGTTTATTTATGAATAACCTGCCATTTAAAGGAAAACAGTTTTACATTTGCAGCCTCTGTAAACTGTCATTCATACTGTAAACCACCACCTGGAGACATTGTTAATATTAAAATATTATTCACAAATTAAAAGCTACAGTTGTAACGACCTCTCCACTGAATGTTCACAAGAACAGCCACTAGGAGGAGCAGAAGTCTAGTCCTGTCTTACATCAATAGATTTACTTTATACAAAAATATTTCAAGTTTTGCAATTTTTAAAATTAGGGTCTGTTTGGAAAAGTTAGCAATAGCATTGAATAAGTAAAACAGATGCATCCCACCCCTGTCCGATTGGTTCTCCCATCAAAGCTCCGCCCACTTAAAAAAAAACAAAGGAAGTCGTGTTTTTCGTAAAATGTCAGCAGCAGCAACATTAATCATGTTTAAACTTGCAACACTTCAAAAAAAATTAATCTGGTACATCCCACCCCCTCTCATTGGTTCTCTCTTGAAAGCTCCGCCTCCTAAAAAACCAAAGGAAGTCGTGTTTTTCGTAAAATATGTTGCATGTCACAGCTTTAAATCTGATAATGATAGTCGACGTTCCATCTACATCGAAACTCTGAAGTGACGTCAGCTGCGTTTCAGTTGACATGTTGGAAACGCAAACTCAGACTAGCCATCATTAGCGATACTATTCAATAGTATTTTCCGCAAACAGTGTGGCAACATGTCAGCGATTAAACTTTAACAGTACTATGTGTACGACTGATTCCCTGTGAAACAATTACGACAGGAGTGACATTAACAGTAAAGTAGCAGCCGCCTCGGGGTCAGCAAGTTTGCACCGAGTTGGAAATTCCGAGTGACGGCTACGAATGAAGCGCCTGAATTTGACAGTTTCAGTTTGTTTAACATACACTGGAGCACGAGGCACGTTCACGTGGTCATATCAAAAATCACAGCGTGATGTCAGAAGGAGATGATGTCTGAGTGCATGTTCACTGAGAAACACATCACTGCTGCACCAGGAGGGCTTTAAATATTTACATATAAAAACAACGATAACACACACACACACAAAACTCTTTCTTTCTCTCAACAGGAAGACAAGGCATCTGATAAAGACTCTTTCCCTCAAAAGGTTTTTAAAGCCTTAGTTTTAATCATTTTATTACGTCACCTACTACCTCTTTATTCATGCTGTAAAGTCCACAAAGTCACGCTAAAATACACTAATGTGTTAAGGGCTGCAACATGTAATTGTTCAGTGACCAGCTGCTTAATTAAAGTGATAGTATATAGTATAGTAGATAGTATGAGTTACTAACATCAACATCATCTATGTTCTCAGTGAAAACATGGCTGCCAGCAGGGACACTGAACAAAAGACTCACCCAATAATGTCAACTCAAGTGTACAATATCTTCAGAATATGTTCACATAACAGTGAGATAAAGATGTGAACAATATGTGAAAAGATGTGATTTCCAACAGGAAACTGAAGTTTGTAAACCACTCCCTCTCCCACACCAAAGTCCATAGAGAAAATCAGTGATTTTAGCTCACAGGGACACAGGAGCTGCTGGTCTACTGCTGCCTCGCGTGAGAGAGTGAGTGGTTCACAAAGTGACACAAACTTCAGATTTCATTCAGAAATTGCAGAATAAAGCTGTGAACATATTGTTAAGATATTGCAGACTTAAGCAGGGGTTGATTTTATTAGGTGAATCTTTTGTTAACTGGCTAAAATATGTTTTATTTTGTGCAGCCATGTTTTCCCAAATATCTCTTTAAAACGCAACAGCAATAATAATAATAATAATAATAATGATTATAATAATATATTTATAATATATTTAACAAAGAATATTGTTTCAATGACTTTGGCATATGGGAGAATATGACTCAGCTCAGTGACTGCAGTACCTCCAGTGGTCAGCAGTGGTCAGCAGTGGGCCACGGCCCTCACTTTGGGAAACACTGATGTGACTTCGTGTGAATGTTTGAGTGAAGAGCTGCTGCAGCTGCAGCTGCGATCCAGACGTGTTATTATCTGAGACACGTGTGTCATCAGAGCAGATGTTACCTGTGACTGAACACAAGTGTACTGATGACAGACGAATACAGGAGGAGGAGGAGGAGCAGAGGGAAGAGGGGGAGGATAGATAGATAGATAGATAGATAGATAGATAGATAGATAGATAGATAGATAGATATACTTTATTAATCCCAAGCTGGGAAATTGCAGGAGAGGGAGAAGGAGGAGAGAGGGAGGAGGAGGAAGAGGAGAGGGAGGAGGAGGAAGGAGAAGAAGAGGAGGAGAGGGAGGAGCAGAGGGAAGAGGGGGAGGAGAGGGAGACGGAGGAGGAAGGAGGAAAGAGGGAGGAATAGGAGGAGGAGGGAGAAGGAGAAGAGGAGAGGGAGGAGGAGGAAGGAGGAGAGGGAGGAGGAGGATGAGGAGGACGAGGTTAAAGAGATGGATGAGGTGAAAGAGGAGTAGGAGAGAGAAGAAAAGAAAGGCGAGGGGAGGGACGGGGGAGGAAGAGAAGGAAAGAGCAGGAGGATGAGACAGATTAAGAGGAAGAGGAAAAAGATTAAGAGAAAAAATGTTTTTATTATTATCGTGTTTATTTAAGCAGGTAAGAAAATAGAGGAGAAAATGAGGAGGAAGAGGAGTAGAATGATAAAGAGGAGGAGAAGGATTTAGAGAAAATGAGTAGGAGGAAAGTTTGAGACAGATAGTTGTTTTAATTTATTCTCTCCAAATCTATTATAGATTATTTTCATCATTTCACTTCCTGTTTCCTTTAGTCAAGTGATTTAAACTGAACCAGATTTTTTTTAAAGTTATTGTTTGACTAAATGTATCACTGTGTTTTCCAAACCTCATCCTCAAATTTATTTATTTTACTTCAAATTAAAGAAACATTTTCACTTTTAAAAAGCAAAAAAAAAAAAAAAAAACTAGATTATGGATCAAAAATCAATGATTAATTGGCAGTTGATTGATCTAATTGTTGCAGCCCATGAATGAATTAGTTTTTCTCACGTCTTCACACAAACCATACCTGTTTGTTTTTCTCTGAACCTTTGCCCTCATGTTTTCTTCTCTCTCTCCGCCTCTGATGTTCAGGAATACAAAGTGTCGAGCTTCGAGCAGCGACTCATCAGTGAGATCGAGTTCCGTCTGGAGCGTTCGCCGGTGGAGGAGTCCGACGACGACGTGCAGCACGACGAGGACTCTGCCGGCCGCGGGGTGGCGCCGTCCTTCCACCAGAAGCTCAAACACTACAAGGTCTTTGAGGGCATGCCGGTGACCTTCTCCTGTAAGGTCACAGGAGACCCTAAACCAAAGGTGGGAGCTTCAGCAGGTTTAAACACGGCCGAAAAACCGATGTTCGTCTCTTAACTAAAGGCTCACGTGGTTAAAATATATGTTAGATTAAATTTACAATATTTTAAAAATATGTTCACATATTTATCCCAGTGTTAGACAAACTTTGGTGACAGAAAACTGAAGTTTGAGTTGCTTTGTAAACCACTGTGCTTGGTTGTGCTTTACCTCAGACTGACCACAGGAGGCAGCAGAAGAACAGCTAAAATCACTGATTTTCTCTATGGACTTTGGTGTGGGTTATTTTAGAGGAAGAAAAACATATTTTTGCCACTTAACAAAAAGACACATCTAATAAAATATATATCAGTTTAAGTCTACAATATCTAAAGACGTGAACATGTTGTTCACGTCTTTATCTCACTGTTTGACATATTTTTCCAACAGGAAAGTGAAGTCTGTAAACCACTCACTCTCCCACACCAAAGTCCATAGAGAAAATCAGTGATTTTAGCTCACAGGGACACAGGAGCTGCTGGTCTACTGCTGCCTCGTGTGGTCACTTTGTGTCACTGAGTTAAATCTAAACAAAAGATTTCAAACACTGAAGTGACAAAATAAGACATTTGAACTTAGTGATGGAGGCAGCAGTGGATCAACAACTCCTGTGTGCTGTGCAGCTCCTTGTGTGCTGTGATGTAAAATCACTGATTTTCTCTATGGACTTTGGTGTGGGAGAGTGAGTGGTTTACAAGCTTCAGTTTCCTGTTGGAAAAGTCTGTCTAACAGTCAGATAAAGATGTGAATATACTCCTAAGATATCGTAGACTTATACTGATGTAGATTTTATTAGCTGAGTCTTTAGTTAAGTCTTCCACACCAAAGTCCATAGAGAAAATCAATGATTTTAGCTCACAGGGAAACAAGAACTGAACTGTCTACTGCTGCCTCGTGTGGTTAGTTTCTATAATTGATGTAAATCCAAATAAAGGATTTCGACTGCCGAATTGACCAAAAAAGTCATTTGAACTTACTGATGGAGGCAGCAGTAGACCAGCAGCTCCTGTGTCCCTGTGAGCTAAAATCACTGATTTTCTCTATGGACTTTGGTGTGGGAGAGTGAGTGGTTTACAAGCTTCAGTTTCCTGTTGGAAAAGTCTGTCCAACAGTCAGATAAAGATGTGAACATGTTTCTAAGATATTGTATGTCTTTTGTTGAGAGGTTAAAATCAGTCTTTTTTCCTGCTGACAGCCATGTTTACACTGAGACTTTTCCAGTTTCCATTTTTTCTTGTTTTCAAACAGAAAGTCCAAAGTTGCAACTTGAATATTGTGTCATATTTTCCTTTTTGCTTATTTGGACGGTGTTGACGGACAGTGTTTCTTCTCTGTGTTGTGATGAACAGCAGAGACTATCGGGCTGTAAAGTCTAGGTCTAAAAATCTTAGTTTTCTAGTTTTCTGGATAACCTTTAGCTACTGTCCTCTCTGTCGCCGCTGTTAGCTTCTTCTCTCTGCATCAGTGACAGTGATCGTAATTGTCTCTGTCTCCTCTGGCGTCTCAGGTTTACTGGTTCAAAGACGGGAAACAGATCTCTAAGAGGAGCGAACACTACAGGATCAGCCGCGACGCTGACGGCACGTGCTCCCTGCACACGGCGGCGGCCTCTCTGGACGACGACGGCAACTACACCATCATGGCAGGAAATCCTGAGGTGAGTCAAAAAAAAACTTTTTCTACAGTTGACACAAGCATCTGTCCTTGGTGAGAGAATAATGAGAATGAAGCTGTTATTATACCCACTATTTTTCATATTTTAATCATTGTGTTGCTTATCTCTTCTATATACAGTCCTGTGCATAAGTCTTAGTCCAGCAGCAGCTTTGTTGTTCTTATGTCACTTATGTGATCGTTGGCGTTCAGATTGAAAAGATGTGACTAAAAGTCAGTCTTCTACTATATGATCAACCTGTCAGTGAGTTGAACTTGTGCAACATGTGTATGTGATGCTCCAACATGTCTGGAGTAAACCAGCTATAATAGACCTTTTTCACAGCAGCTATTTGTTGCCATGAAATAGTAGGAGAAACACAGGTTTGACCAATAACATTAGGGTTCCATTCCAGGTTTTAAAGAGCCATGGTTGTGTTATTGTTCAAGTGGAAATGTAGCTCACACTAAATATTTGATATTATACCAGCATTTTTGTTGTTTGTTGTTATTTTCAAACTGCATATGTGTTTCTCCATATTTTCAGGATGTGTTCCAATAAAGTGATGGAGAAATAATTGTACAGTATGGTCATTATAGCATTGCTAAGACAACACATCTAATGGTGGCCTAAGACTTTTGCACAGTGCTGTGTTTGATAGATATATACACAGTGGTGTGAAACAGTAATTGCTTACTCTAATAACTGGTTGTATCATCCTCAGCAGTGACAACTGCAGTCAAGAGTTTGCGATCACTTTTACGTCACTGTGGAGGAATTTTAGACCGTTCTTTTATGCACAATCGTTTCAAATCCTTCACACTGGAGGGTTTTTTTGAGCATGAACCATGGGCGTGTCTAAGGGGTGGCCTTAAATATGATTGGCCACCCCAGGTGCCACCCTGCCGGCTGCACTGCAGGCATAATTTGCTATGTGCATGGGTTGGGTTAAGGATAGGGGGGCTATTTATTTAATCTATTTTATTTGACTTAGTTGACAATTTTTAAGTTATTTATTTGATCTTATTTGTTATTTTATTGGCACTTTATGTTGTTAGTGTATGTGCAATGTGTTATTTTGTATGGTGGCTTTTTGGTAGCAAAAATTAAAGCTTAAGGCTTTATATTACATTTTTATGGTGCCACTTTTAAAAATAAAAATTAAACGCTGTAAAAATTGTAAAAAACAAAAACATTTAAATTAATTACAAAAGAAAAGGCAGGGAATCGTTCCTACGCTGATGCACACACAAATATTCTTTATGCTGCTACGATCGGGGGATTGATACGTCACTAAATCCTGCTTGAGACCCTGGTAAAAAAAAAGGTCTGGACACGCCACTGGCATGAACTGCTTTTATCAGGTCATGCCACAGCATCTCAGTCGGGTTCAGATCTGGACTTTGACCAGGCCACTTCAAATCCCAAAAGACTCGGGGATCATCAGGACGTTTTGGACTTTTGTGTTCTTTTTGGTCAGCAGTGGTTCTGGTCTTGAAGCTCTGTCATCCATGTCATTTTTGCTCAGTCTCTTTGTTACGGTTGGACCAGGAAAGTGAGGCCTGCAGGTCTTTAGCTGTTGTTGAGGGTATTTTTGTCAACTCTTGGTTTAGTCGTCACCGTGCTCTTGGATTGACTTTGGGAACTCGGCCTCTCCTGTGAAGGTTCACCGCTGTTCCATGTCTCACTGTGGTTCACTCAAGTCCCAGACCAGTAATGGCTTTGCAACCTTTTCCAGACTGATAAATGTCAGTTACTCGTTTTCTCAATTGTTGAATTTCTTTGGATCGTGGCACCATGTGTTGTCTTTGAGGGTCTTTTGTCCTCCTTCACTTTGTCAAACAGGTCTATTTAAACGATTTCATCAGCTGTGACAGCAGTCAGGCCTGAACTGAGCTTTTTAGAAATGCGAATAAACCACAGTTCATTTATGATTTAACATGGACGACTACTTTTTCACGCAGGGCCGTTTAAGTTTGAACAGTTTCTTTCCCTTAATAAAAATAATAATAATCTAAAAACTGCATTTCGTGTTTACTTGGGTTATTTTGACTAATGTTTAAATTAGTTTTATGCTGATGATCTGAAACATTTAAATGTAAGAAAACATGCAAAAAGATAAGAAGTCAGGAAAAGGCAAATACTTTTTCACACCACTGTGTGTGTGTGTATATATGTTTTATTTCCTTCTGCCAATGACCTGTCTCTCACTCTGTCTGTCTCTCTCTATGTCTCTCTCACTTTCTGCCTTGGTCTCTCTCTCTCTCCGTGTCTGTCCCACTCTCTGTCTCTCTCTCCCTCTCTGTCTGTCTCACTTTGTGTCTCTCTCTCTTTCTCTCACTCTCCATCTGTCTCTTGTCTGTCTCTGTCTGTCTGTCTCTCTGTCTATCTCAGGGTCGAGTGAGCTGCACGGGCAGGATGATGGTTCAGGCCGTGAACCAGCGAGGGCGAAGCCAACGCTCCACACCTGGTCACGTGCGCAGGTGAGTCGTCGCCGTCTTCTTCAACTGAGGAAACAGAAAAGTGAAAAACTATCTCCTTTTATTTAAACAGAACAATAACAACAAATGTAAAACCAAAAGCAGAAAACAACAAACTGGAATATTTACAAAAAAGACTTAAGAACCAGTGAAATACAATATTTTTTATGACAGTTGACAAATTCTTGTGTACTGCTGCTGCCACCAACTGGAGGCTTTTCAACCCTCAGTAAAAACCCACAAGAAGCTGTTTTACCAAAAACATTTGCTGTGCAGTGAATCAGATTTAAACTCTGTCAACGTCTGTTTTCACTTCAGAGAAAAAGGTCAGTTCAGTCCAACGACCTGGTGACCTTCACCTGAATCTGGAGTCACCATCGTGGTCGCGACACGTTTGACAGAGAGACACATAACATCAGTGTCTCGCTCTCTTTATTTCCCTCCTGTTGTTTGACATGTGCTTGATGAGCTATGATGTTGTTGTTGTTGTTGTTGTTGTTGTTGCTGCACAGAAAACACCGGCGTGTCTCCACTCACACTGAGGACGAGAGACACTCGGGAATGTGGACAGTTTTAATATTTAAAGGAGTATTACACTGTTTCTACCAGTGAAACAACTTAAATTAGATTTGCTGAAGCAAAAGTGACTTTCCTTTAACTTGAAGTCAAAAAAATGACTTTTTAAATTTTAAATAATCTAATTTTCTCATCTCAACTTGATACAACTCTTGTATATTTGCTCCTGGTCTCTCTTTCGCGGCCGATGACCGCACATCTTTGAGTCTGGTTCTGTCATAGATTTCTTTTCCTCTCCACTGCCCCCTAGTGTTGACTCATTGTGTGAACTGTTTGGTTTCTCTTCTCTCTGTAAGGTTTCAGGTATGTTGTGATTTGGAGCTGTACAAATGAAATTGAATTGAATTGATTTCCAGACCCAGGTCCAGGTCCAGAGACAGCGGTGATGAGAACGACAACATTCAGGAGCGTCACTTCCGCCCCCACTTCCTGCAGGCGCCCGGTGACCTCATCGTGCAGGAGGGTCGGCTGTGCCGCATGGACTGTAAGGTAAATCGCACCTGAGCCGACGTGAGCGTCTTTGCACAAACTGTGGGTAGAGGACGACGACATGGCCGGTCACAGAAGTGAAGCTAAATCATTTGGATTGCCCCCTGGTGGCAGCTGCAGTAAATACAACAGTGGATTGACAACTCCTGTTTGCTGTGATGTAAAATCACTGATTTTCAACTTCTAATTTAATTCAGAAAATGCTGCCTAATGGCAAGATAAAGCTGTGAACATATTGTTAAGATATTTTAGACTTAAGCAGGGGTTGATTTTATTAGGTGAATCTTTTGTTAGTTGGCTAAAATATGTTTTACTTTTACAAGGCCCTCTCATACAACCACACTTTAGAAAAGCCCAACTATCCCTTTAAAATGCAATGCCCCCCCCCAATGTTAGTGGATTAGACAAACACAATAAATGAAAGTAGTTCAAATGATGTTTTAAGACTATGTGTGCAACTTTATTTGTCTGTAAAACAAACTGTTAAACAGGAAAGTGAAGTTTGTAAACCGCTCACTCTCCCACACCAAAGTCCATAGAGAAAATCAGTGATTTTACATCACAGGGACACAGGAGTTGCTGATCCACTGCTGCCTCCATCACTAAGTTCAAATGTCTTATTATTGTGAATTCGGCATATAAAATCTTTTGTTCAGATTTAACTCAGTGACACAAAGTGACCACACGAGGCAGCAGTAGACCAGCAGCTCCTGTGTCTCTGTGAGCTAAAATCACTGATTTTCTCTATGGACTTTGGTGTGGGAGAGTGAGTGGTTTACAAACTACTTTCCTTTTGGAAAAGTCTGTGTTAGAGCAAAAATAAAGTGTTAAACAGTTTCTTAAGATGGCAGCGCACAACTACACATCAAAGGCCCCGAACTATCCCTTTAAATACGTACTGTAATGTAAATGTGATGAGGGAACATTGTGAATCACGCCACAGTTCTGTGACAAAAGACAAAACGTGTCTTAGAATAACGAGGCGTGACTGCAGATGAAAATGACCGCATCAAAGAGACGCCGTTCACCACAGGAACAGAGAGAAAACGCTTTCAGATCCGCCTTTTAATTCTGAGACTTCCTGTCAGTGAAACACTTCCAGTTTGTTCAGAGAATAAAAACCCCAGCGGTTCATCAATTCTTCGCTTCATGATCATCTCAGTGTCTGAACATAAGGGTGTTGTTGTTCAGGGATTAAGTGGGATCAACTCTTCGTCCTCCTCTTCCTCCCCGCTGCTCTTTTAGAGAGTCCTCACAAACTCATGCGTGTAATAAAATAGAAACAGACCCACAATTAAGCCGCTATAAAAAGGCTTGTGTTTTCAGTGCAGGTCAGAAATAAACCAAAAAAGCCTTCATTCCTTCTGAGCCTTTCATGTCCAGGATATTTATAGCAAATATTTATTTCCACATCATTTGTGGCTTTTCAAAACCTTTCATTCTCAAATTACTTGGACTTCTGAAAGCATTCCAGCTCATTTGCAGAGAAAACCACAGCAGAGACTTTGCTCTGGTATCAAATCTGAGAAACACGCAGATGTTTGACGAGATATTTGTTTTTATACTCAATTTATCGACTTGATGCTGAGTCATCTGTGACAGTCCTGATACATTTAAACACTTTTATTTAAGGAAAATAAAACATGATTAGACAGGCATCAGGAAAAAAGAAACATTTCTTTGGCTCTTACACTCACTGCTGCCTCGTGTGGTCACTTTGTGTCACTGAAGTAAATCTGAACAAAGGATTTCAAACACTGAAGTGACCAAATAAGACATTTGAACTTAGTGATGGAGGCAGCAGTGGATCAACAACTCCTGTGTGCTGTGATGTAAAATCACTGATTTTCTCTATGGACTTTGGTGTGGGAGAGTGAGTGGTTTACAAGCTTCACTTTCCTGTTGAAAAAGTAACCATGTTCTTAAAAATATCAAACATAGAGTCTTGTTTTATGGTGTGTCAGTGCCTCATAAGACCATGAACTGTCCCTTTAACGTTCTCTTCGCCTCCTCCAGGTGAGCGGTTTGCCCACCCCTGACCTCATCTGGCAGCTGAACGGACAGACCATCCGGCCCGACTCCGCCCACAAGATGCTGGTGAGAGAGAACGGCGTCCACTCGCTGGTCATCGAGCCCGTGAGCAGCCGCGACGCGGGAATCTACACCTGCATCGCCAGCAACCGGGCCGGACAGAACTCCTTCAACCTGGAGCTCATCGTGGCAGGTGAGCGGGCGAGGCGGCAGGAAGTGAAGCAGCAGCAGCACACGATTCACACGAGTCAAACTAAAACTCCGCCCCCTTCCTCCGCAGCCAAAGAAATGCACAAGGTTCCGACGTTTGTGGAGAAGCTGCAGAACACCAGCGTGGCCGAGGGTCATCCTGTGAGGCTCGAGTGTCGCGTCACCGGCGTCCCCGCCCCTCAAATCTTCTGGAAGAGAGAGAACGAGTCGTTCACTCACAACACGGACAGAATCAGGTAAAAACAAACCTGTTGTCTCGTGAAATGTTTACACTTTAAACTGATCAGTTTTGCCCATTGTGGAGAGATGGGGATTTCTTGAAATTTGATCATGTTCCGTGACGTCATCAGTGGGTGGATTCTTATCGAAATTAAATGGGAACATACTTGGGGGGATCACCTACTCCAAGTGGGAAACATCGGTGACGTGTTTTCTAAAGCTGGCGTCAGTAAGTGTGTGGAAGAGCGTGAAGATGTTAGCGCTGAACAATTAGTCAAACAGTGTGATTTTTGACTATTTTTGACTGTTGTAAAAACAAAAATGCCATCATTCAATCATAACATGCAGTTAGCATAGCGTGAAAATAGACTACACAATTATTGTTAGCCAGTTTTGGTCTCAGAAACTTCATAAATGTTGCCAAGTCGCAAAACTGTTCACAATTTCCTGCCCACATTTTTTGTCCGATCAATCAGATTTTTTTGTGATGAGTAGGTGAATCTACCCACTGATGACATCACAAGACATTATCAAATTGCAAAAAATTCCCATCTCTCTGCAATGGGCAACAATCAGATAGATCCGACAAAAAAAATTGTAGACAGAAAACTGCGAAAAGTTTTTTGGATTAATCAAGTTTCTGAGACGATAGCTGCCTAAAAATAGTAACTGTATGTTATGACTCAATGATGACGTTTTTGTTTGTACAACAGTCAAAAATAGACTCAATAAATCGCGTTGTGTGAAAGTGACTAAATTGTCCACTGCTAACATTTTCAAGCTTTTCCACACACTTACTAAACCCCAGCTTTGAAAAACACTAACCTAGAAAACATGTTGAGTTTGAATGTTTTTAAAACTTAATCTCTCTCTCTGTTTATTTTCTTACCCAGCATGCACCAGGACAACTGTGGTTACCTGTGCATGATCATCCAGCCGGCCATGAAAGAAGACGCCGGCTGGTACACAGTTTCTGCAAAGAACGAGGCAGGGATCGTGTCCAGCACTGCGCGCCTCGATGTCCACGGTAAGTTTTCGTAAACTGTCATGTCTTTTGCCCCTTTTTCCACAGGAACTTTTATTACAGGAACTTATTGATAATCTGTGTAGTTTGTGTTTCCACAGTGTTGTTGATGACGTACAGTCAGGACACTCAGCACGCCGGTGGATCGCTCGATTGTGTTTGTTTCTCAAAACTCACTTTGTTCACAGACAGATGTGATTTTTTTTCTCCTCATAATTTATTAGTTTCTTCTCATCAGTTCCGTCCGGTGTGTAAAGACCTTTAGAACGATACGTTCTTTCTCCTCAGTGTCTCCAAAAGTCTCAAATAACTAGATTTGTTGCTAGTCACTTCATTGAAAAGGAGTCTCTAAAGCGTCTGAATACTCAGTTGCTGCGTTCACAACACGGAAACGGCTGTAAGCCCCGCCCCTGGGTCTGGGTTAGGGTTAGCAAGGCCTGTGTTGTTTTGTGCTACGTCTTTAACCTGCTCCGCTCTCGTCCTCAGCTCTGTGGCAGCAGCCAAACCTCCCCAAACCCAAGAAGGTGCGTCCGTCCACCAGCCGCTATGCCGCGCTCACGGAGAGAGGGCTGGACGTGAAGGCCGCCTTCTTCCCCGACTACAGCCCGCTGCCCCCCGGTGGCCTGGTGGAGAGCGACGACCTGTAAGGAACGACGACCGCACAGACACGAGGATCGCGACGTAACCCTGAGAAGCCCTTCTGAAGTCCCGCCCTCACTCATGACACTGATACTTTAGGATGGTGAGGTGCGGACGTGCTACACCATCACTGACCTGCAGGGGGCGACGGGTTTACTTATGTTTTTATAGTACCACACAACTCAGTATATACCACAGAAGTTTTATTATTTTTTTCCCACCTAGAGCTCGGTTTTGTTGACTGGACCTGGAGAACGACGAGAAAAAAACAAAAAATATTTTCTTCTGAACTTTTTGAGCGAATCCCTTTGAAGTGCCTCAGAAAAATAACGTGATTTAAACGTAGAGTAACTAACGATGCATGATGAAGTGGTGCCATTTAAGAGTCCTAAATAATTAGGAGGGAGAAAAATATCACGTAGTGCTGCCCCCTACAGCTTAAACATGTTGGACAAGGCCGGGCCTTTCATACAGTTTGTTTTTTTGTTTTTTTTTTGGGGGGGACGATGATTTTGATTGACTTTCAAACAGGAAGAAAAAATGCAGGTTGCAACAAGCGGACGTGACGTGAACGACAGCGACGGAGGTGAAGAGTGAAAGTTGTGAGGTAGGAAAAAGGAAAACTTCATGTTGATTCTTAGTTTTTTTTTTAACAGCGCAAATGTTTAAGTGTTGTCACTGCGGCGCGCGAGTCTGACATCTGGTTGCTAAAGCGATTGTGACGTGGTGACCGCTAAAAAAAAAAAAAATTGCTGAAACTTTACCCGATATTTTCTGCATCCATGCAAACACACAATAGTAATATTACTTTTTATTGCTAACAATTAGTCGCACAACATTGATCACTCCTTGTGTCACCTGTGATTTTAGCTCCGCCTCCTCACTTGGGTAGAGCTAACAGCTAAGCTAACGTGTGAGTCAGCAAATTTATTTCGTACATTCACAGTGCCCTCTGCTGGACTGCGAGTACTTTTTGGACAGTAATTGGCTGGTGCTTGAAAAGTTGAACATTTCTTTTTTGGTCCAGTGTGTAAGAATTAGTGACATCTAGTGGTGAGACTGCAGATTGCAACTAAAGTAAGATTGTTGTTTGTTTCAATCACCTGGTTTATGTGGGCAGAGCCATTCTTAATTTACGCAATCCTCCATTTTAAAATGCAAAAACACCTGCTCTGGCTACTGTAGAAACCCTTACTTTAAGTAGATATATATAAGTCTTATTCTACAGCTATGACAACAATTAAAGGGATTGTGTTTCTGCAAATAAACAAACTTTTTGCTCACACAAAAAAGGATCCACATCACGTTTAGACGTCGTGGCATACGCGTGAGCGAGCGTCTATTTTATTTTTGTATGTGGGAAAAAAAAACTAACATTATCAACATCAGTGGTGTTTAGTTTCTATGCCTCATAAAGTTTTATAAATAAACTTAAATCACGTTAAGGGTTTTAATGTAAACACATTTTTCTCTGCATGTTATTTTTGGACACTTGTAAAGTGCCAAACCTATTTTTATCAGAATGTACAAAATAAAATGAGGCTTTTTTTTTCCCTCCACCAGCATCCAAGTGCAGAAAACACTGGTTTAAAAAAAAAAGTTACGTATATTTATATCTGCAATTTTTGTTTCTCTGTAGCTCTAAACAAACATGGACATCATCAGCTGACATTTACTGTGTTTGCACATTTCTATGCCAATCAATGCCTGTATATGGATTGTTGGGATATTATTTTAGGTTATGAACGTTGATAAATAAAAGTGATGAAAAATCTCTTCTGACAGCGTGTGATGTTTTTAAGCTGTATAATCTGTAAAGAGTCTGAAAACAATGTAATCAAAAGGTCAGTTTTAAAAGATACATTTTGACTCTTAATTTTAAACTTGTCTTTTGACTTAATTTCAGTTTGAGTTTTCAATCTTAAACATTTCATTTTTACCAAAATTATTCTTTTTGTCCCTCTGTTTTCCAGTTTGACTCAATCTTTAAATAGTGACTTTTGTTTAAATTTTGTCTTTTGATCTCATAGTTGAGAACTCCATTTTCAATTTTTGTTTTCTGCCTCCAATTTGACTTTGAATATTGACTTTTGTTTAAAGTTTGACTTTAATCTCATTTATTTATCAAAATTTCAATTTCAGTTTGAAATTTGAAGAGTTTTAACTTTCAAATTTTAATTTTTTTTTCTGCCTCCAATTTGATATCATTTTTAAATCTTAAAATCTTTACTTTTTTGTTTGGACTTTAATCTCAGATTTTTTTCCATTGAAATTTTAAACTTAGAGTTTTTACTTTTTGTCTTTTGATCTTACAATATGACTTTTTAATCTTAAACATTTCATTTTTACAGACAATTTGACTTTTGTCTCTCCATTTTCATTTTTTTCTGCCTCCATTTTGACTGTTTATCTTTAAATATTGACTTTTGACTTTATAAATTTGGACATTTTATTTATTTTTAGCTCTGTCACAATTGAAGATTTTCATTAGACATTTAGGAACAATTTTTAAAGTGATAATTTTAGTAAAAGTTCAGTCACATGGTCCAGACGGTGTCACTTGCTGCACAGACTCTAAAGCCCTTTGAGGCTAATTGTGTTTGGGATGTTGGGCTAGAAAGTGTGAGCTCCTCACCTGCCACCGTGACGTTAGGCTCCGCCCCCTTACATGGCGAGCTGCAGGCCTCCGTCCACCACCAGCACCTGTCCCGTGACGTAGGACGACTCCAGAAGGAAAAGCACGGCAGAGGCGACGTCCTCCGGTTCACCAAACCTCCCCAGAGGAACCGAGCGGACGCCGTCGTCGCCGTCCTCCTCCAGCGCCGCCGTCATGGCGGTGCGGATAAAACCTGAAAACACCAGAATACAGAAACATGAAAATAAAATAACAACACAATAATCCAGTGTAAGCGTCAAGTGCCGTGTTTTACCCGGAGCCACCAGATTAACCCTGATGTCACGCGACGCCACCTCTTTGGCTAAAGATCGCGTGAAACCTTCCAGAGACGATTTAGTGGCGCTGTACACGCTCTGACCAACATTTCCCTTCAGACCCACGACAGAGCCTGCAGACAGGAAACACAAATCCATGAAGTTTCAGAATAAAACACATGCAAAGCTCCACTTCCAGAACAATTCAACCAAATAGATAAACACAATAAACGTATATAATGATATAAAGTAACAGTAGCTTTGAGTTGATCTCTGGTTTTAATTTATATTATAGAGACTTAAAAATGTTTTTTTGTTCTCTAACAGCATGCCATATACATTTAAAGGGATAGTTCAAGTTTTGTGAAGCGTAATTATATGAGGGAGCGACTGAATCAACATAAGAATATTGAGCCTCAAGAACACTGAAAACAAGAGTGGGGGAAAAAAAAATACACATTTTAGCCACTTAACAAAAAGTTAATCTAATCAAATCTACATCAGCTTAAGTCTATGATATCTTCAGAACATGTTCACGTCTTTATCTCACTGTTAGACAGACTTTTCCAACAGGAAAGTGAAGTTTGTAAACCACTCACTCTCCCACACCAAAGTCCATAGAGAAAATCAGTGATTTTAGCTCACAGGGACACAGGAGCTGCTGGTCTACTGCTGCCTCGTGTGGTCACTTTGCGTCATGGATTTAAATCTAAATGAAGGATTTTAAATGCAGAATTGACAAAATAAGACATTTGAACTTAGTGATGGAGGCAGCAGTGGATCAACAACTCCTGTGTGCTGTGATGTTAAAATCACTGATTTTCTCTATGGACTTTGGTGTGGGAGAGTGGGCGGTTTACAAACTTCAGTTTCCTGTTGGAAAAGTCTGTCTAACAGTGAGATAAAGACATGAACATGATCTGAAGAGATTTTAAATTTAAACATTCATCTTCCAAACAGGTCAGAGTTCTGTGAAACAAAGATGAAGAAGCCTCTTAGATGATGTTGATAAATCGGTTTGAGTGTTTGTTTTTTTTAATAAAACCAGTTTCTCTGGGTTTTTTTCAGCTTCTTAAATGTGAATATTTTCTGGTTTCTTTGCTCCATATAAACAAAGAAATCATTAAAACTGAATCATTTTGGTTTGTGGGCAAAAACATTTGAGAACATCATCATGTCCTGGTTTGACAAACTGATCAATATTTTATACATATATATATATATTTAAAAAAATTTGAACCAAACAACTAATTCAAATTGATTTGATCCTTGATTAATCAAAGATAGACTAATAGATTTAAATATTTATGAATGTTTATATTTGTATGTATATATTTATGAATTTTAAAAAAAAAAAAAAAAAGATGTTTCCTCCATTTTAAAACACAAAATACTTGCTCTGGCTACAACAAAAATTATAGGGATTTTGTTATATTTCTGCAAATAAATGTTAATGCAAACGTGTCACGCTTCACAGAGCGTCTATTTTATTTGGTATGAGGGAAAAACCTACCATTATCAACATTTTCTTTCTCAACATCAGTGGTGTTTAGTTTCATAAAGTTTTATGAATGAACTAAAATCATATTGCGGGTTTTAATGTAAGCACACTTTTCTCTGCATGTTGTTTTTGTTTCTCTGTAGCTCTAAACAAACATGGACATCATCAGCTGACATTTACTGTGTTTGCACATTTCTATGCCAATCAATGCCTGTATATGGATTGTTGGGATATTATTTTAGGTTATGAACGTTGATAAATAAAAGTGATGAAAAATCTCCTCTGACGGCGTGTGATGTTTTTACACATGCTATGAGAAGTAATCTGTACAAAAGAGTCTGAAAACAATGCAATCAAAAGGTCAAATTATGATAAAGTCAGTTTTAAAAGATACATTTTTACACTTTTTATCTTTAAATATTGATTTTGTTCAAATTTTGACTCTTAATTTTAAAATTTTAAACTTGTCCTTTGACTTAATATCACAATTTGACTTTCCAATCTTAAACATTTCATTTTTACCAAATTCTAACTTCTTTGTTTTGTGCCAAACCAATTGTTATCAGAATGTACAAAATAAAATAAGGCTTTTATTTTTTCGAATCATAAAATTAAACCAGTGATTAAAAGAACAGGTCTGAAAAAAGGAAGGGACACACATCGCCACCTGGTGGCCAAACTGAAAACATTACCTATATTGACAATGGCTGCTCCTTGAGTGTGCAGCATGCTGCGCAGCGCCGCCCTGCAGGTCAGCATGGTGCCCAGCACGTTGGTGTGCAGCAGCTCCAGCATGTCCTCGGGTTTGGTTCTCAGCAGCAGAGCGTCTCTGGACAAATGGCCGATTCAGCAAAGTTATTCAGTGAGGATGTTCCACACACACATGAACAGAGTGGGCGTGTCCTCACCTGTTGATAGCGGCCGCGTTGACCAGGTAAGAGATGTTTCCACAGGTTTTGTGGATGGAAGAGAAGGTTCTCTGCACCTCGTGTTCTTTGGAGACGTCACAGCTAAAAGCTACATGATCGACTAAAAAGACGCAAGTGGTTTTTAATCAGTATTTATATAAAATATATTTATTTACAACTGGTGCTAATAGCCTATATATGACTGCCAATAATAATAATAATTTACTAATTAAAAGGGATAGTTTAGGTTTCTTGACGTGTGTTTTTTTGGAAAAAAGGGACACAAAGAAAATTTGATTTTAATAAAGACTCCAATAAAGAAAAGTACAACACGTTAAGAATGCGTTTGCCATTTGATCTCACTGTTAAGACTTTTTTTCCCCAAAAAGAAACTGATGTGTATGTAGCTTTGCAAACCACTCACTCTCCCGCACCAAAGTCCATAGAGAAAATCAGTGATTTTAGCTCACAGGGACACAGGAGCTGCTGGTCTACTGCTGCCTCGTGTGGTCACTTTGTGTCACTGAGGTTAATCTAAATAACGGATTTTGAATGCCAAATTGACAAAATAAGACATTTGAACTTAGTGATGGAGGCAGCAGTGGATCAACAACTCCTGTGTGCTGTGATGTTAAAATCACTGATTTTCTCTATGGACTTTGGTGTGGGAGAGTGAGTGGTTTACAAACTTCAGTTTCCTGGTGGAGAAGTCTGTCTAACAGTGAGATAACGACAAACACAGGGTGGGCGATATATCAAATATACTTGATATATCTACGACATATGATTTGTTAATATCGCAAACACTGAATACAAACTGTCACATGAACATCATTAAACATTAAGCCGTCTGAATGTGGTTCTCCTTCGAGTCTCTCATCTCTCTCTCCTCATGCACCTCTCAACTTAGCTTAATTCAGACCTTCTAGCGACTCTTTTTCAAAAAAAGTGACCAGCGACGCAACTTTTGGCGACACTGACGTGAAAGCGCGTATTGTTCTTAAGATCTTTGCACACCGGATGTGACGCTTCCTCCCACCCTCTTAAAGTGAGATGCGAGGAAACAAATAAATGATGAGGACAAGAGGGGAAAACATTGCATGACTGTCTGTGACCAGAGAAGACTTCACACACACACATGCTGCTTTTGTTTTGTTTTTTTACTGTTCTGAAAATGATCTGTTGTTGAAAAGACTATCAAGCAGAAATGTGTGCACTTTAATTTTCCATTTTATTTGCTCTGTTTATAAGCTGTTTGTTTGATTATGGTATTGAGAGCTACAGCACATTAGGAAGGCCTACCATGTAAATATATATTTATATTTTTTTTTCCATTTTTTTAAAAGATTGTGTGAGTTAAGCTAACTGGTTCAAAAATAAATAGCTTGCTCTACTTAATTTGATCATGATTTTCCAATTTTTGTGTGCATACATTGAAAAAAGTCAGTGTTATGCATCCAAGATATCAATTTAACATTTATACAGTGATGCAGACGAGAGTTTATAATAACCATATATCCTAAAAATAACAAGAAAGTGGTTATAGGCCATATCACCCAGCCCTACTTGAACATGTTCTAAAGATATGATAAGCTTAGAATGGCTACACATTTTTGCCATTGAGTCTAATGTTATGTGATAAAAATATGATTCTTTAATTATGTCCTCACTGGTTCTAGGTACAGGAGTCACTCACTCTGCAGTCAATACAACCACACTTAACAACAAAACCTCAACTATTCCTTTCACAAGTACAAGTATTTTACATAGTGTACTGAAATCTGCAGTGGAGTAAAACACATAATTTAAAAAGCATTTTAAAGACATATCTAACCCCAAATATCAACTTACTTTACCTCCGTGTAGAGATGCCACAGTGTCCCGGGCAGCGTCTTCATTCCTGGACAGAACAGCGACTCTGCAGCCTCTGTGAGCCATCATCCGGGACACGGCCCCCCCGATGCCCCTGGAGCCCCCACACACCACCGCCAGCCTGGACGCGGCCCTGCGGCAGAGAGCTGCTAATCATCCTCAGACGAACTCAACTTTTACAAACGCTAAACCTAATGTAACACGACTGTAACAACAAACCAACGACGTGACTTATATTAGGTTAGCGGAGCTTAAAATGTTTAACTCTCACATAAATGAACTTTAAAGACAGTTAAGCTGCTAAAATTATCTCATTTGCGGCGACAGCGGCGGCTAACGACGATGCTAGCTGCTAACGTCGCTCTTTAAGCACAAAATACATTTCACTTATTAAAGTTCGTGTTTTACTCACATGACAACTGTTGTCTTCAACCACACCGGGGGTGTTTCTCTGTAAAATATTTATTCACGAAGACAATAACGGGAAAAAACGCTGAACGACGTCCGCTCTGCTTATTGAGACGCCATGTTGTTTACCTCCATTTTGTAGCGATGTCAGACGTCGGTCGGTAGATGGCGCAGTGGACACACAGGTGTGTGTGTGTGTGTGTGTGTGAGATTGATTTTCACTGAATGTTACAGTCATGTTAGACGAAAAACAATAACACTAACACATTATTTTGTTTTTTAATAATAAAATTATTTAATAAACGCTATATTTTATTTTGAAATTTTATTGACCGTTTCATAAAGTCTGTATAAATGCCTTATTATTATTTTTTTTAAACTGAATTCAACATTTCCTGTTTAAAACTTTACTGACACATCACTCTATTATAATCTGGTTTATATCATAATATTAAAAACAGTCAGAATTATGTTATTTAATCTGGTTGATACCAGAATTTAAAACATAATTTAATCTGTTTAGTATTAAAATGTTAAACACAGTCTATATTATCAATATTGTCTTTATCTGATTTAACCTGGTTAATATCAAAATATTTACCACAATCACTACTCTGAATATTGTCTTATTCTGTTTATTTAATCTGGTTAAAGTCAGTGTTTAATCCCTGCTGTATGTATAAAAAAAAAAAAACACATGCAGAGTGGCTAGTTTATAACGGAATATTTAACACGGTCAGTTATTCTGATAATTTAATCTGGTTAATATCATAACATAAAACATAGTCAGTACAATTATTTAATCTGGTTAGTACGAAAATGTTAAACACGGTCAGTATTCTGAATATTGTCTTAATCTGATTATTTAACCTGGTTAATATCAAAATATTAAACACAATCAATACTCTGATTATTTAATCTTAAATCTGTTGTGTGTCTGTGAACAAACACACACACACACACACACACACACACTGAAGCATCATGTGATTAATGTCCGTCCTTCGGTCTGAGTGAATCATTGTTCCCAGTGGAGACACACACACACACACACACACACACACACACACACACACACACACACACACACACACACACACACACACACACACACACACACACAGCTGAAGTGTCCCTGGAGCACAGGATTATGGGTAATGTTGAAGGTGTGTGGCCTCACTTCTAAACCTGCAGCAATCCATCAGAGCAACACATCGATTTACTGAGATTAAATCACAACCACCACCTGCACCGGCGTGACCCCGTGACCCCGGCACCTATGAATCATGTGTCCATGTGATGGTGGAGGACAAAAAGAAAATCTCACACTCTGACACAGTTAAGATCAAAGTGTCACAAACCAAACAGTTCTTTAAAAAAAAAAAAAAAAGTTTTCTTCTCTAAAGCTTTTACCTGAAGAGAATTAAAGGGATAATTCAGCATTTTTAGCTGCTATTTCAAACACAAGAAAAAAAAAAAAAAAAAAAATGTAGACACTTTAGACACAATTTATGTCAGTTTAAGTCTACAATATCTTAAGAATATGTTCACGTCTTTATCTCACTGTTAGACAGACTTTTCCAACAGGAAACTGAAGTTCGTAAACCACTCACTCTCCCACACCAAAGTCCATAGAGAAAATCAGTGATTTTACATCACAGCACACAGGAGTTGTTGATCCACTGCTGCCTCCATCACTAAGTTCAAATGTCTTATTTTGTCAATTCTGCATTTAAAATCCTTTGTTCAGATTTACCTCAGTGACACAAAGTGACCACATGAGGCAGCAGTAGACCAGCAGCTCCTGTGTCCCTGTGAGCTAAAATCGCTGATTTTCTCTATGGACTTTGGTGTGGGAGAGTGAGTGGTTTACAAACTTCACTTTCCTGTTGGAAAAGTATAAAGACATGAACATTTTCTTCAGATATTGTAGACTTAAACCGACATAGATTTTATTGGGAAAGTTTGGTTGTTCTTGTTTCCAGCTTTGCCAGTTTCCCTTTGAATTCTTCTCTTGTAAAAGAGAAAATGCAGCATTTGTTAATTTTTCCTGAGCAGCCACATCATGAAAAATGATTCTACATAAATGACATGAAACAGTGAGTGAAATATTGAAACATTAGCTTTTATTGTTATAGATTTTTTTTTTTTTTTTTACAAAATGTGCTATTTTCCCTCAAATACTTTAGAATCTTTTTCACATAATAGTTTTTTTGTGCCAAACAGCTCGTTGTCAGTTTCACCATTTTTTTTCAGACAAAAACAGTCCAACTACAAACAAAAGACAAAAAAAAAAAAAAGAAAAAGAATCAAGGAGTCAAGTAAGTCAGCGAGGCATGAAGTCAGTTACTCGAACAAACTTAAGTTGACTTTTCATCTGATGAATGAAAACACAGAAAACTGTTGTCAAACATGAGAAGTCACACGTGTGGTTGGTGTGTTTTAAAGGCTTTGCAGTGAAATGAAAAGAAACAGGGTGGAGCAGCAGCCTGAGGTTGACGTGGTGGTTGCCACGACAACAACAACAACAACAACAATAGCAGAAAACAAACATTAGGGTAAATTCTACTCTTAAAAAAAAGGCCAGACAGTGATTTAAACTCCGCAGGTCGACACTTCTGATAAATATAAGATTTAAATGTTTTTCATATATTTTGAAAAAAAAAAGGTTTCTTTCATTTCCATGGTAACTGTTAGTTCGTTTATTTCCTTCTATATTTGTTCTTTTTCTGTCGTCTGAAACTGTTGATAAAATGGAGGAAGACAACTTTTACACCAAAATTTGCCCAAATATGCGTTAAAACTGGTAATAAAATGCAATTTTATAAAATGCAAATGTTTCTTCCTTCAGTGAATCACATTTAACTGAGAAAACGCGCCATGAAGAATCAAAACACAACGTAAGACAGTGACACTGAAAGTAGCTAAGTTTGGAGGCAAATTTAACGCAAATTCCACGTGCATTTATGCGTCTTTCTATTCCACTGCTTTTAAGCAAGTTCACCGAGATAAACAGTAGGTGGCGCTAAACTTAAAACACCACAAAAGGAGGATGAGAAAAGTGCAACGTCATTGGAGCAAAATTGGTTCTGTCACACTTTTATCAGACGAAATAATTTCCATTTAGGCTTTTTTTTTTAAAGAAAACAACAAAACACGCGCATATTAGCAAATGTGCAGATGCTAACACAACTTTTATGTGGTTTTTGATCACTGCAAGTAATATCACCTCACTGCAAAAGGCGACAGATTCCTGACTACGCTTCCACAGCAAACTCGTAGAAGCAGCAACTTCCACGTTCATGTTTACGTCGCTGCTGTTCATGAAAGAGTCATGTGACTGGACCTTTAATACATCGTTTCACACGGCGTACAAAGCTCAGATGTTAGCGATTGTTGTGCGTTTTGTGTTTTTAGCATTAGAGGGAAAACGGTCCGAGAGTTGAAAATGAGACAGCGACAAACAATGAAACTGCAATAACAGCGATAAACTTTAAAAGTGTCGCCTGACGGAGTTAAAATCAGGACTAACAGTGATTCGTACCATTTAACATTTTTCCAGCAGTTACACAGTGTTTTCCCGCATATAACAAAACACTAAAAAAAAAAAAAAAAAATCAATCAAATCTGGGCCCAATTCAGTTCGTAAATTCATCATCAAAGTTAAATCTGGCACAATTCAGTTTGTCGCAACTACTTAAATCCACACTCGCGTCAGTCATTCACGATACAGATCATAAAGAAAACGGGATTTTACCACGTTACGCTCACTTTCATCAAACATATTCGTTCTAAAACTCGCACTCGCTCTAATCATTAAGAAAATTCGTACAGTAATTCAAGTCATTACGACACTTGACACAAAAGACGAAATGTACAAATAACATTTTAAAGAAAAAAAAAAAGGAATCAATGTAATTGATTGAAGAATGACACGATTATTTGTTACTTCAGGCAAAAAAAAAAAAAAAAAACCTTCCGTGCTTTAGCCTTTTTTTGCCACATGTATCAAATATGGAGCAAATGTATTAAACTTACAGTGCGTTCACACCAAAATCTCTTGCACAATGAGATTTAATTCAAATTCAATGTTAAGACTTTGTATCTATTTACAGCGGGCAACGTGGATCGCTTCCACTTCGCTTGTCAGATAGTTTACGAAAAACAACATCACGAAATTATGTCAAGATAAAAAGATACAAACGGTCACGAATTTGGCAATAGTCACAACAGGCGACACGAATCACGCTAATCGTGTTAAGTCAAAAGCCAATATGTGCTGATATTTTTCTAAATAGAAATTGCAAATTAAATTAAAAAAATTGTGCGTAGAAGAGAATCAAGAAAAGTGAAGTAAATGGGCCAAATCCAAAATCTGGCTCATTTACTTTGCTCACTTTATTTGAAATATTTGAAATTGAGCTATTGATTTGCACGTTGCAATAATAATGTCGCAAAAGCCAAATTCCCAATGTCGGGTTAGAAATGGAAGTGCTACACGTGCGAGGTAAGGTGAAGAGCGAGTAGGCGGAGCAGAAAGTTCTAAAAATTATATTAAGCCATTAATTCGCATTTTATTGTGATTGTAGCTAGCTTACGGATTAGCCTCAGGTGAGTCGTCAAGGGTCGTGAGTTTTGTTGATTACTCGTACCAGTCGTACCAGTCGTGAACATTTACTTTGCGTCGTGCGTAACCGCAACACAAAAGAACAAACCACGGGAACAAACGAACGATCCAGCGACGAGCAAAGCGAAAAATTTGCATTTGGTGTGAACGCACCGTTACGGCGTTAGCAGGTTAGCGACACACACTGAGAGCAGCAGGTCTGTGGAATCTACAGTGAGAAGATTTTCTTTTCTTTTTTTTTGCATCGTTACGTGTTTAGAGTGACGTGCGAAGAGGTTAGCATTAGCAGCTACTCTGGTCAGTACATACATCAACTGCTCTGTGATTGGAGAGCAGTTATAACTATTAATCAATCTCATTTGATATATTGATTTAGCGAGCAAAGATACAATGCACCGATTCGTAGGTGAAAACAATGTCTTTTTTTTTTTAAATCTAAATGGCCTTAAAGCTGGAGTAGACGCCACATTTTTGTCGTTATTGATTCACAATTCCATCGCAACCTTTCATTAATATGTGAATGAAGTGACAGAACTAGATTCTTGCTGTTTCCAGAATTGCAGAAAAATGACCCGTAACATTAGCCCATGTTCGTCTGGTGGGAGGAGCTCAGGATAAAGAAGCCACACCCCCTCCAAAGGTCAGTATTCATGCTGCGTTCCATTTACCACCAAGTTCTAGCTGAGAAGCTGAAAAGGCAAATGATTTAGAAAGCCCGAGTTCCGACAACAAATGGAACGCAGCATTTGCCAAGTATGGATTTAAAGGTCCAGTGCGTAACATTTAGCAGAATTTATTAATTAGACAGTGAATATAATAATACAATATTATAAGTGTATGTTGCATTAGTATGTTTGTTTAAGTGTATAATCCCTTTAAAATCAAAAAAATTGTTTTGTTATCTTGGCCTTTTATATGTACTTTAGGTAGGCCTTGCTTTATTTAGACCGCATTTTGTGCCTTTGAGGATTTTGCGTTGTGAAGCAGAAACTAACTACACAAACGAAGATGGATTAACCAATAAAGGAGGAGAAAATGTGGGTATTTAAATCCTTTATGGTACTTGAAGGCCACCATAGTTCACAGATTCTTTTCCTCAATTTGTTGCAATCTGCAGTCTCACCTTTTGATGTCACTAATTCTCACACACCGGACCTTTTAATGAGAACACTAAACCTATTTAACTTTTGAGTTGTAAACGTTTATGTAAATGTAACTGTGTAAAACAGGCAGATGATATGATTTGAATATTTATCGTAGAAGATAAATCACAATTTGTGGCAGATTTTATGATTATTGTGTAGAATTGATATCACATGTTGATGAAGCTGTGGATTTAAGCTCTTACTTCCTGATTCAGTCTGTCACACGGGGGTGGGGGGGTTTCCATGTAAAATATTTGATCCCAAGCAGGAAATTGATTGGCCCACTGAAACATTTTCCGATGTGCGACGCCCACGTTGGCTGTGATTTGTCGCCTGTGTCATCACATGTGCAATATTACGATCTTCTGGTGGACGCCATACCTCTGGAGCCGAGGACGTCTTCGTCTTTTCCACTGCTGAAACACAGATGATGATGAGGACGCCGCTGCGTCGGGAAACACCCTCTCTTCTCTGCTGTGGGTTTGAAACAACAGTCGTGTGACCTGCGATCATGAGCGGAGGCATAGAAGTCGCGTGGCGTTAAGGCATCGGCCAGTTTAACCCCTTAATGTGTTGCACTACAAAAAAGAACAATTACAGGCTAATGAATGAAATAAGTTAAAAACGAATATCTATCATGAGTTCATATCGGTTGTTTTAGGACTAATCATCTTTGTGTCCATATGTACAATAAAGTGAGGAACAGTACAAGGCACACGTACAACAGCTGAAACGTTAATGATATAAATAACAGAAAAAGAAGAAGGGGAAAAAAAAGAAAAGTTCGTATGAGTCGTGTGCTCGTCTCCGAATTCTCTTCACTGTGCTTTCAATAACGACGTCACGTCCTGTTCTCCACTAAGCCACCTGTGATGAGATCTGTATCAGTCTGTATCACTCTGACAGGTCTGCCCTGACCACACTACAAGTGTTTAAAGGGATCGTTCAGGTTTTTTTGGAAGTCCCCCAATGCCAGGAAGCAGCCTGAGACACCGAGGGTCGCTCTGCCTCAAAACATGGCTGCCAGCTTGATTAAGTGTAGCATATCTTCAGAATATGTTCACGTCTTTATCCCACTGTTAGACAGACTTTTCCAACAGGAGAGTGAAGTTTGTAAACCACTCACTCTCCCACACCAAAGTCCATAGAGAAAAGCTGTGATTTACCACACTACAAGTGTTTAAAGGGATCGTTCAGGTTTTTTTGGAAGTCCCCCAATGCCAGGAAGCAGCCTGAGACACCGAGGGTCGCTCTGCCTCAAAACATGGCTGCCAGCTTGATTAAGTGTAGCATATCTTCAGAATATGTTCACGTCTTTATCCCACTGTTAGACAGACTTTTCCAACAGGAGAGTGAAGTTTGTAAATCACTCACTCTCCCACACCAAAGTCCATAGAGAAAATCAGTGATTTTAGCTCACAGGGACACAGGAGCTGCTGGTCTACTGCTGCCTCGTGTGGTCACTTTGTGTCACTGAGGTAAATCTGAACAAAAGATTGCAAATGCCGAATTCACAATAATAACACATTAAAACTTAATGATGGAGGCAGCAATGGATCAACAACTCCTGTGTGCTGTGATGCAAAATTGCAGATTTTGTTCTATGGACTTTGGTGTGGTGAGTGGCAAACATAAACTAAGCAACATAACTTTAAGCCTTCAGTGGGAAAAGGCTGTCTAAACGACAAGAATAAAGTTATTTTGAAGATATCAATATAATTTTCTTCAGTAGTGAGATATTTTTTACACTTTGGGCAAGTATACTGACAAAAGCCACATAATCAAATGGAATGTTTGTAGTGTTACAAATCAATCACAATCACAAATGCGAGGGCTCTATAATTTCCACTCTGGAGTCTGTTTTTGTGATAACTATCGATATGGATTAATTGATTTGAAAGTGTGTTACCACGATAACATTTAGATTCTATTAGGTGAATCTACTTTTTCTAGATTTTTCAATACAAGCAGCCATGCTTTGAGAGAAGGCTCGTCTTTGTGTGCGAGCAGTCTGTACCTCATACAACTTTAACTGTCCCTTTAAACAGAGAGAGACAGCAGTGGGGTGAAGCAGCGGTCAGACTCAATCGTGTTGGTGGCCTGTGGTTGTGTTTCTTTCTTTTTTTTTTGTTTCTGTTAGATGCTGTCCACAAAGCTGCCGGGGAACAGTCCGGTCCTGCCGTTCCTCTGCAGCGTGCCTTTGAACCAGCCGTCCTCCCTCTTCCTGTGAACAAACACAATGTCGCCTTCCTTCAGCTCCAGCTCGGCGTCGCTCTGGGGAGGATACGACACCACCACCCTGTACCTGAGGAGCAGAACCAGAACCAGAACCAGAGACACAGTCAGACGCTGATAAAACGCCAGAACGACACATCGTGTTCCTGTTCAGTTCACACTCACTTGCTTGAAATCATGTTCCAGGACTAAACCAAGGCAATGTAGCTTTATTTATTTCATACACAGGGGAAACTCAGTGTGCTTCATATAAAAACAAAATTAAAATTAAAAGTTGGAAACTTAATGGAAACACACAGTTTGAACTACAGCCCTGCAATGGGACCCAAACCTCTGCGGGCCGGAACGGGCAGCTAAAAATACACAGGGGGTCCCAAGATTATCAGCATAATGGAGCGAGCAGCTGATGTCGGTAATAAAATAAAGGCTGGAGAGTATGAAACTAAAGAAAAGAGCGGAAAATTGTGTGTTGTGAGAAATGTGACAAAGGCAGCAGGCGGTAATGGTCAGAACGACAGTGGGAGCAGGATTTGAACAAAACCTGATTATAATGAATATAAAATAGTACAGATAAATAAAGAGAGAGAAAGAAAAGAAAAGGCTTGACTAAAATAGATCATGAAGAATTTGGCGGAACTCATTAGGGCTGCAACGATTCCTTGAGTAACTTGATTACAAAAAATGATAGAGAAATTTCCTCTGCCTCGAAGCCTCGTTTAATTACATTTAAATTTGTTTTTAGTGTGATACAACGTGCTTACGTCACAGGCTGTGCGTCCCTTCAAAGAGGAAGAAGACGGAAGTGGGATTTGGCTAACGTGTGTGGACAGTTTAGCTGCACAGAATGGCAGACGCCGGGACGGAAAACAGTGAATACAGCGAAAATGAGCAAACGCAGCAAAGCGACAGTAACAGGAGGAAGAGGATAAAAGTATGTTTTATCCTATTACTCAATGAATCTATGGAATATTCGATAGAATACTCAATTACCAAAATATTCCATAGCTGCAGCCTTAGAACTCATAACTGGGAGCGACGTAACTCCCCAAGTTCACCACAGTTAGTAAGTTAGAAAAACCATGGAGGGAATCTTAGCTCGGGCTAACTGTTTGTAGCCATGTTAGCAAAACGAGTGAAATTAACAGTTAAAAGAAAAAAGTATGGCGTCAGGACGGTGGCATCCTGAAGTCAGGAACTAACGTGGAGGAACTATTATGGTGGAAAATCTCACTTCATTACTTGCATTACACTGCATTTTGCAGAGTTTTATTTTATGAGGACACACTACAGCCTAGCTCTAGTAACAAACACACTGCTGAGAAGTTTAAGAATGACTTAAGTTAAAGGATGAAGAATAGGAAGATTATTTTCTTTCGCGGCCTGAAGTCGACGGGTTTTCACGGTTCCTGGAGGTCTGTGGTGGAATGACGCTGTGGAGGTGGCTGCTTTCAGGTTCAGACAAACTGCTGTCACACTTTCTGTGGCCAAGAACGAAGACGCGACACAAAAGCCCGTACCTCTCGCATATGATGGGCCGTGCGTCGTGCTGCTGAGATGAGAGGGAGGAGCAGGGCTGGCGAGGAGGAGGAGCGATGGGAGCACAAACGTCCAAATGACTGTTCTTCCGATGGGAGGAGTCAGAGGCCGAGGAGGAGGAGGAGGAGGAAGAGGCAGCAGCAGGATCAGGCTCGAGGCAGTTGACAGAGCCAGAGGGAGGCGAGGCGTCGTGGCCCGCGGCGCCGTGAAGCACCTCGCCAGCTGCAGCCTGTTCTGCTTCAAGAGTCGGAGACGAGGGCGGCGAAGGACGAGACTTCTTCTTGTTGGAGGACAAGAGCTTCAGAAGACTTTTCTTTTCTCTCTGCAGAGAAAAAAGATGATGAATCAGAGCGATGCTGAGATTCTCTATGTTTTTTGTGATTGTTGCGACCAAATCAATCCAATTGCACGGCAGTTTTCATGTTGCAGCATTTTAAAAAAAAAGGCCTTTTATGAGATGAATTTCCAAAAAAGTTGTATCAAAACAACTGTATAAAATACTATATTTTTATTTTATATACTATATAAAATAAAAAGACAACAGTCCTGTCCTAAAGCAACGTATCTAGACATCTGAAGCTTCATTTTGACGACACATCCAGCTTCACTTTCATCATGTTATGGTTAATAGTCAATATATATTAAATTCTTACAAGTCGAAATGAAAGTGCTCCCACTTAATGTTGTTCTGTGGCAGCCATTTTATGTAATTAGTCCGCCATTATTTGTCCATTAACTAGTTCCACATACCTTTGAAACGTTTGGCTCAATAAAGGCATTACTGCATTATATTTATAATTACAGACATAGTCCAAGTTTTCTGCATATAATTTGTTTTTTTAATTGAAAAATTTTAGACTTTTAAATACACACATTAACAACATACAATGTTCAGGACATTATTCAGTCCAGTCAATATTCTTTTTAATTAAAATAACACTGAAAAGCACGTCAGACTCATTTTCTACTGGTTTCACAAACGTTAATGCAGAAATGTCATTCAACGTTAGCAAATGTTCATCATTACAACTGACTTTTGCAATCTTGTTGACCCAGATCAAATTTTATTTCATCATTTGATTCGTCTAACCTTTGTAATTTTTATAATGAAACTCAATTTAATGATTTTTGTGTTTCTTTGTCTCCAAATATATTCTCTACTTTTCATTTGAATATAAGAAGTCTTTCTAGTAAATACCATAAATTCATTCACTATTTATCATTACTTGAAAATATCAGACCTTGACGTCCTTGTCGAGCCTGCAGGGAAAAGCTGAATTGTTCGTCACAGCGTTAGCAGCAGAGCCGACGGACACGGCGAGGACAGGCACCGGTCTCAGAGCGTCGCCCTCTAGTGACGCGGCGCTGACATTGGGCGGGGTCAGGGACGCGGCGGCGCAGCCCATCGCCCCCCCGGCCCGGGTACAGCCCTGAGCGGGACCGGACGTGGACTGTGAGCACACTGAGAGGTGAGGCAGGTAAGACACGGGTGACGCAGACTGGACGGGTGTCACCGCCGCCGTGGGCCTATCCTGACTGTGACACGCAGCTGAAAAACATTTAAAAAAAAGGTACATTATGTAAGGAAATAATGGTATTAAGGCATAAAATGTGTCATCAGAGATTAAAATACTATCATAACGATACTCAACTCTACAGAACAGAGTCAGGGTTATGTTTTTTGCAGTATTTTTTAGTGATTTGTTTTGTTTTTGACCTATCTTTTTTTATTATTTGTTTGTGGAACATACTAGGGAAATAAAAAAGTGATTATTTTACATGCAGCCCCTTTAACACTGTTTTTATAAAGTGACACAACATCCAGTAGCTGTGTCTAATCGCAGTGATTTTACCTGTCCGGACCGCGTTGCGAGCCTGATTCACAGTCATCTGGGAGTTGACGTGCAGCGGCACTTTCGGCTGCTGGCCCGTGGCCGTCTGAGCCGCCGTCACCACCGCAGCAGGTTGGGAGTTGGTAGATCCGGCGCTGGAGCACACGGCCAGGGGTTTGTTGAAGTCGGGTCCTGAAACACCAGCTCCGAGGGCAGCGGACGACGACGGGCTGACGACGGTGACGCCCCGGCCAGCCTGAGTGCAAAGACTCATGGGTACTTTAGGCTGCGTGCTGCCTGATGCTGTCCTGAGGGAGACAATGTCAGAGGGTGTGAGACTTTCTGAGGTGACAGAGGGACATTTGACCTTTATTTGACCACATGTGTTGTCACATTTAAAGTGATAGTTCACATTTGGTTAGTCAGCTATGTGGTCTAACCAAATCAGCTTAAGCTTAAGATATTTTAAGAATATGTTTACATCTTTAAGTCTAGTCAGCAGGTTTGTCATGGACTCTTAGACAGACTTTTCCAACAGGAAACTGAAGTTCGTAAATCACTCACTCTCCCACACCAAAGTGCATAGAGAAAATCAGTGATTTTACATCACAGCACACAGGAGTTGTTGATCCACTGCTGCCTCCATCAGTAACTTCAAATGTCTTATTTAGTGAATTCAGTGTTTAATATCCCTCATTCAGATTTACCTCAGTGACACAAAGTGACCACACGAGGCAGCAGTAGACCAGCAGCTCCTGTGTCCCTGTGAGCTAAAATCACTGATTTTCTCTATGGACTTTGGTGTGGGAGAGTGAGTGGTTTACAAACTTCACTTTCCTGTTTGAAAAGTCTGTCTATCTTGTAGATAAAGATGTGAACATATCTTTAAATGTCGTAGACTTAAACTGATTGAGATTTTATTGTCTCATTACTAGTTAGTAATGAGACAAAAGGCTTAGTGGCTTTGTGTTTGGGTCTTTGTCAGTGCTGACTGACTAACCAAATGTGAACTATCACTTTAAATGTGACAACACATGTGGTCAAAATAAATCCTTCAAAATAAATCTGTGTAGGACCCAAATCTTGTGCTTCATGGGAATTATTTCCAAAGTTGTAATATTTCTTCAGTCAAATCAGCCGACACAGTGTCAATGTTAAGTTTTTATCAACAAAACTACAAGTGCGTGACTAAAACCAGGCCAAGTGAACATGAGTCGATGACCGACCTGCTGACTGGACTCATGTAGTTCCCAGGGAAGACTCCGATCTTTCCAGTGTGCATGGACGTGCCCTTGAACCAGCCGTCCTGACAGCGTTCCAACACCAGGAACATCTCTCCCTTCCTCAGCTCCAGCTCGTCCTCCTTACGAGGAGTGTAGGGGAACATTGCCACATACCTGGAAACAGTTAATAAACATAAAATGTAAACACAAGACAGAGAGGGGGGAAAACTGTTTTGATATAAAATCTCCAACAGCATGTAATTAGCAGTGGATTTATCCCGCTGTTTAGCTGTACTTAGTGTGTCATCTTCTCCTCTGAGCAACTCCAGCAGAGACTGCGACCTCTGACCCAGGAAGAATCAACACTGCGGGGTGAATAATTTGTGGGTCATCTCTCTACGGCGGCAGCCGGGAAGAGAGGAGCCACAGCTGGGATGTTTTCAGGCTGATTTCAGTGATTCTCAGGGATGTGAATGCCTCGGAGTCTGACAGGCGTGCAGAGGCAGACACAGATGACGGCAGGAGTGGAGCTAATTCTCATCAGGTGTGTGGTGTCTTTGGGGGGGGGGGTAATGAGGGTAAAAGGTGAAAGGGGGAGTCAAATGTCAGGGGGTGAGGAGCAGGCTTCTTCCCCAGAGACGGTCACACGGGGGATCTGTGGCCTTTGAAAGGGAAAGTTCAGGTTTTTCAAGTGTGGTAAAATGAGGTGGTGACACTGAATCAGCCTGAGGTCTTATCCACACAGAGAACTTTAACTCTATGATATTTTTATTTTAATTTCTTAAAGTTTGGTGTAAACAAAGGACTGTTTCAAGAAATGTTTCTAGGGATGATCACTTTATCCAAAACTTGAATTTAAGTTCAAACAAATTAATAATGACGTGTAATTAATTCAAATAAAATAAAATAAATGTGGCTGCTGCCGTCCCTAAAAGTCATACGATACAGTTGTAAACCTTGTGTGCACCCTCTGATGGACTCTAAGGGGTAGTACATACAGTATATAAGCGCTCATATGAGATGGCAGAATTTAAATTTCGAGCAGGTCATTACAGTGTGAATGTGAACTTTACCTCCCACGTTGGAAATAATAATATATTTCTAATATTAAGTAAGAGCATTAATGTTTTCATACACATGAAACACAAAAATCACTTAAAAAACGATTTTAAAAAATCTTAAGAATATGTCCACATCTTCATCTCACTGTGAGACAAAGTTTGTAAACCACTCACTCTCCCACACCAAAGTCCATAGAGAAAATCAGTGGTTTTAGCTCACAGGGACACAGGAGTTGTTGATCCACTGCTGCCTCTATCAGTAAGTTCAAATGTCTTATTTAGTGAATTCAGTGTTTAATATCCCTCATTCAGATTTACCTCAGTGACACAAACTGACCACATGAGGCAGCAGTAGACCAGCAGCTCCTGTGTCCCCCACAAGCTTAAATCACTGATTTTCTCTATGGAATTTGGTGTGGGAAAGTGGTTAAGAAACTTTATTTTCCTAGTGGGAAAGTCTGCCTAACAGTGAGATAAACCAGTGAACATATTCTTAGTAGACTTCTTATGTAAAGTGGTTTCAATCTGTTTCTCCCCATTTCCTGCCAGGTTTAGGTTTTAGAGTCATATGTCAGTGACCCATACAGCCACACTTCAAAAAGCCCCAACTATCCCTTTAGCCTGAGCCCACTCAGTGAGTCAGTGCAGCCTCGCACCGACAGCTGAGAGGAGTGGGAGTGGGAGAGTAGTGTCAGAGTGAGGCGAGGACTTTCCCTCCTCTTTGGCTTCACAAACCGCTCCCGACGTTTCCCTGCACATTCAAAGACGACTGAATATTTTTTGGGCAAAGGGGTGTTTTTATAGCTCACACTGTGGGTCTTTGTCTCCCACTTTGGTCACTTATGCTCGGGGAGGGTCTCTGTCCGGCAGCCAACGAGTACGCCGCTCCCCCGGCGGAGGATTGTGGGGGAGGAGGCGGGGGAGGAGGGAGAGCATCCTGTAAATAAATCAAGAAAAACAAAAAACAAAAAAAAAGAAGACATAGGAAATTACAATTTTGATTTGTATCATCTGTTAAATTGGATCAACATGTGGAAGATCTTGTTTCCTCTCATCAAGAAAACACACACACGTCTCAAATAACAAAGAACATGTTACATAAGCAGAGAAACCAGTTTGTTTATGAGCAAAAAAAAAAAAAAAAGAAAGGAAGGGAAGAGGAGGAGGGAGATCATCTGTCATCTGGGTTATTCCCTCCGGTTTGCCGAAACTGACAGAGACACAGAGAGAGAGAGTGTAGGTTTGGCAGACATTGCACTCTTGTCCCCGACTTTCCCCCCACATGCAAAACGAGAATCTCCCATTCTGCTTGTTTGTTTGTTGCTAGGCGACCACATAGCTGAATGTTAAATCCATCGCAGTGTTTAATTGGGACCATATGAAAATGAAGAACATGTCTTCTGTAGACTAGCACTTCAGAGGAATCCCCCCCCCAGAGGAACCCCCCCCCCCCCCCCCGAGCCCATTCATCGACGATCGCTTGTTTTCGGCCTCGTCGGGCGTCTGAAACAGCGTTTTTCGTCGTGGTTCCTTTGTCAACAGCAGAGCGCATTAAAAAACAACTTTTGTGTTTGTTTTTTTTTTGTTTGTTTTTTTTACAAATAAGCCCAAGCATCAAGGAGATTGATGATGCGTCTGAGGCTAAACGTAGCCAGAGTAATAGCTTCCATGACACAATGGGGGGAGGAGAGTGACTGTGCTGAGACGGTCCCCGTCGTGTGTGTGCGTGTACATGTCGATGTGCGCTTCGGTTCAGTGCCGACGCTTGAGCTGAGATAATTAGGTTTGCCCGCAGGCTGGAGAAATCATCTGTACAAAAACATCATGTAGGGTTTCCAAGTGAAGCGGAGAGCTCAACCTTTTGTGTACACATTCCTGCTCATTCATAGAGTCCTGGAGTATTCACACACACACACACACACACACACACACACACACAGGGGCAGACAGGAAGTGTGCATGCTGTTTTTGTGTTGTCTGCTGGGATCTTTCCTTTTTTGACATTTGTACTTGTACTGATTTTTATTTTCCCCTCAGAACAAATTTGCTGGAAACAGAAACTTCGGCTCAAACATTCCCCAGTCTCATTAGCTTAGAAAAATTAAAAAAGAAAATGCTGCATTTTCTTCCACAATGAACTCAAAATAGCGGAAACTGTGTCAGAGGCCACATTTGAAAATCCTGAAATTGTTGTCCTTCACACACACACACACGCACACACAACCCATCAAACATGTCTTTCTCTTCCGGGTCAACCAAGAATCCAGCAGCAGGATTCTTCTCCAGTTAACCCGTCCCATGACTGTCCTTCCTCATGCTTTTTATTTCTACATTTGTTCCAGACCAAGCCAGAGGACAGTCTGTCTGCAGGTGGAGCAAAAGGCTGCTGCTGGGCTTCAAACCATCTACGGTAGTGCTTTTGTGTTTGTCCTTGAACCTGAATTTTCAATATTGAGAAGAATCTTCACTATGCCATGTGTGACAACAGAGCTGTCTTCTCTTTAAAAAAACTACAAATGGAACACAGCATATGAAGAAGAAGGACTTTGAAACTGTGGATTGGAATCCATTCAAACTGTGATTATGGACTTCAAAATATGATTGGGGAACTTCCAACTATAGAGGGCAGCATTGCACCTTTTATGGCACTTTCCACTATACAGTTCTAGCACTACTCGGCACTACTCGGTTTGGTATCAGGCATGTTTTCCATTACTGTAGTTCCTCCTCAACGTGGGCGTGGTCGTCACATCACGGCTGCACAAAACTGCTGTGAAGTGGTTTAATCAGCGACACAAAGACACAAACACGTGACGGTCAAAGCAGTTGTTTTCTTTGTCGTGAATCATTTTCCTCAGTTTTATAAACAGATGAGTTCACTGAATGGTTCAGTACTTCCTGCATGACACAGACTCACAGTCACTGAAGTGAAATACGGCTGAACGGCTTGTGATTGGGCTCACCATCTCCGTCTTTCAGCAGTGCTGTCGCTAAATACACCAGACTCCTCTGTTAAATATGGACATTTTACAAATGTCCTTGTTAAATGTTGCAGATTAACGCATGTTTTCAGGATTTTCAAGTCTTTTTAACTGATCTACAGTTCAACATTGTTCGCTTTGATTCTCGTGTCGGACGTCTCACTCACAACTCTTCGAGTGACGACACTCTCTGACCAATCAGTGGCCGGCAGTCTGTCCACGTCACGTTTTAGTATCGGCTCAGCTCGACTGGAACCTCCACAGAGCAGGTACTAAAAAAAGTACCACGTACTATCACTGATAAAGAAAAGAAAATGAGTCGAGTCGTGCTAGAACTGTATAATGGAAAAGCGTCATAAGTGTAAGAAGAAGATGGGACCATGTTAGTCCCATTCTTTTATTTTGATAATGGTTGCCAGTTAGATTCCTGACAGGTGTGGCATATCTTTTGACCAAACCAAACCACAACACTATATGCACTCTTGATATTTTTTTTGGAGCCAGAAAAAGTTGGGAAAGTGCTCAGTGTGTGTGTAGCTGGTCTTCCTTATGTTGTGGGGACCTAAATGTGTCTCCACACTCACATTATGGGGACTTGTCTTCCTTATGGGGACAAAAATCAAGTCCCCATAACGTAAATGACTCCATTTTAAGGTGAAGACATGTTTTAAAGTTAGGCTGAGGTTAGGGTTAGGTTAAGGTTAGGGTCAGGGTCAGGGTTAGGACACTAGTAATTATGGTTAAGGTTAGAGCAAGTCTCCAGGAAATGAATGGAAGTCAATGTAATGTCCTCTGAGGTCATGGAAACCAGTGTGTGTGTGTCTGTGTCTGTTGGCAAATAATGAAAGTTTGTATTCCATCCAAGAGGAAGCAGCTACTTGCTACCCATGAAAACAAACACAGGTCACACACCTTGAGTTATCGCTGGCAATTATGAGTAAAATAAAATTTCAGACTAGGTTGATTCATTTTATTCAAAGCAAATTCTAAATCTTGGTTGTCAAGTCACTGAATGACATTAACACACACTAATGTGTCTATGCAGGTAAAAGATGTGAAAGTAAAGATGCACTTTCTGGCACGTAGAATACAAACGATGCACTTACTCATGATGCATCATTGAATTATTAATGGGATTCTAAATGAAACCTCAACAATGTTTTGATTATGAATTAATCAGAATGAAGTTTCTTTTATTTCAGCTTCTTAAATGTGAATAAGTTCTGGTTTCTAAGACATAAAAACTGAACATCTCTGTTGGTTTTTTTTTTTTTTTTTGGGGGGGGGGGGGGGGGAGGTTCCGCAAGCAGGGCATTTCATCAACCAGATAAATTAATCAATTAACTGAGAAATTAAAAATGAAAATAACCAAATACTTCATACAATTTTTAATATTTTGAACCCGTCAGTACAATTATATTAAACTGTTTCCACTGTTTTGTTTTGTTCTAAGTTTCCACCTACCACTGGGATGGACGAGAAGCTCGTCTCTGAGGGAAAAGTGAAGACCGTTGCTGTGGTAACGGGACTACTAGGGGGCGGGGTCACAATTAGTCCAGTTGTGCAAATGTGTACCTGCCAAAACAAGAAGGGGAAACACAAGAGTGAGGGTGTTAACTCAAGTGTGAACGCTCAAAGGACACATGGATGTCATTTAAAAATACTCATTTCCTGGTGACGGTGGGGAAAAAGCCCCGGGTGGAAACGCCGTGATGTGATTTGACGACCAGGTAAAGAAAAACCAGGTGACCTCTCACTGGGGCTTTGATTGGGTGTTTCCCCTCGGCCACGTGAGTGTGTTTTAGGTAACAAGGACATACTGTTGTTGGACGCGCACAATACGCCCCTGTGGGCTGTGGTGTGTGTCCACGCATGACTGCTCCACACAGAGCAACGCTCCACTGCCGGACCTCAGTCTTCGCCGGCTCCTTATCTGCTGTGCACTGGGTGTGTCCAGTAAAAACACCACACTGTCACGGAACTGCCAGGAACATACAGCGAAATGTGTACGTGATCAATGATTACAACGTTATGCATTACATGTAGGTTAAAAGGTTAAAGGTCGGGTTGACTTTAACCAAAAGTATTCGATACACCACAGCCCCTCCCACTGCCGCTCTGCTCAAAGCTCCGTCACTACAACATTAGAAAACATGTTGTGTGTTATTGTTTTTTATAATTTTAGTAACTAATTAAACTGTGTGTATTGTGGCTGCGATTCTTCTATTGTTTTTTTCTTTACACCACTCATGCTTTTTTCAGGTTACTGACAGGAATTGAACTGTTGAAGGTTATTCTTTCTGCTGAAGACAGTGTTTTTACTTACAGTTTTAACGTGATTAACCATTTTTACATTTATCACTGACAAACGTCTGGCGAGTACTGCGATTAGTTTTTGTTAACAGCAGTGATATCTTACATGTTAGCAGCTGTAATTGAACTGGGAATTTTGGCTGTAATTTTGCTAACATTTTTCCTGTAAATAACAAAAAACCTCTCACTGGTTACATAAGTTTTGTTAACAAAAAGTAACTGAGTTGTAAATGTGGCTGTGATTTTTTTTTTTATTTTACCTTTTTGTTGTAAATTTAGTAATTCCATGTTTTTTTTTCATTTTAATGACTAATTGAAATGTGAATTTTGCCCCTGTTGACAAACTTCTGGCTAGTTACATAATTATTTTGTTAATGACAGTAGCCTGTTTTTTTAATATTAGAAATTGTAGTGGAGCCATGAATTTTCTACCTTTTTTCCTGTAAATCAGGAATATTGTCATTTTTTTCCTCCAACAAGGTAACAAGAGTAACTTTTATTACTATTATTTTAGTAACTGAATGGAACTGTGAATTTAGGCTGCACTTTTGTCTACCATTTATATACCCTTTAAATCACTGAAAAGCTTCTGGCTAGCTACAATTTTTTTCACTAACAACAATAACAGTAACCGTAACGGAACTGAGAATTTTGGGCTGCACTTTTCCTACTGATTTTTGTGTAATTCAATGACACACTTTTGGCTACTTAAGTCATTTTTTTGCTGAGAACAATAACATATTTTTCAATGTTAGTAGCTGTAGTGAAACTGAATTGTGGCTGCATTTTCTCCTTGACTGACTCATTTGTTATTAAAATTCTGAGACAGGCAGACAGGCAGGTCGGTCGTGCTGAAAAGCTTGAATTGTTTTCATTTTAAAAAGCTGTTTTTTAAGTGTAAAAACATGACAGTGTGAATGAAGCCTTATAAACAATGCTTGAATAATAAGAAGCAGCCTCTTTAATTTCCTTGACATTTCCTCATCTTCCCTTTAGTAAACGGATAATTTTAGTCAAAGCTGATTTCCAAGTCGACGTCCTCGAGGTAACCCGGGGTAACCTTTGTTGTTTTTGTGTCTGGGTCTTAAAAGGAGAGGAGATCAGTGGAGGGTGAAGAGAGGGAGGAAAGCAGATAGAGACTCCTGTGTTTTTAAGAGACAGTGAAGTGTATATCAAACAGATGGTTAATCCCGTTTTCACCAGGGAGGACAGCTTTACATACACACACAGAGAGAGGAAGTGATGATGATAAAGTCGGGAGTCATCAAAACATGATTACACCTTCAACATGAATCAAAGTGCTTTGATGACACTACATGAAAAAAGGTATTGGATGTTAAAAACCAACAGATCCTTAAGATCCACTCGACTGTAAACAAGCACTGTCCTCCACTCGCTCTTACAAAGAAGCACGCGTCAATGAAAGATTAATGATTGAGCTACTTAATCGGGGGTTTTGCGAGCAGCGTGTTTTTGAAACTCTGCAGTCAAACACATGAGGAAAGGCCGAGGAAAAACACGGAAACAGGAAGTGTGGAAAATTAGAGCTACTAAATAAAACAGCGTTATAGAGGAGACCTGCAGAGACTGACACAGTTTTACCAAACCAAGGGACTTAAAAAGTGACTGCACTGAGATGAAGTCAGTGCCGAGTGTGCTGTGAGCGCCCCCTGTGGGCAAAAACAGCCAGTGACTACTTTTGGATGAAAAAAAGAGATTGAGCAACATTTATCACATTTCTGAGAGCAAAACATTTGGTTTATAATAATCATCCGATTAATGAAAAATTATGCCAGTCATTAGAAGATGGCAAATATTGGCCCGATTTATCGGTCTACACTGAATGGCTATATATACTGTATAGATTAAAAAAAGTAACACACATTGTGGATTTGCTGCTGCTTTGTCTCACAATTAAACAGCCTTTACTTTTACCGACTGGAAACTGGTTTGTTTCACTTTATAAAACTTTATAAAAGGATTTTCAAACACTTAAGTGACAAAATAAGACATTTGAACAGCAGTGGATCAACAACTCCTGTGTGCTGTGATGTAAAATCACTGATTTTCTCTATGGACCTCTGTATAGGAATCCTAAAATTGCCTATTACATTCACATTTAATAACAACACGACTGGTTAAAGCGCAGTCCTGCTTGTGTAACTCACTTACTCTTGGTTACACAGTCGGTCTGCAGCAGCTGGCAGCCATAAAGCAGCTGTGAGCTGCTGTCATGTTGGGGATTGTGTGGAGACCTTGAGGGCTAAGCTTCAGTCGTTTTTTTGTGGACGTGCGGAGTCACGCACTCATGATTTCAAATGCTTTGAGTGGAGCAATGGTCTGTTTGGTATGATGAGGAGGAATAAACGGGAAGTCGGCTTAATTGCTGACAGAGGGAGAGTGGAGAATTTAAAAAGCAACAAACACTGTGAAAAGAGAAAAGAGCAGAAAGCAGCTGGACTCTGTCTTTTAGTAGCACAGTTATAGAAGTCATCTTTATCAGGAACAGTGGATTAAAAATGTCTGGACTGTTTTAAGTAGGGTTGAATGAGGCACATAAACAAAATCAGAGAGTTAGTAACTGGGGAGTGTAAACTCGACTGGGGACTGTAGTAAGGAGAAACTGGAGACTGTGTTACTCGTTTAGCCACTAACTTTTGAAAAACAAAAAATGGGATTTTGGCTCACAGGACAAAGAAGTTGTGAGTCGACTGCTTCCTCCTTCAGTCAATTTGTGTCACTTTGACAGTTTCAATTCAGAAAATAATTCAACTTGGTCTCACTGAAAACATGACGAAAGATTTAAAATGTACAAGTATATGATATCTTAAGAATATGTTTGCAAAATTTATGTTGGCAAAAAAAGACAGCTTTTATTACAGGAAGCTGAAGTTTGTAAACCACTCACTCTCCCACACCAAAGTCTATAGAGAAAATCAGTGATTTTAGCTCACAGGGACACAGGAGCTGCTGGTCTACTGCTGCCTCGTGTGGTCACTTTGTGTCACTGAGGTAAATCTGAAAAAAAATTTTCAAACACCGAAGTTATTAAATGACACATTTGAGCTTTTATTACAGGAAGCTGAAGTTTGTAAACCACTCACTCTCCCACACCAAAGTCTATAGAGAAAATCAGTGATTTTAGCTCACAGGGACACAGGAGCTGCTGGTCTACTGCTGCCTCGTGTGGTCACTTTGTGTCACTGAGGTAAATCTGAAAAAAATTTTTCAAACACCGAAGTTATTAAATGACACATTTGAACATACTGATGGAGGCAGCAGTGGATCAACAACTCCTGTGTGCTGTGATGTAAAAATTTCTGATTTCTTCTATGGAGTTTGGTGTGGGAGAGAGAGTGGTTTACCAAGTGACACAAACTTCATATTTCAGCCAGAAAACGCTGCCTAGTGGCAAGATAAAGCTGTGAACATCTTCTCAAATTATCATTGACTTAAGCAGGGACAGATTTTATGAGGTGAGTCTTTTTAGTAAGTGGCTAAAATCTGTTTTTCTTGTGTCCCTGCTGTAAAATTAGTCATTTTCTCAATGGACTTTGGTGTAGGAGCGGTTTACAAACTTCAATTACTTGTTTTTTGAAGTCAACAACAGTGAGATACTTGTTTACACGCTGGTTTTACCCCACATTAAAGGCCCCAGCTATCCCTTTAGATGTCACACCCTCATGTTTCCTGCTGTAAACTGTGAAAACAAACATCAGGACAAAAATGACGCAGTACAAAGAGATTAACTAAAACTGCTCTGAACCACAAATGAGTTGTCTGTCAACACACACACACGTACCTGTGAAGGTGCGCTGCAGGACAGCCCCCCGCTCATCTCTCCGATGCGGGCGGCTGCTGTGGGGTTACTGGAGCTGATGAGGACCGGCCCACTGATCTCCATGGAGTGACGCTGAGGGGGCGGAGCTAGCATGGGCTTGTGGGACATGGTGAGAGAGGTGAAGGAATGTCGCTTCTTACTGTTCTTCTTCTCCCCTGCCCGCTGGCCGCCGTTGCTCTGGGGCCCCGACGAAGAGGTGGAGGAGGAGGAGGAGGAGGAAGAGGAGGAGGAGGTGGAGGAGGCCCCCTCACCAGAGTCTCCACCAGAGTCCGCCGGTTTGTCCAACTCGATGAGCTGACGAGCGGCGGAGTTGAACTGTGAGGGAGCAAAGGATGATGGGAGGAGTGAGACACTGGAGGACATTTATCTTAAATTGATAGTTGTATGAGGTCTCTCACATCACATGTCGCTAGTTAGTCATAGCCTGTATACACCAGAAAGAGTTTTGGAGAATAAGCAAAGGTTTTATATAGTTTAATAGCATATAGCAAGTTCAAATCTGTTATTTTGTGACTTTAATGCTTAAAATCAGTAGACCAGCAGCTCCTGTATCCCTGTGAGCTAAAATCAATGATTTTCTCTATGGACTTTGGTGTGGGAGATGTGCAATTTTTTATAAATTGACATAACAAAACCGATTTTAGCCACTTAGCCAAAGACTCGCCTAAGAAAATCTATAACAGGTTAAGTCTACGATATCTTAAGAATATGTTCATGTCTTTATCTCACTGTTAGACAGACTCTTCCAACAGGAAACTGAAGTTTGTAAATCACTCACCTTTCCCACACCAAAGTCCATAGAGAAAATCAGTGATTTTACATCACAGCACACAGGAGTTGTTGATCCACTGCTGCCTCCATCACTAAGTTCAATTGTCTTATTTTGTCAATTCTGCATTTAAAATCCTTCATTTAGATTTAAATCCATGACACAAAGTGACCACACGAGGCAGCAGTAGACCAGCAGCTCCTGTATCCCTGTGAGCTAAAACCACTGATTTTCTCTATGGACTTTGGTGTGGGAGAGTGAGTGGTTTACAAACTTCAGTTTCCTGTTGGAAAAGTCTGTCTAACAGTGAGATAAAGACGTGAACATGTTCTTGAGATATTGCAGACGTACATGAAAAAAACAGTGCCGACTGTGTCTTTGCCTCAAACAACTGTATTTCATCAGACTTTTAACTTTTAGCTGTTTTTACCCACAAACTCCAGAAAATGTTTGTCGTTCACAACAGCAGGGAAGTTTCCATAACATTCAGGTGACAGGTTGGATCTTGGGTCGAGCGTACGGGAAGCAGTACACTGTCAATGTTTGTAACACAGGTAAATATCCTTCATATTGTAAAGAAATAAAGCAGGTATTATCTGAAATAAAAGTCATGTAATACAGATCATAAACAGCAGATTATATTTTATTTTAGAGGGTATTTGACAAACAAATGGTGAGCAGCTTAATATTATACTCATATTTAAGAGCCATATCACCCAGCCTTACAGAAATATTGATTTGATTTATATTTCAAATATTAAATTATTATTTTCCAACATCACCTAGTGAATGAGGTTCTCTCTCTCTTTTTTTTTTTTTTTTTTTTTTTTTTTTAATTCTTTCTCAACATTTCCAGAATATGACGACATTTTCATGCCCTCTCCCTCCAGGCATTTTCCTAAAATTTTCCACAGCCTTTGTGTAAAGGAGACGCTCCGTCAGGTATTTTACTCTGGATGTATTAGCCTGAGGGGGCTAATTGTTCCAAGCTAAGTGAGAAACCACAGCCTTTGTGACCCACTCAGGAACCCTAATGTGCGACACAGGAGCAAAGAAAATCAAAGGGAGGACACTGAAAAGGTTTAAGTTAATCACAGGCTTCTCTCTCTCTTTGGCTGAGACACATTCGCCTCGAGCAGCTCCTTCTACTTTAGGACATAAAAGGAAAGTATTTCACTGCCGTCGTGGGGAGAGTCTGTGCGGGTTCCTCACCGACATGTTGACACATTCAGGCTCAAGAACAGAACACCAGGTGAGGAACCTTCACTTCATTAAACTGTGAGTCTTTAACATCAGCAGCAGATAATTATAAGAAGTGCAAAGGTGATAAGAAAACACCGTGGCCTACAGATTCACTTCATTTCGTTGTCAGAGGTGGGACAGTAGAGTTCCACACATCACATAATGTTAACGTCGTGATTCACAACGACTTTGGTTTGTCAGTTTAACGGAGCTCAATAAACAATAATGTCACGCGTCACCATGAAAAGTACTCACGATCAGTTAACTTTGGTGATGTTCGATTCGATTTTTTTTGATGGAAATTGTTTTCGACCTTGGTGATGTTTTTGGTGGAATTTCCACCAAAAATCTTGGTGATATTTTTAGTGTAATTTTCTTTTGACCTTGGTGATTTTTTTGGTGGAATTTTCTTTTAATCTTGGTGATTTTTTTGGTGGAATTTTCTTTTGACCTTGGTGATTTTTTTGGTGGAATTTTCTTTTAATCTTGGTGATTTTTTTTGATGGTTTTTCCTTTGACCTTGGTGATTTTTTTGGTAAAATTTTCTTTTGATCTTGGTGATTGTTTTGGTGGAATTTTCTTTTGACCTTGGTAATTTTTTGGTGGATTTTTCTTTTGACGCTGGTGATTTTTTTTGGTGGAATTTTATTTTGACCTTGGTGATTTTTTTGGTGGAAACTGGTGAATTGTTTGTGACCTGGGAATTGGAAAAAAGTATTGGATGAATTTCTGAAGCTAATAAAAGGGTATATTTTCTGCTCATTTCAATTTAGGATAAAAAAAAATGAAATTGCAATGGTATTGTAAATCATCAGGATTATCATGAAATCAATAGAGGTAGACCAATAAATCAGTTTGGCCAAATTTAAGCTGAAATTAAGCATTTTTGTTCTTAGAAACTTAATGAGATAAACGTCAAAAAAAGTTAATGTTTTGATCAATATTCAGCTTATATATTATTGTTATTGAAAACACTACAAAAAATTTTAAGACTGGAGAGACAGACCATTATTGTGGTTGATTAACTGGTTACTGAAGTTAAGACTTTTTTATTATTTGTTATTAAACAGTTTTATTTATCAGATGGAAGGAAAAAAATAATAATTATTGCTGCCATATTTTTTTAAAAATTGGCATCAGCTATAGAACAAACAATAGCGGTTGACCTCTAGACATGAAATTTAAATGTCCTGTTTCCACGCCTACACTAAATCTATAAAGCCCTCTCTCTGTGTATAAAATACAAATAAGAATTCAGATTATAAATATGAAAACAATAAAAAAACAAACACCAGCAGCTTGGGGAAAAAAGGAAATCTTACCATACTCTTGTAATGTTAACGCTCAGTAGAGAAGCTAAGACGAAGGTGCTTCATGAGATTTACAACGACAGAAACACAGTGACACTGGCAGCTTTTAAGTGGAAAATAAAGTGATGCTAAAAAATGACTGCATTCTGTCAGGATTATTCTTAAGTGAGACCTTTAGAGGTGAAGAAAGACTGTGACTGTCTAAATCTTCAAAGACCAGTTTGGTGCTTCTGAAATAAACATACGAGCGTGAAAAATGGGAGAAGAGAAGCTTCAGACACTTTACAGGATGAACGTAAAGGGGAAGAAAAGTACTCGCTTCAGTAACGGCAGGTGAAGAACGAGTGACACTAAAGAGCTCCGTTCGTTTCCTCACCTCCACATAAGAGATGGGGAAAATTCCAATTTTATCCCCCAGCATTCCCTCTGCCCAGTTTTCATCCACTCTGCGGATCACGGTCAGGATGTCGTCCTGGATGTTGAAAACAGAGAGAGAGACAGAGCGTGAGGAAGAACCTTATTAGGGAAGTTTTCTTATCCATGAAAACAGGATGGATTATGGAAGAAAATAACAGTGAGCAGAAAACATGAGGCTGAGATTTTATTAAAGGGAAAATGTTTTCCCAAACTTTCTACGTGTGGACGTTTTTTTAAGCCGTTTTATTTATATTACAATATAAATCATGACAAGAGCAACACTGTGCGTACGGCCACATGTGAAAGACCTGCTCTCATTGTGAATGTGCGAATTTCCGAGAGATTTTTGGGAAATTAATTAAGATTCCACGTTATTCATATGTGTTAAACCTATACACATAAATCTCGACTAAAAGGTTCACAAAGTGTACTAAATTCAGAGTTTCAACACCTTGGTTGACTTCAAATTCAATGACTTCTAAGGACTTTCCAGGACCAGTTCCCTGAAATGAAATTCAAAGCCAGAATGTGCTGACACAGCTTAAGATGGGAGGACAATGGCGTCCACTTTTATTGATTTGCAGGACGCTCTGCACCTGGACAAGGAATTGTCCGTGGGATCTTGGTCAATCCAGTCTTTGTAATTTGGGATTATCTTGGGTTATCTTGGAATTTTCATTTCCAAGACATCACGTCATTTGCTCTCTCTTGCTTAACTTTACTCACTCATTGTTCTGTATGGAGTCTAACGTCAACAGCAGAGAGAGAGACAGTGGACAGTGTCCACAACACCACTAGTAATTACGACTCCATGTTTGTCCTGTGTAGGCCAAGCCTACGTACATCAAACAATGCAGGGCATGAAACAGTAGGTGGCGTCATAACAAACAAGGGAGACATTTACTTAAATATCAACTTAACTTCATTCTTGCACAAAATCCAAGAACCATGTCTGTTTAGGGCAATTTTCAAAAACTTTCAAGGGCCTTGAATTATTATTTTTTTTCAAATTCACAAACCTTTAAGGACCTGTGGGAACCCTGTAAATGATCGGTCATTGCTAAAGTATGAATAATAAGATTGTAGAAATGAAATTCCTATCATTCCCATGAAAAGTTTCCAATTTGGACTATTTCCAAATTTCCTAAAGTTCCCAATCCCATGTAAAGTTTCTGGAAGTTTACCGGGAATTTACAACATGAATGAACACGCTTCTGGACAAATGGTTTTATTTCTGAAATTGGATACTGCTCAACTTTAGCAGAGACATTATGTCATTCACAGGAAACACGTCTCTGACGTTAAAAACTAAAATTTTAAACAAGTTGTGGCAGAATTCAAAGGCAACGCAGAGCGAATGTTAAAAGCAGCAAAGATAAAACCCACTCGTCCTCTTTATGTGACATTCATTCCAGACTAATTACAGCTGCTCATCGGGAATCCTCACTTGAAATCAACACCGTTTCTTGGGAGGGAACTTCAGACGCAGAGCTCTCATCACGCTCTTAACTCGCACATAACTCCAGTTAAATGCAGGCTTAGAACGACAGCGCGTCGCAGTAATGAGAGGTGGTTTTTGTTTTACTGCGGTGACCACGTGGCAGGAGTGTATGTGGGCGTCGCCGCGGTCGCTCACCTTGGAGAAGGGCAGACAGTCCTTGTCCGCCTCTTTGTCTTTGAGCTCAAAGTCGTACAGGGCTTTGCACTGAGGCGGCGGCTGAGGCAGCGGCTTGATGACCTGGACAAAGTTGGTGGGGAAGAAGCCGTGGACTCCGCCCATCTCGCCGTGGAACCAGTTCTCGTCCACTTGCCGGCGCAGGATGATGATGTCCCCCTTGCTGAACTTGAGGTCTCCTGGTTCTTTGCCATCGTAGTTGTAGAGAGCTTTAGCACAAGGCAGCTGTGGTACAGCCTGAAAACAAGATGGAGAGAAGGGATAGAGGGCTGAGTCAAGGAGAGGTGGAACATCTTAAACCGTTCAAATCTTAAATTTGAGCAGTCAAAGTTTGTCTCAATCTGTTAACAGTTTGTCTCAATCCACCAGGCCACCAATAGTACGGTGGCCTGGAAGTGCAAACCATTATAAAATTATGGTGAAACACTTTTACAAATCCCCCCCAAAAAATTTAAATAATGTTGAAACAAATCAAAAATTTCAAAACCAAATTTACAAAATGTGAAACACTTTTACAAATCACGAAAGAAATGAACAAAAGTTGAAACAAATTTACGTTTTGAAAACAAATTTACAAAAAGTGAAACACTTTTACAAATCCCAAAATTTCCAAACGCCACAGTCCTTATGGAACGGGACTGTACATTTTCAAAACAATGCAAAACACAATTTCAATGAAACCGTTCAGCTGAAAACAGCTGACAGTTACCAGCTGACCGGACCTTTTTTTTTCCTTCATACACAACAGTCAGTCAACCATCTTAATTAGCACCACTTCCTTTCAACCCGACTATCAAAATAAGAGCAACTTGATTCTTATATCAAACTTTTGCCATAACATTCACTGTATTTGTTGATTCTATGAGATTAAACAAATGTTTTAATGTCATTCCATAAGCCTTGTCGTGTCAGTTTGCATGTTAAATATTATGTCAAATATTATGTGTCTTATTATCAAATAAAAGAGAATGGACCGCTCACTTTATCACTGTCCGGTCACTTGTGGCATTTGGTACATTCCCCTTCCATAAGGACTGTGAAATTTGTAAATTGTGTTTAGAAAAGTGTTTCACATGTAATAAAGGTTTAGACTTCTAAGCCACCGTAGGTTAGGGCTGCAACAATTAATCAGTTACTAAATGAATTAATAAAAAAGTGGGGTTTGTTTGGCTTCTTAAATATGAATATTTTCTTTGAGGAAACAAAGACACTTGTCTTGCTTTGTGTTTTGCCAGGAAAATCAGTTTTAAAGTATTTCTATGAAATGGGTGGAGCTAACAGCTGAGACAGCGGCCTCAAACTTGCGGCCCACGGGCAACATGTGGCCCCTCCATTGATTTCATGCCCGCCACTTAAATGTGCATTTTGATATTCATATATTCATTTTGCATCATTAATGTTTTTTACTGTAAACTATATATCGTTCCGTATCAAAGTAAACACTTTTATTTTGAAATGATGTGAAATGGGAGAAGAATGTTTGTAATACAGTCGGAAAATTATGTGCTTGAAATAGATTAAAATGGCACAAATGTGTTAACAGTTAATCCTGTGTGATATGTCGTAAAAATATCTGGATGTTTTTATAGTACACATTGATATATGTGGATATAAAGCTGCAAACAGGTTGTTTCTATGGAAATGCACTAAAATAAAATATAATCTACTGTTTATGATCTGGATTACACAATCTTAAAATACACTTCCTTCAATTTCTTTAACTGAAGGATATTTACATGTGAATTTTTTCCATAAAAATGGACAAATTCAGCTAAAACACTAATAAACTGTGATTTTAAATGACTTTTCTTAAATGGGATTTTTCCATTTCTATGTATTTTTTAATCAATATATTTAATATTTAGTGTACTTTTCTTTACAACCGGGAAAAGTCATCAGAGCTACCCTATCATGACATGACAACAGCCAAAATCTACCTTGTCTCACGACAGATGTACTCATCTGTATTGCCCGGCTTCATAGTTTAAAAAAGTCTAAAATGACTCTACTGGACATTACAAATCGTGCCGTCCCCTAACGTACATTACACTGCAAACTAAAATGGACAAACGTGTCTTTGAGGGACGGTAAACTCTTCCGTTTTTGTCCTGGAGGCAACAAAAAGGGTGTGCGTTCGCAGTTATAGTGTGATGACGATGATGAAGATGATAATGAGCGTGGCCGATACTGACGAGCGGACTAACTCCGGGGCCTTGCGTGTCCTTTTATCTGGCAGAGGACAGTTTTGTTCGGTATCTGGGCCTGCTGTAGCCTCCAGTCCTAAAAGACCCATTCAGGAGGGAAGAAGAGAAGAGGGACACGGCGAGTATGAAGGAGACGCATCAATGTCCTCCTTTCACAGTGTGTGTGTGTGTGTGTGTGTGTGTGTGTGTGTGTGTGTGTGTGTGTGTGTCCATGAGGAAGGCTTTTCCATCCAAACCAACACCGCACTATTACAACTCTTAGACACCCTTCAGTGATCAAAATCACAAATACACCAGACTCAGCTGTGGAGGTGAAACTGCAGAGTCGACAAGGTGATTCGAAAAATGGCAGGAAGTGAGCCAGAGAGAGGGGGTGGGAGAGGTTAAAGCCGAGGCAGGCTCTGCAGTCTTGTTAAAGGCTAATGAACCGTTTAAAGGCTCTGAAGAGAATAAAAGTACAGAACAAGCCGTGATGTTGAGCCAGGGTGACATTACCCTGCTGCAGAGAATCACACAGAGCCAATCGCTCTCTGTCCCTGCTGCTACAAAAACCTGGGGGGGAGGAGGGAAGGGGGAGGAAGGGTAACACAGCCCCCTGCTCACTCAATCTGTGCCTCCCTTTAGGGGGGAAACTTTGGAACCTACGCAGTCCTGACAGAGAGCTTCGTGATGAAAATGCAAATAAAAGTGAAAGCCATTTTTTGTTTTGTTTTTAAATGGCAAAAATAGGGTTAAGCCACAATAACCAATAACAGATCTAATAACATGAAGAATTATAAAATGCTTGTCCAGTTTATTAGAGGCCAAGCCTTAAAAGTGATAGTTTAGGTTCAGGTGAGGCAGTATAGGGTGCTGACTGTGCTGCCGGCACAAACTTAAGCCACACCAAAAATAATCTACGTCAGCTTCAGTATCGTAAGCACATGTTCACGTCTTTATCTCACTGTTAGACAGGCTTTTCCAACAGGAAACTGAAGTTTGTAAACCACTCACTCTCCCACACCAAAGTCCATAGAGAAAATCAGTGATTTTAGCTCACAGGGACACAGGAGCTGCTGGTCTACTGCTGCCTCGTGTGGTCAATTTGTGTCACTGAGGTGAATCTGAACAAAGAATTTCAAACACAGAAAAAGAAAAATAAGACATTTGAACTTAGTGATGGAGGCAGCAGTGGATCAACAACTCCAGTGTGCTGTGATGTAAAATCACTGGTTTTCTCTATGGACTTTGGTGTGGGAGAGCAAACTGTTTACAAATTTCAGTTTCCTGTTGGAAAAGTCTAACAGTGAGATGAAAATCTCCAATTTGGCCACAGTTTTCACAAATAATAGGCTTCCGTGACATGAAAAAGATTTTTTTGTGGATAAAGGGCAAAAACACATTAAAAGATGTCAGATACCTGGCTACCTGTTTACATAGCCTTAAATAAACCTGAAATACCCCTTTAAAAAAACTTTTAGCAGTAGCACTGTGTCCAAAAATCTGCATTTTTATGTAATTTCCTTTTGTAAAAGGGATTGTGGTCATAAAAGTTGTGGGTAAAATTACGCAGCACTGAAAGATACAGTATGTCTTTCCTATTAGATTATAACACAGAACAAATCCACTCATGACAAAATAACATTTCCCTTTTCCTCAGCCGGTGTTTGATCTCCCTACACTGGCCTCATGAAAGAGTGGCTGTCAGAGTGGAGTTAGATTTTCATGTTTCACTCGGCTTAACATCAAGAGAGGGAGAGACACTGACTCCAGGGCAAGAGTGAGTAAAACCTGAGCCGAGTGGCGACTGTGGGGGTTAATATCCGGTTTGCATCCATGGAAACGGTGCTGTTGTGGGCTGCATTGGACCAGCATAGAGGAGAGAACCAGCCGTCCTGACCAAACCCCCTCCACTGGAGAGAAGAGGGGAGGACAAAGAGGATGTGAAGCTGCTACCGCCTTTCTACCAACGCCAGAAATGTCCAACTGTTCAATCGACAGGCTTCAAACGTGGCAGGTGATTCACTAAGGGCACCAGTGTGTGCAGTGCCGACTTTTACGGAATTATACATTCATACCGTTCAAAAGTTTGTGGTCACTTAGAAATTTCCTTATTTTTGAAAGAAAAGCGCTAATCAGAAATACACTCTGTACATTGTTAATGTGCTAAATGACTCTTCTAGCTGCAAACATCTGGTTTTTAATGCAATATCTACATAGGTGTATAGAGGCCCATTTCCAGCAACCATCACTCCAGTGTTCTAATGGTACATTGTGTTTGCTAATTGCGTTAGAAGGCTAATGGATGATTAGAAAACCATTGTGCAATGATGTTAGCACGGCTGAAAACAGTTTAGCTGCTTAGAGAAGCTATAGCTGCTTAGAGAAGCAATAAAAGTGGCTAGTCGAGTATCTGGAGCATCACATTTGTGGGTTCCATCTAACCTTGTCAATGTCTGGACTATATTTTCTATTCATTTTGCAGCTCATTTGATCAATAAAAGTGTGAGTTTCCATGGGAAACACAAAATTGTCTGGGTGACCCCAAACTTTTGAACGGTAGTGTATTTGTGTCACTATTATCAAACACCAACACTTTATGAACTGAGTAAAACAAAAATGAAACACAAAATCAAAATAAACAAATTGCAAAGAAAATATTGATTCAGTCATTCAAAATTATTGTATTGTATTCTATTGAAAGTACACTTTTGCAATGATCGCACTTTTGTGTTTGCGCTGCCTAGATTTTTGTTGGCGATTCCGACCATGGCTGGGCCTAAGGAAGCTGCCTGTTGATTGGCTACTGGGTTTTGGAGCGATTAGTATTGTGTTGTTTTTAAACAACACAATGGTAATGTTTTAACTTAGGAAGAATTCAGAAATGAATATTCCGTGGAATAACCCATTTTTTTTAAACATAGCTTTCATGCGTCTTGGCATCCTCTGATGATTTCAGAAAACAAAGACTTTCACACAAACTTACAGATTTTTCAAAGTCTAGAAAAGAGTGTTTTAAAATTCCACATACTTTTTAAGACTTTTAAGACCTGTGCAAAGACCCTCTGCTTATATTAGGGTTGTCACTTTTAATTTAAAATTAAATACTGTCTGCCTAGATTCGTCATTAGCCACAACACACTGAGTCTGTAGCAACTGGACTTTTACTTCTTTACATTAGGTTCTGCGATATTTTGCTTGACCTGTGTGGATTTAAAGTGAACTCTGGAGGCTTGAAACAGGCAAAAGCTTTTCCTGCCAACATGGCAGAATAAACAAACTGAACATCTGGACAGCGGTCAATTTTCTTAAACTCAAAGATTAGAAACAAGAGAAAATAACTGTCTAAAAGTTCCACCAGTAAAACACAGCTTTACAGCCCATTTATCATCAACGACTCTTCCAAAAACAGAGGAAATGGTAATTTTGTGTTTTCAGCCCTAATTTCCAGTCACAAGATCTTGATCAGTGACCAAAATCATCAGAATTATGAAGATGCACACTCGTGCTGCTCACCTGGCGCTAACAGCATCTGAAGCTAACGGCTGAGTCAGCGGCAGATTTGTTTGTGTTTGCGCTGCCTAGATTTCTGTTTGCGATTCCAACCACGGCTGGGCCTAAGGAAGCTGCCTGTTGATTGGCTACGGAAATTTGGAGCGACAGCTCAATGGACCGGAAGTAGAAACAGGGTTGGAGTCACCGTCCGTGTGGACATCGCTATGCCAAAGATAATCTGACAAACATGAGACACTTATAATTGTTTTACACTACAGTACTTTGTCGGATGTCGGCGGGCAAAACTTGGGGGAACGAGTCTGTGCATGAATCTCTGCCTCAAATTAAAAAATGTGTTTAGGCTGTGAGAGCAGAAAGCCACAAGAAAGGGAGACACTGGCATCAGAGAAATGTTTTTGTGGTCAAACAAACAAGACAGAACGTTTTTCTTTCTCCTGAAACTCGACCACTTCCATTGTTTTCCACATCTGCAGTGGGAGTTGAGGAGAAACTATTCTACAGCAGCTTCAAGCCACCGTTTTCCATGTCAGACTAATGAGAGTCTGCAGGCAAATTTATAATAGATTCTCTGCTCTTTAAAAAGGTTTCAAGAACATGTTGATGCCCTGGTTAAGACTCTGGTGACCAAAGAGTTTTTGTGGGCGATAAAATAAAATAAATCCTGGTTATGATTCGTATTTATTACAATGACCACAGTTACAAAGAGTAAATTGTTTGTGATCCATACACAAACAACAGTGTTCACAACCACCATGACATTATCCGTTAAATAAATGTTTTCACGAGCTCTTTTCAGACCTGAGAACTGGATTAGAGGTCAACTTGTAGGTTTTTCCTACAACCGATTCCAACGTCGATTTGTAGAAATCGGTGCAGCTAACAATAATTGGAGTATATAACCCGGGATTAGCCAATACCAAGACCTAAGGTTACTAAGGTTTGGTCCATGAAATGTCAAAAAATGTTGATTATTGTTTCTCAAATGCATTGTTTTGTCTCCAAACTAAAAGTAATTCAGTTTTCATGATTTCTTTGTGAAATGAAACAAAGAAACCAGAAAATATTCACATTAAAGAAGCTGTAAAATGTAAAAAAAAACAAAAAAACACTTGCTTTAATTATATAAAAGAAAATTCAAACCACGTAAATGCTTATCGAAATAGTTGATAATCAATTTGGTATTAAATTAATAATTAATTGATTGAATAATCGTTGCAGCGCTAGCTGATATGATACTCAGTATCCACAGTTTTCAAAGACTTTACCACATTTTCTTGCATTTTATAGACCAGACAACTAATTGTATTATCGAGTAAAAATGATCATCGGATTAACTGATTATGAAAATTAATTAGATAGTTAGCAGTTGCAGCTCTCATTGGGTTATATTTGTTTTGGTTGCTCAGATTTCAAACCATTTTCCATGAAACAGTTTTTATAACATTTCTTAAATTAGTATTTTCTTTACACAGTCATACGGTACATTTTTCTACATGACATGTTGACCTTTATTATTGTTATTATCCATTATTGTATCATGCCTTTGTTGCTAATAGTACTCATTTAATTAATTTACTCACTCGATAACTTAAACAGTTAAAACGTATTTCATTTTAACTGTGTCAAATGTAATGTGTCCATATTCATTTGCTTATGTCAACATATTAAAAATTGTATATTATATATTATTATTGTAAATTAGTATGTTAGTGTATGTTGACCTCTTATTTTCAGGCGTCTATCCAGTAGGAACATGACAATCACTATGATTATTACTCACTCGTACAATTAATTATTACTATTATTATCGACATAAGTCAACCTGTGTCTGTGTTTAAGTGATGTTTTCATACAAACAGCTGAGCAGCAGCAGCTGTTGTCACAGTAAAACCTCCCGACACCTTTTCTCATCTGGAGCTGTTGTTTCCCTCCTCAATCTTTGACAAAAGAAAAACTTCCACTCTCTGGTTTCTATGGAAACACCACATAGGAGGGCGCTTTTTTTTTCTTCTTTTGGCTATTTATGGGTCTCTTGATGGTGCTGCGAATCTTATGAGACCAAGACTTTCAGTGTCCCAGTCCTGGGTGACGGTACAGTGACGACGCCCGCGGCTAATCAGCTATCAAATCAGAGACGTGGTTCGAAAATGCTGAAAACTTAAGACGACAAAGACCAATGGTAGCCGACGTTGCGCAATCCCATCATGCAACACTCAGAATCAAAACAATACCATATAGGCAGGAAGCGGCGCCGAACAAAGCCACAGATACAGAGCTCTGGAAAAACAAACAAAATTATCAGTTTCTCTGATTTTACTGTGTGTTTGAGTAAAATTAACACTTTTGTTTTATTCCATAAACTACTGACTACATTCCTCCTAAATTCCAAATTAAAACTATTGTCAAGGGGCAGTGTTTTCAGACTTTGAATAATGCAAAGAAAACAAGCTCATATTCATTTTAAAACAACACAATAGCAATGTTTTAACTTAGGAAGAATTCAGAAATGAGCTTTCATGCATCTTGGCATGCTCTCGCACCAGTTTAGAGATGATGATTTCAGAAAACAAAGACTTTCACACAAACTTACAGATTTTTCAAGGTCTAGAAAACAGTGTTTTAAAATTCCACATACTTTTTAAGACTTTTAAGACCTGTGCAAAATATTGTCTGTGTAGATTCTTCATTAGCCACAACACACTGAATCTGTAGCAACTGGACTTTTACTTCTTTACATTAGGTTCTGCGATATTTTGCTTGACCTGTGTGGATTTAAAGTGAACTCTGGAGGCTTGAAACAGGCAGAAGCTTTTCCTGCCAACATGGCGGAAACAAGAGAAACAAGAGAAAACAACTGGCTAAATGTTCTACCAGTAAAACACAACTTGACAGCCCATTTATCATCAATGACTCTTCCAAAAACAGAGGAAATGGTAATTTTGTGTTTTCAGCCCTAATTTCCAATCACAAGATCTTGATCAGTGACCAAAATCATCAGAATTATGTGAAACCGCTGGTCTTTCAAAGACATTTTTTGTGGAGATGCACACTCGTGCCGCTCACCTGGCGCTAACAGCATCTGAAGCTAACAGCTGAGTCAGCAGCAGATTTGTTTGGTTTTTTTTGTGCCAGCTGTCGTTACCCAATTTGTACCAGAAACCAGATTTTTTTGTTTGTTTGCTTTTATTGCATGTTCGAATGTAGCTGTCTTATTAAATTAAATACACTTTTCATGTTATCTGAGACTTTTGCACTATAGTTTGAATGTTGCTAGATTCACAAGTTGGTCTTCAGTATCCCAGTCAAGTGAAATTTTGGCAGATTATTTTTCCGAAATCAAGAAAACTCAAATCAGTATGAGAATATTTGGCTCATTTCGGGGTTCCGACCCCGTCAGGCCCCCACGAGCAAAACCAGGACGTAGTCTGACGATGAGGACTACAAAAACACGTGAAGACGTAGGTCTTTCAACATAAGCTGTAGATTAGTCCATCAGAGTGAAGGAGGGGAGGAAGGATTTGCCAGAGAGTGTGGACGCCTCACACATGAGGTTTTCATGAGGGCTGTGTGAGTTTTGGATGCAGGAGTTAAGTCGGGGCTTTCTGGAGAAAATCTGATTTTACAAAAACACTTGGCACTCATATTTGAGTGGGTTTTCCTTTTTACCTGGCCGACGCCGGGTGGCCCTGAAATCACTCACAGTCTGCCCGTCTGACTGAAAAAACTCTAACTCTGTGCCAGTTTTTACTCCGGGCTAAACAATAGCTCTCACAGAAACCCACTCACATTTCACAGCAGACGCAGAGAGAGAGAGAGAAACTGTGTGAGATCAAAAGAAAATGAGGCAAGAGAAGAAGTAAGAGCTGAAAAAACACAGTATCACACACTGAACACACTGTACAAATCCAGAAATGTACCTTTGTTTCTTATTTGTTTGTATGACCTTTACCTTTATAATTCATTTTATGTCTACTTATAATCATTTAATTAAAATGAAATGCTTTTATAAAATATAACATTAGGGCCGGAACTAACGATAATTTTCACGATAGATGAATCTGACAATAATTTTCTCGATTAATTTCTCGAGTACTTGTTTGGTCCATAAAATGTTGAAGCCTGTAAATGCATGATGTTCTCAAATGTTTTGTCCACAAACAAAAAATGATCAACAAATTGATCTGCTGATGAAAATAATCATTAGTTGCTGCCCATAATGGAATAAATGGACTGGACATGGGACGATATAAAAATTTCCTGACCAGAATAACTGGGTTTCACGATACAATTGCAATGACTGAAAAAAAAAAAATGTTTTAATGTAATTTTTTAATATCTGAATATTTATCGTAGCCTTCTGTCTGTGTGGTTGGATGCATTTTTTTTAGTAAAAAATAATACTCAGAAAAAAATGCAATCACAAAGACTGTATGGTGGCGAGTTAGACAGGATTTTTTTTTTTTAAGTTGGAAGTGACTTTTATCACAATGAGCAATAATATCGTATATTGTCCCATCTCTATTAGACACACACACTGGTTTCCATGACTACAGAGGACATTCCATTGACTTCCATTCATTTCCTGGAGACTCTAACCTTAACCATAATTACTGGTGTCCTAACCCTGACCCCTGACCCTAACCTAACCCTGAACTTAGCCTAACTTTAAAACATGCCTTCACCTTAAAATGGAGTCATTTACGTTATGGGGACTTGATTTTTGTCCCCATAAGGAAGACAAGTCCCCATAATGTGAGTGTGGAGACACATTTAGGTCCCCACAACATGAGGAAGACCAGCCACACACACGTTTGCACAGTATGTGTTCCGTAACCTCTTACCTTAAACTTAACCCCCCAAAACTAGATACCTAAACCAAATTCTAACCATAAACTTAACCCTAAAACCAGGTTTTAACCCTCAAAAAAACCTTTTAAAAAGGATTACAGAATGTGAGGACCGGCCAAAATGTCCACACTGCCTTTTTTAGTCCTTACAACGTACACACACACACAGGTAGTGGGTCATTAGCCAGAGCTGAAGTTCTTATACAAAGTCAACTGGCACTGACAAGACAAGAACTGATGAGCCAATGAATTTAATTAGACATAAAACTGTTGTAAAACTGAGTTTTATTTTAGTCTGCATTGCAATAAAAAAAAGAAAAGAAAAGGAAAAACCAGTGACATGTTTATTTAATAACCTGAATTATCAGTAAGGAGAGGTGATGCCCAGAGGAAGTTAGCCTGTATCCAAGCTACAGGAGGGATTTGCTCACAAATGTCACAGTATCCATTGAGTAGAGAAGTCAATATGAGCTGAATACTAAGCGTGAGCTCACATTAGAGTCCAGTGTGCTGGTGAAAGCGTGCAGTGTCTGCGGCCTTTTGTTTCTCCACATCATTCAGTGGGAGCCACCTGCTCTGCTCTGCTCTGCACAGGCCGAACCACCCATTCACTCAAACGGACACTCGGTCCGGCCGTAGTCCTGCTGTGGTCGGCACAAACTGCAGCATCTCTCTAACTGAGAATTATAACTCATCTGTGTTAAAAGCACAGCAAGCCGGAATTTAATTTATAAATCAAGTGATGTGATGCGAAGTTTACAGCCTTTTAATTAGTTCTGGAAAATTTAAATCACAATATTTTTCAAGAGTGAGTGGTTGAGTGAGGGAGATGTGCACTAGTATATATACATCTATGTGACACAAGAAGTGAGGACATTTTGTCAAAGTGAGGACAGTTTGGTCCTCTTGTTCTGTCACATCTTAAAAAAAGTTAGATTGTCAGTGTATACAGCACTTGATGACCACTGTTTTGCCATTCACACCCATTTATTTGCACCGGGACTGCAACTAACAGTTACTTTCATAATCGATTAATCTGTTTAATATTTTCTCGATTAAGTGAGTACTTGTTTGTTCTGTAAAATGGCCAGAAAATTTTGAAAAACGTTGGTCAAACCTGAAAATGATGTTCTCAAATGTCTTTTATTATTCAGTTTTAATCATTTCTTTGTTATATGGAGCAAAGAAACAAGAAAACATTCACATTTAAGAAGCTGAAAAATTTGAGAATAGGTTTTAATTATCAAACATAAGAAGACCAACATTGATCAATTATCAAAATGGTAGGGAATTATTTTAGTAAGTGACAAATAATCAATACATTTTAGGGCAGAGACATGAAACTGACCTTCACTCTCTGAAGAGCTATAGTTATGGACAGCTGAATTTTAGCAGCACTGTGATTTTTTGATATATTGATGTTTTTATGACATTTTATTATGAAATAACTGCAGTGTCTTTTGATTTGAACACTGCACTTTGAAATTCTGGGGTTTTTCCACTAATTGCGCAATGAAACGTGCAAGAAAAAGAAAATCTGTCTTAAAAAGAGCCAGAAAATAAACACAAAAAAAAGCAAATATGTCAATGTGGGAGGAGCCAATTCCTGACATGGCTCTCAACTTCAACCCTAAAAAGCATGAACTTAAACATCTGCGATTTAAACTCAATCCTTGTGATTTCTTCCCCTCGTGATCCTGCCAACTTCAGCTCTAAATGTCTGGTTCTCACTCAGCTGCTGATTGTGCTGATGTTTCAGTTGTCCAGTGTTGGAGGTCAGAGTCGTGGGCAGCATCAGAGGAACATTTGCTTGCATTGGCTGGTATTTGTTCGCCTCTACGTTGGACAAACAAAGCCAGGATATTGACTCAGTGATGGCAAACGGCCAAGGTACAAACACTGCATCGGTTCTTTCTGCGCGGCTCCGGCCATTTTTCACTTCCTTAAGAAAGAGGAAAGTGTGTGTGAGAGTTTGTTTGTCCATTCCAGCCTCGACTGGACTCGGAGGTAACACGTAGCCACTAACTTTCCAATGCTAAGGTCACATTTACACTACTCTGTTCTCCGTTTAAAAACCTACCTAATTCTCCACAAAGGAGTTTGAAAAATGTTGTTGGATCAGTCTCAGTCTGAAGACTTAGAAAGCTTAAAATTGTAGTATTAACAACATTTTTCAACGTTTTCTGACAGTTTTGGGACCAAACAGCTAATCGCTTATCAAGAAAACAATCAGCAGATTAGCTGATTATGAAAATAATCAAAATAACACATTTAAGAATGTAATTTCATAATGTTTGGCATATACCAATCATCATTTTCCAACGTTTTCTGACAGTTTTTGGACCAGTCAGTCAGATACATTGATCTGTGTTTCCCCTACCACAAAATAATGACTTAAACTGAGTGGAAAATGGCAGCCACACTTCCTTCTCCAGTCATGTCTCCAGACAAATGTACTTTCAACCAAACTTCCCTATCCCTTTTAAGAGAAGAGATAATTATCACGATAGAGAGTCCGATAGTTGAAAATAGAGGTAAGCAGATAAGTAGGGCCAATTAATTGGGACAATATTTGCCAATTTTTTAAATAATTGAAATTAGGGCTGTCATTTTTTAAATTCAAAATTCAATATTATATCCAAAATTAAAACGCAAATGCCGCCATATTTCCTAACATATCAAATTACACAGTCGGGTGCAGCAGCTACAGATACAACATGAAATCTGCTCACAAAGAAAATGGTGACGTTTGTGGAGTATTGGCGGAACGGCGACGACGGTGTGTTGCACTCGTTGGGGGTTGAATAAGTGCATGTTTGTGTTTTTACAGTATGTTTACAGATTACGAAAAATTGTAATCAGACAATATCCAGCCCAAGTAGTATTTTATGTTTCTCCCACTAAACATCACAAACTGGACCTCGGGCGTCACTGTCAGTAGGGAAACATGAGGAGCCGGTTTTGGGGCCCCACACCAGTTTCTTGGTCCTCAAGCCTACAGACATTTGACAAGCAGATAATTCTACTGGCGCAGGCTCACATTAAAAAAAAAGAAGAAACTCCAAGGCTGCTGTGTTTACTCAGCTCACAGTAATACCATTACACACTGGGCAGAAAGGCGACACACAGGCTGGTGCCTCTAAAACTAATCAGGACGTGTCCACATACACCGAAGCTAATGAGCCTCTCTTTAACACAATCGACATGGAGGATAAAACTCAAACCACTACTGCTGCTGCTGCTGCTGCTGCTGCTGCTGCTGCTGCTGCTGCTGCTGCTGCTGCTGCTGCTGCCCTGTTTGTGCTCCACTGCGACACACCTGTGTTTTGTGGGTGTGTGCAAAATAATGGACCCTCACGGTTCTAAAGTCAGTCAGTGACTCATTTACACAAACACTGCCCTGGTTTTGCCGAGGGCCAAACCCACAGAGGGCGAGGCGAGTGTTTGTGTAGAACGGCCGCTCAAAGTACATTTGTCTGCAATCACGACAGACATGACTGGAGAAGGAAGTGCGGCTGCCATTCTCCACGCAGTTTAAGTCGTTATTCTGAGGTCTGGGAAACACAGATCAATGTATCTGACTGCAACTTTTAATTATTTTCTTAATCAGCTAATCTGCTGATTGTTTTCTTAATTAATGATTAGCTGTTTGGTCCAAAAACTGTCAGAAAACGTTGGAAAATGATTGGTATATGCCAAACCTTAAGAAATTACATTCTTAAATGTGTTATTTTGTCCAAAAACACTAAATCTATTTGTTATATGAAGGTATTTTTCAAAAATGTTAACAGTTTTGCAGTATAAAACATTTTTTTTCATGGATGCAGTGCTTATATAGAACTCTTTTAGTTGTGACTACCACTTAAAGCTGCTTTACACTACAGTTTATCCTTTCACCCATTCCCTTACACATTCATAAAGCGCTGTTTCTACCCCACATCTATCATGCCCTTGCCAGTGTTGAATAATGGAGGAGGGAATCAAACCCTCAACCTTCCATTTGACCGACGACTCGCCGTACCACTGATCAGCTGAACTCCATGACTTGTTTTCTGTTAAGGTGGTGAAGTAAATTGCTCGTGCCGTCGACCCCAGCAACAACTTTAGCTTGACGACATTTGAAGTAAATTAGTTGTTCGGCTCGCGTCCGTCTTTTTAAACTAAACAAAACAAAAGACGCGCCTCCTCTTTTTGGTACAGATTCGTCTGTATATCAACACTTTCTCATCCTACCACAGTTACAAAGAACCCAGCAACATGTTTTAGATAAAAATTAAACAGTACCATGAATACGACTAATTTACTGTGGAATAAATACGAAAAAAAATTGTAATTAACGGTAAAAGAGGCAGTGTTAGTACGATGGCAGACATTTTGGAGGCCTAACTAGGGGTATGTGAGGTTGCTCCGAGTTTCCAAGTTGGAAATTCCAAGTACAAACGGAACGCACCATTACTACATACAGTTACTTCTTCCGCTAAGTCTTTAGCATGCTTTTGGGTGGTGCAACAGTGAGAAGGGTCTTGCAGAATATGATCTGTCCTTGACCCATCCTTGTAATTGAACTGGCAACCCTCTGATTACAAGCACACCTCCTTCCCTTTTGCCTACAGGTCACCAAGAAAAAGGTGAATAAATGTTGGTTTTCGGTGCAAACTCGTATACTGTCCAGCACTTCTAATCATTAGAAAACCCCAAAACCAAATGGTTAATTGAATAATTGTTGCTGCCATTACAGACATTCTGTGGCACCAACTATTCGATTAATTAAGAAAATAATCACAAGATAAATCGATGATGAAAATAATCGTTACTTGCAGACCTAATCAGCTCACATCGATGTTTAACTCCTGTCTGTCGGTAGTTGGATGTTGTCGCTTGACTCACAGATAAAGTTGTGTGTGTTGTGTATAAATCGGGTTAGTTCTTGTGTCGTGTTGTGACTCGCCTCAGCGTTGGAACGCCTCAGGTCAGACTCCGCTGCAGGAGTCCTATCTTGTTTCAAAGCCTTGTTTTTATATCTTTACGTTGAAGCGTTCGACACCTGGCCAAAACTTTCTGGACTGTTTTGACTTTTGAGTTTGTGTGTAAAGTGGCGAACACGTTACAGTCAACTTTAACCTGGTGTACGGCTTTGTGCGTTAACATTTGTTACGTCGCATGTTTGTTATTTAAAGTCTGGGTGGTCGTCTCCTGCCAAGTTTGCCAGCGTAACAATGGTAAGAAAAGCAGCCATGACCCTCTTCTTCACCACAGTGCCGTCACACCTGTGGAGGCCGAAGCCTTTCTGCAGCTGCTGCTTGTTTTTCACGTGTGGTCCAGAGATCCAGTTCCTCAAGAAGAAACCTTTGTAGACAAATTCTTATCTGCTGTTCCTTTAAAATAACAGTTTGAGTGCATTTTATACCCGTAACATTGAATTTCATGCCAATTATAGGATGATATGAGCTGTTGTGATGCCCATCTTTAAAATTCAGTGCAGCCATTCGGCTGATATTCATTTTTTCCGCTTTAATGCGATAATGAGATATCAGCTGTAGGACTAAATTAATCTACAACTACTGCGATAATCGATTATGCTGTTTTTGTTTTTAAAATAATAAGAACAAGTTTCTCTGATGCTTTGGCTTCTTAAATGTGAATATTTTCTGGTGTCTTTGCTCCAGATAACAAAAAGAATTATTAAAACTAAATCATTTTTTGTTTTTTGGACAAAATATGACATTTGAGAACACTGTCATCATTTGATCAGTATTTTTCAACATTTTCTGACCCAAACAATTAATCAAGAAAATAACTGACAGATAAATAAATTATGAAAATAATTTCAACTTGCAGCCGTTCTCAATTGGGCCAGTAAATAAAAACATTATTTGCCATTTCTAAATAATTATTATCATTTGTCAATCAGCCAAGTTTTTAGAAACTTGATAAATGTGGCCAAGTCACTAAATATAATTCTTTTCATCCAAAATAGTTTTTTTTAATAAGTTAACATTTATTTGTAATGAAAATACTGTATATAATTGCACAACAGTGTGGTTATAAAATGTAGACTGGAGACCCAGACCATGAGTGTAACAGATTAATGAAGTTATGTCATTTTTTGGTAATATTTGTTGCTCAGATTAATATAAATCAGCATCGGCCACAGAAAAAACCCCATCGGTCGATGTCTAATTGTATAAACAAATGCATAAAATTATGAACCGTCTAATCTGCTAATCTAATGTTGTGTGCGGTAAAAACACAACATAGGTCATGTAAAACACCTCATTAAATAAACTAAGACTTTTATGCAACATTTATCAAGTTTCCAAGAACAAAAACGTTGCACGTGTGTAATAATTGGTCGCTTAACTTAATAATTTCCAGTGGCAAAATTTGTCTGAGTGACCTTCCTCTGATGTCAGTGACCCTGCCGACCTGGGTGTCATGTATCGACAGCAGATTGTTTTTTACGGGTGTTTTCAGTGAGGAATTTATTCTTTTAACTGCTTTGTCAGCTGCTTGACAACATTTGTCTCCCCCCCTCCTCCCCCCTCTGTGCTCCCAAGGTGCTTTAACTACCTGCATGGCCTTAACAGAGCACTTTGACCTCTCGCCTCTGTTGCGATTGGTGGGGACAGGACTGGTCAACCATGGCCCGTTTGAATGCAGGCATGTTAAGTGTTCAGTTCCCATCCCTGGGGCAGAATCGCGATGTGCGGGGAGTCTCGTTTTCAGTTGTTTGACCTCTGACACCACAACTATTAACGGCTTCTCCTGATGCACCTTGACGCAGCAGGAGTTTCCTCTACCCCGACCGTGTGATCGCTCTGCGGTTGTTCCTGGTGGAGGGTTTTTTTCCAGGGGGGAGGAAACTGATTTTATCAAGTATTTCAAATGTTTTCTTCAGATCTTTGGTCTTTCTTCTGTAAGCCGTGTATATTTACTGTTCCTCCTCGATGGGCTGAAAACACTCCTGTTATCTTTGAGGCCGTGAGGTGCAGTTAATCTGCATTTGTCCCCGGAGTGACATCTTTGTCCAGGGCAATGAGAAGACAGAATTTCCACGGGGAGGAAGATGATGTTTTGCAAACTTAAAGCTGTAGTAGATAACATTTAAATACAAGTAAATGTGTGTGACATTCAAAGATGTTTGATATCAGCTCTAGACGACTCTGTGTTTCTCAGTACACCACAGCAGTGTTCAGATCTGAGGTCACCTGGCTGCACACAGGAAGTGACTTCTTTAATGTCGAGACATATGGAGGCAACAGCAACATTAAGCTAGTAAAGCGACAGGTCGGAGGGAGATTGACAGAAACCACAAAGAAGTAGTGTCCATGAAAAGCTTCAGAAGTGAATTCTATTGCTCAACAACAAAAGGTCGTTCAGCAGTTTGACGGACGGAATAAACACATCTTGTCCCCGCCCGCCTCTGCTCTGCTGTGGTATACACACAAACGCTCCCTTAGTCAGGTCTGATAATGACTGTTTTCAGATTAAGTGCACAGAAAACTAATAATGTTATCAGCAAAGAAAACCAACAATGACTGCGTTAAATTCATTGATTCACTGTGGACTTTGGTGTCGGAGAGATTTTTACAAACACAAAAAAAGAGTCAAAAGAAAACAGATTTTATTTAATTAACCAAAGACTCAGCTGACAAAGTCTACGTCAGTTTAAGTCTACGATATTTTAAGAATATGTTCATGTCTTTATCTCACTGTTAGACAGACTTTTCCAACAGGAAACTGAAGTTGGTAAACCACTCACTCTCCCACACCAAAGTCCATAGAGAAAATCAGTGATTTTACATCACAGCGCACAATCAACAGTTGATCCACTGTTGCCAGTAAGTTTAAATGTCTTATTTTGTGAATTTGGCTTTTGAAATCCTTTGTTCAGATTTACCGCAGTGACACAAAGTGACCACACGAGGCAGCAGTAGACCAGCAGCTCCTGTGACCCTGTGAGCTAAAATCACTGATTTTCTATATGGACTTTGGTGTGGGAGAGTGAGTGGTTTATAAACTTCAGTTTCCTGTTGGAAAGGTGGGTCTAACTGTGAGATAAAGCTGAAAAACATATTGTTATGATATGACAGACTTAAGTAGGTACAGATTTTATTACCTGAGCCTTTTCTTCAGCGGCTGAGAGTGAGTCTTTTAGATTCTTGGCAAAGGGATGAACACACACACAGCGCTGCCAGTTCTATGTGTTACTACCTTGTACAACCACAACACAACACAGAATTATCACTTTGTGTTTAGTGGAGAAAAACAAGATGAGACAAGCCCTGGTGTTTAGAGGAGAAACAGTGACCTGCAACTGCTCACACACAAACACAAAACATCCTGCTTCGTCAGGGGGGGAGAGAGGTCAAAGAGACCAAACAAAACAAAATTTCCCAATTTATGTCGTCTGGAACATGTTGAAAGCACCAAAAGACAAAGAGAGCCACACACTCTGCATCATGGGAGCAGTCGAGGCCGTCGAGGCCGTCGAGGCTGCACCTTCATCAGCATGATTTAGGTCTTTTAAATTTCTCCTTGGGAATTACGTAAACCCGTAATTTTCCCAAAGCACAACAGACCACAAGCTGTATGTTTCCCAAAATATAGTAAGGAATGTGAGAAGTGTAAAAAAGGTGTGAAAGTGAAGATGAATGTGTTTGTCTGAAGCTGCGTGGAGACATTTTTTTTTTTTTTACTGAAATTGTCCAGAGGGCTGTAAATGAGAACAGTATCCACAAGTGTTCCTCATACTACTGCACAATTAATGTAATTGCAATTGTAATGTGAGTCTGTGTAATTATATCACCACAAATGGCTGCAATTTACTTAAATTAAAAAATTGTGCATCCAGCATCATTAAGTTTATGTCTCATCAAAAAAAAAACACAAACCACACGTCTTTTTTTGTGATTCTTTTTACGTTTGCATTTTATAAGTTTAAAAATGTTTATGTACAAGTTAAGAAACATTCTTTCAACAAAAAAAAAGAATCAGTAATGGGTGTGTTTCCTATAAAAACAGATTTTACACTTTTTAACAAAAGACTCACCTAATAAAATCTACGTCAGCTTAGGTCTATGATATCTTAAGAAAATGTTCACTGCTTTATCTCGCAGTTAGACAGACTTTCTTGACCAGAAATGAACATTTTTAAGCCGCCCACTCTCCCACACCAAAGTCCATAGAGAAAATCAGTGATTTTACATCACAGCACACAGGAGACGTTGATCTACTGCTGCCTTCATCATTAAGTTCAAATGTCTTATTTTGTCAACTTCAGTATTTAAAATTATTTGTTCAGATTTACCTCAGTGACACAAAGTGACCACACGAGGCAGCAGTAGACCAGCAGCTCCTGTGTCCCCGTGAGCTAAAATCGCTGATTTTCTCTATGGACTTTGGTGAGGAAGCGTAAATGTTGGAAAAGTCTGTCTAACTGGCAGATAAAGTTGAAAATATATTCTTAAAATATCGCAGGCTTCAGTTGATGTCGTTTGTTGAATGGCTTAAATTGTTTTTCCCCCAATTGGGGTCTATATTTATGTAGCGCTTTTCTAGTCTTGAAAACTCCGAGCTTGTTAACACAGCTGATGGGAGCCAGAAATCGCACCCTCAAACGTCCATTTGACAGACGACTCGCTCTACCACTGACCCACCTCCGCCCATCTGTTCACTGGCAGCAATGATTTCACTGAGCCAGTAATCAGCCAGTGTGTTTTATGTTGATTCTCTGAAAAGGGGCACTCACAGGTCAACCAGCATTGACTATTGACTATTGGTGCTTTTCGGCTTGACTCTACTCATTGGCTTTTCCATTATGGATGGTAGCTGGTACATGGTCTGTTTTTAGTCCCTGCTCTGTCGAGCTTCCAGTCGAGCTGAGCCGATACTAAAATGTGACGTGGACAGACTGCCGGCCACCGATTGGTCAGAGAGTGTCGTCACTAGAAGAGTTGTGAGTGAGACGTCCGACACAAGAATCAAAGTGAACAATGTTGAACTGTAGATCAGTTAAAAAGACTTGAAAATCCTGAAAACATGCGTTAATCTGCAACATTTAACAAGGACATTTGTAAAATGTCCATATTTAACAGAGGAGTCTGGTGTATTTAGCGACAGCACTGCTGAAAGACGGAGATGGTGAGCCCAATCACAAGCCGTTCAGCCGTATTTCACTTCAGTGACTGTGTCAGACGGAGTCTGTGCTCCGCTCATGCAGGAAGTACTGAACCATTCAGTGAACTCATCTGTTTATAAAACTGAGGAAACGTTGATCTACTGCTAGTTTGTGTGTTCGTGTCCTGTATAAAACAAGGTCGCAGCAGTTTCAGCCGTACTATGATGATCCCGCCCATGTTGGGGAGGAACGATAGTTTTGGAAAACTACCGTGTCTGATACCAAACCGAGTAGAGCCGAGCCATGCTGGAACTGTGCAGTGGAAAAGCGCCATGTGTGTTTCATGCAACAAACCTGAACTATCCCTTTAAGGCCCAGACGCAGGAAGCAGCACAAAATAACAAGTGCTTGGGTTTTCTCAGAATGAGCAGCTCGACTCACTGTCTCATAACCTCTAATCTGATTAGACCTTTAACGGTCTGGATTTTGACGGGCGGCAGGACGGGGCAGTAACGCTGCAGAGAGACGGAGAAAATTACAGGTGGCTCCAAAACTCCCTGACATGCACTGTGTGGAAAAGGTCACGGCCTCTTGTAGACCTCCGTGGGAAACAGAGGAGGCAGCGGGAGGAAAGCGTGAGTGTGTTGAATGAGCAGGAACAAACGGACCAAAGCCCTTCTGAAAAAAATTCCCAGCGGAAAAACACTAAGTATGAGTCTGCCAGCGTGTGGGCTGCTGCTGCTGCTGCTGCTGCTGCTGCTGCTGCTGCTGCTGCTGCTGCTGCGTGACGGGGTAATGACGGGGTTGTGTCGCGTTGGGCAGAGGTCAACCGGCCGGGGCCAGCAGGAAATGCTTCAACAACAACAACAACAAAAAAAAGTGATGTCATCACAGAGCGTCAAGTGTGACTCATCATCAACCCCAGACGAGTTTCGAGGGAGGAGCGGAGGAATGTTAATGAGAATCCTGGACATGAGGAAGCCATAAACAACATTCTTCTTCTTCTTCTTCTCTGGAGAGAAGAGCCGTCGTCAAATGACAGGACAGAGTTGCACTAAAAACTTATTTTTAAAAACAACAGACATTAAACACACGCAGAATATCGACAGTTCGATCCCCGGCTCCTCGAGTCTGCGTGCCGAAGGCTCACCGAGCGACACTGAACCTCAAAATTACTACTGTCTGTAAAAATGTATGTGGTAGAAAACAGTGATGCATATATAGATTTATGAAAGTGTTTCATGAAAGTGCGTGAGAATAACAAGAATAAAAGCACAACATATAAACATATAAATTAGGGCTGCAAGCTAATGAATAATATTGTTTTGAAAATAAATCTCTGAAAATTTTTAAAAACTTGGAAATGATGTTCTCTAATGTCTTGTGTCCACAAACTTAAATAGTTAAAAAGTCATTTTTCTGATTTCTTTCTTATATGGAGCAAACGAACTAGAAAATATTCACATTTAGGAAGCTGAAATCTATGATTGAAATTGAATAAATGATAAAACCGATTATCAATTTATCAAAACCTATTATTAATAGTTGTTGAATAATCGCTGCAGGTGTAATCGCTTATTTTAGAAGTTCTAAACAACTTCTAAAATAATTGTGATTTAAATTAATATGTCTTCGTAATGCAGCTACAAAATGAAATGCAATATAATTTAAAAATACGATACCCAGTTTAAGTATCGGTCCGATATTGGTCAAAGTCCATTGGACAGATACAATCTGTAAAATCTGAGACGATCCTAAAAATCCTTTACATATCACATGCATCACTGCACAGACTATGAAAAACGTAAACAAAAATCAGCAACATTATTTTGAGGATTATGTTTCTGAAACAGCTTCATAAATGCCTGTGTTGGACTGATATCAGTATCAGCAGATACACAAGTTTGTGATATCTGTATAGGGCATGAAAAAATAAGTCAAATCTTGCCGTCTCTACTAGATATTGGGAAACACGTCTAAGCTGGAGCTGGCGCCCTCTACAGCTATTATTTCTTATGTTTATTTATTTTGCACAATGAAGAATGTTTATATCAATGAAAAATAGTATGTTAATATCAGAAGAGACTAAATGACTTTGGCAACTGGACACACGTAAAAACGTAAATACTGTGTATATATATTAGCATACTTTGCGATATAGTGAGCTCTAGTGAGCATTTGGCACCATCTAGTGGACTGAAACGCCAATAGATTATTTTATGCTAATCCGCAAAGTTTTTTAATGTTTATTTGTGACATTAGCTAAAATTATACGCTGAAATAATCAATACTTGGTGTCTCAAAAGAGTTATGATATCGCCACGCAAAATATCTCAATATTGCAGGGAATCGATTTTCCCCTCGCCCCAACCCTAATATCCGACTTTAATATCATGCATCCCATATAAGAGATGATCATTAAATATCAATATCACACAGTCTGAGGTTTGATGTGTGAAATAATCCTGTATTTAACAGGTATGCTATTTTCTGTCCATAAAAAAGGTTAAAAACCACAATTTACAAATGGGCTGCAACGATTAATCGATTAATTAATTATCAATTGGTCTGAGCTATTTTTTGTTAGTAAATAAAACATTTTTCAACTTCCTTAATGTGAATATAATGTGGATTCTTATAACAAAGAAATCACTAAAGCAGATTCATTTTAGTTTGTGGACAAAACAAGGCATTCTTTAAACTACAACTAATTAGAATTCAAGGAAATAATTAAATATCATCTTCTTTTAAGCCTCACTTTAATCACATCAGTTTAGACAATAAAGAAAAAGGGTCAAACCTGTTTTATACAGAGTCAGTGAGAATAACAACAGGAGGGAGAGGCTGCTGCTCAACATGGAAAGTCTATTTAAAAAAAAAAAGGGAAAATGATCCTTGTATAAGCTGCTCATTAACAAAGATGAGACAATGACCTGATTAAATCCCCACAGAGATGAGCGAAGAGCAGCGTCTCATTTTCCATCAACTGAACACACAAAGACAGACGCGACAGACTCAACGGGGAGCCGCCGTCCATAAAAGCCTCCCCACGTCAGTGTTATTGTACACATAAGAGCTTTAAACGTTACTTAGACTCCAGACTGTGGCTAATGTACAACAGCATCAAATATTAAAACTGCAGATTCTCTGGCAGAGGCAGAGCTCTGTGATGGAACTGAGCAACACAAATTGTAATAACTGCACAATTTGCCGTAATTTGGACTTAAATATATGGATATTTCATCTATATGGTGACATGAGGCAAGATATAGTCTTCATGATGAAAGTATCTGTGATGACTTTTCCTGGTTTTAAAAGGCTGTTACAGTGACTCAATGAATAGAATTACATTTTTAAAAGTCTCTTAATAACATGTCTTTAGTTTTAACCCTCATATTTTGGTGTTCTAGCACAATTGGACCATATTTATAGTCGATTTCATTATCTGATATGAAAGGTAACAATACTAAGTGTATTTTAAGATCATGTAACAGTAGGTGTTTTATTTTAGAGAGTATTTACATTAGGGCTGGGGAATATGGAGGAAAAAAAACAATATTGATATGTATCATGATATAAATCAGTACTCATTTTTCTGATATGAGTATGAATTTTCTCAATTGTCCATAAAACGTCAGAAATGTTGATCAGTGTAGAAATGATGATGTTCTAAAATGCTTTCCTTTGTGCACAAAGAGAAAAATGATTCCGTTTTAATGATTCCTGAAAATATTCACATTTAAGAAGCTGAAAAATTTGAGAAACTGATTTTTATCAAAATTATTTGATGAATAATTTAATAATCAAATAATAAATGATTAAATAGTTTTTTAATTGTTGCAGCCTTAATGTCTTATAAATAATGCGTGTATTTTGAGTCTATATCCTGATATGTGGTTTCTCTGGACTCATGAAAATTATGATCTGTATTACATCATCTTAAAATACATTTTTTATTACCTTTCATTTCAGATAAAACCTGCTTTATTTCTTTAAAATTAAGGAGATTTGTGTGTTAGAAACAATGACATTGACTATAAATATGGTCAAATTCTGCTATAACACAAATAATTAGGCTTAAAATTAAAGAAGTAACTTTTTTAAATCTAATTTTGTTTCAATATAATAAGTATGATTATTTATGCCTGTAAAACAGACACTTCATCGTGATTTGACGATATCCGAAATCTAAGATCATAAAGACGTCTGCAAAATTGTTCCACCCTCAGACCTCACATGACCCCTGAACTCTGACCTCTGACTCACAGACAGCTACTGCAGCTTTTTAATAGCTCTCATGTAAAAAAAAAAAAAGAGAGAGAGAGAGAGAGAAAAGAAAACAAATACCAGCGAGTTGTCTGTTCTCAATCTGTGTGAACAAAATACCGTGTTACAGAAGTCACCGGGGGGCGAGAGGAAGACAAAACACGCGTGTAACGCAGCACCGTGTGGTGAAAGGTGAGTCACGGAGACGAGCGTAAAAGAGCCACACCGGCCTTTATACTGCACCCATCAAAGAAATGCCAGAGCACAGAGTCAGACAACTGCTGCAGCCGTGGAGACGACCAGAGGAGGAGGAGCCTGTCAGAGGAGGAGGAGGAGCCTGTCAGAGGAGGAGGAGGAGCCTGACGGTGACAGACGGCCACATGACTCAGCCAACAAAGTCACCCCTTTGGTCCCAGTGCCTTCTGGTGTGGTCGTACATACAGTATATCCCCATTCCAGTTGGTCAAAATCCCTGTTTAACCCCGAGTTTAGACGACCATCGTTAAGAATCTCAATATCCAACTATCTTCTAAAGCTACAACAAACAATTATTTTCATTATGGTAAGTCTGTCAATGATATTCTCATTTATTGGATTAGTTTTTTTTTTTTGTCCTTAAAGCGTCAAAAAAAAAACAATATTTCCAGGATTTCTGAGGTTGTTTTTGTCAATGTTGTGACTAAAAACTGCCTGATTTCACAGCAGCTTTTTCAAGACTTTAAAGTATGAAGTAAAGTACTGCTATGTAGGGCTGCAACGATTCCTCGAGTAACTCGAGTAACTCCATTACAAAAAATGATCGAGGAATTTCCTCTGCCTCGAAGCCTCGTTTAATTACATTTAAAGCTCACGTTTCGCACGTATTCTTTTTAGTGTGATACAACGTGCTTACGTCACAAGCTATGCGTCCCCTACAAAGCGGAAGAAGACGGAAGCGGGCTTTGGATAACGTGTGTGGACAGTTTATCGGTACAGAACGGCAGACGACGGGACCGAAAACAGCGAATACAGCGAAAACGAGCAAACGCAGCAAAGCCAAAGTAATAGGAGGAATAGGATAAATGTAGGTTTTATCCGATTACTCGGTGAATCGATGGAATATTCTGTAGAATACTCGATTTCCAAAATATTCGATAGCTGCAGCCCTACTGCTGTGTGTTTGCTCTCAAAGCAATAACAATGTAAAGTCACATTTTCGAATGCGAATGGAACGCGCCATAAAAGGCTGCCACACAGTTTCTGAAATGGTAGGTTCAAGGTGGTGGTGAATACATCAATATGGTTAGAAAAGTTAAAAAGTGGCTTAGAGTCATCCATGCTCTCCACAGGCGTAAAAAACATGGATTTTCTCTATGGACTTTGGTGCAGGTGAGCGAGTGGTTTATAAATGGCGCTTTTCCACTACACAGTTCCAGTTCGGCTCGGCTCGGCTACGTCGTTTTCCATTACTATAGGTCCTCCTCAACCTGCATGGGGGTCGTCATAACACTGTAGTACCAAACTGCTGTGAAGTAGTTTTATCTGCGACACAAAGACACAAACACGTGACGGTCAAAGTAGTTGTTTTCTTTGTCGTGAATCATTTTCCTCAGTTTTCTAAACAGATGAGTTCCCTGAATGGTTCGGTACTTCCTGCATGAGCGGAGCACAGACTCCGTCTGACACAGTCACTGAAGTGAAATACGGCTGAACGGCTTGTGATTGGGCTCACCATCTCCGTCTTTCAGCAGTGCTGTCGCTAAATACACCAGACTCCTCTGTTAAATATGGACATTTTACAAATGTCCTTGTTAAATGTTGCAGATTAACGCATGTTTTCAGGATTTTCAAGTCTTTTTAACTCATCTACAGTTCGGCATCGTTCGCTTTGATTCTCGTGTCGGACGTCGCGCTCGCGACTCTTCTAGTGACGACGCTCTCTGACCAATCAGTGGCCGGCAGTCTGTCCACGTCACATTTTAGTGTCAGCTCGACTGGAACCTCGACAGAGACGGTACTAAAAAAAGAACCAGGTACTATCACTGATGGAAAAGGAAAAAAAGAACAGTGGAGCCGAATCGAGCTGAGCTGAAACTGTCTAGTGGAAAAGCACCAAATTTCATTTCAAATTACATTTCCTTCAGATAATGTTTTGTTATGTTTTCCTTGGCAGCCATGTTTTCACTGAAAACCAGAACCATGTTGGTTCTGAAGGTTTGTCAGTACGTCACACAAACACAGTGGTAGCTTTACCAAACACGCACACTCGTGTTTGCATAGCATTTATAGTGAGGACCCTCATAGACATAATACATTCTCTAGCCCCTTAACCATCACAACTAAATGCCTAACCCTAACCTTTACCTTAACCCTGACTTAAACCCAATTCTAACCCTAACCCTAAAACCAGGTCTAAACCCTGAAAAAGCCCTTTAAAGAAGTGAGGACCAGACAAAATGTCCTCACTCTGCAACAAGAACACACACACGTTTGTATAGCACTCATAGTGAGGACCCTCATAGACATAATACATTCTCTAGCCCCTTACCCTAACCTTAACCATCACAACTAGATGCCTAACCCTTACCCTAATCTAAACCCAATTCTAACCCTAAAATCAGGTCTTAACGCTGAAAAAGCCATTATAAGTGTTGGGGGGGAAAAAAGTGAGGACCAGACAACATGTCCTCACTCTTAGGATTCAATTTTTGGTCCTCACTCTGCAGCAAGTACAAGAACACAGACACACTGTCTCTCCTGGTCAGTGTGTGAGTGTGGGTCAGTCCGCAGAAGATCAGAGGGGGCTGGAAACAAAACCCTGTTGTGCATCTGTCAGTTTGTCCGTGCCGCTGTCCCCTCCCCACCGTTCTCTGCTCACCAGACACACACAGAAAACCAGTTGATTCTGCAAGTGTTGAGTTTAAGAGCAGCGCTGCAGTGGTTGATCCATTATCAATCGATTAATAACTAATTGCCGGCTAATTTCCTAATCGATTCATCTTAATAATAAAAAAACAAGTTTCTCTGACTTTCTCGGCTTATTAAATGTGAATATTTTCGGGGTTTCTTTGCTCCATAAAACCAAAAAAAAAGAAATCATGAAACCTGAATCATTTTAGTTTTTGGACAAAAAACTATCAACAGGTTAAATCAATTATAAAATATCTGTTAGTTGCAGCCCTAGTTGAGAGTAGGGCTGCAGTGATTCATTATGTATCAATCAATTACTAAATGAATTGCCAAGTATTTTGATAAATGATTAAGTGTTTTTTAATAACTGAAACAAGGCCTCTGGTTTTTCAGCTTCTACAGTCCCATTTGGACAGGATTAGTATTACATGGAGAGGTCGGGGTAAAGTAATTATATTATATGTGTATTAAATTATAGCTTCCCAGTGATTATAGTCCCAACCGTATGTGTCATGTCAGTCATCATTACTGGACGATGTCAGTAAAGAGTACAGCGAATTTCCCCGGGAGTCTGGAAAAATCTTGCAGTAAATATGTGCAAAAATATGTCCATTATATTACATCCACAGATTTTCAAGCACGGGAGCGTTTGGAGACACTCGGACAACGTGTGGCAAAAACATCGGGTGATTTGGGCAAACGACGGCCAACATTCGGAACCAAAACACGGTCAATATGATACAACTTTACTGTCAGTTATTAGGGTTAAATTTCTTCCCAAATGGTTTGTTCATGCACACCACATTCTCCCCAAACTGAAATTAAACATTTCAGTTTGATGTGTCATCAGGAAACAAATGTCTATTTCTTATCTCATGCAAATTGGCCATTAAAGTCACTATTCCACCTACCCATATAAAACTAATCCTTTCTGAAAAGTGCTTTAAATGTGAATATTTTCAGGTTTCTTAATCATAAAATTGATTAAGGGGCCAAAATAAAACTTTTTTCATCCACATTTTATGGACCAAACGACTCGTTGATTCCCAGAGAAAATAAGCGACAGATTAACATTCGTTTGTTGCAGCTGCCAAAAGAATTTTTGGCTCCAAAAACCTGAGTGAGCAGAAGTATGTGGAGGAGCCTCCTGGTCAGGATCCTGTGTAGAGTCCTGGGAATGTCAGAGCTGATAATGATAATGTATCTGCAGAACCACACGGGTATGAAGATCAGGGCTGAAGGAACCTGCCACTGCAGAGGAATCAGGCTGGATTCGAAGCTTCGCAGGAATCTCCTCCCTCTGCTTTTAAAAAGACTTGCTTGCTTAGTGATTTAAAAAGAAAAAAAAGGAAGGGTTGGACACTTGAAACCGCCACATTATTTCACCACTCTGATGTTTTTAAAGACGGTTAATTACAATTCCTGAGCGTGGGCACGCAGGGGTGCAGCGCTCGCTCTCTCCGACGCACGCACACGCCGCGCAAAAGTGGTTTCAGACTGTGTACGTGTAAAACCTTGAAGTGCTTTCAGAGGCTGCTCTGAAGGATCATGTCACGTTTCAGACTAATGGTGTCTCTCAGGTCGTTTTTCTTTTCTTTTTTCGCCGCGCTGAGGCATTCAGCCGACGACGGCGGTGCAGGTGCAACAGTTTCAGAACAGAGAGACGACAGACATCAAAGCTGTCGCTGAACGTAGGCTATTTTCTACCCAAAGTGTATTATTGTCCCAAAAACTTTTTAGTTTTTCACATAAGGCTCTTTTCCCACTACAAGAACTTTTCTCATCTACCCAGATAATTAAAAAACCTTGGGGAGTTTTTACCGAAATTACCCGGGTAAACACTTCACCCAGGTAAATTTAGTATCTTCTCGTGATTTGGGGCTTTTCAGATCAGGGGCGGGGCTGTGCGGAACACATCTTACAGCTGTTTCCGTGTCGCAAATCCAGCAACTTTGTCTCTATATTTAGCGAGTATTCGAGTCTTTTTCAAAAAAAGCAATTAGCAACAAATCTAGTGTCTTTTTCTTGCTATTTGACAATTTGACGTGAAAGAACGTATCTTTCTAAAAAGGTCTTTACACACCGGACGGAACCGACGAGAGAATGATTCCGATGCGACGCAGCCTCTCATGAACATCAAGAACGATGAGAAGAAACTAATTACTAAGAGAGGTAAATAATTTCCTGGTAATTGTGGTGGAAAAGAGGCTATATTTACCAGAAAATGTGTCAGAGGCATCCCTCCTCTGTGGCTCTTCCTCAGGTTTTTCCTCACTCGTCTAACGAATAGAGGGTGTCACTCCCGTGAAAATTGGCATGAAATTTCACAATCCAAACAACCCGTATTTTAACAAAACATTTTTTTTTTCCATTTGACGATTGTAGATTCTCAACTGAATATGAAAAGAAAACAAATGATATGCAGCTTATTTTTGTTCAAGTTGCAATAAATCTCACTGAAATAGCACCACCGCACCGAGAAACGCTCGGCTGTGAAATCTTAGGTGAGTTTTTAGTAAAATCACTGTGTTTAAAGACTCATTTGTGAACATAACGCTGCCGTTTCACTGCCATTCCCTTCATTATAATCTTTTACTGTTCAGCGACTCTCAGTATCAGAGCTACAGCTCAAACAACTCTGAATTTCTCACGTACATTCTCACTCACACACACTCATTTGTCATGAGAAAAGACTTGTGGGCAGTCCAAGTGTCAGCAGCTCCACAGAGAACACAATCGGCCACGAACTGTTCTCCATCACTGCCGTTACTAATGCTGGTCAACTGGCCGAGTGCTGGACGATCGCCATGATAACGCAGTTAATCCGCAGCAGATTACAGGGCCATTAATGCAACATGCTGCTTTTTAATCCAAACAGATTTTCTCCTGTTTTGTTGCAGCTTGACCCCAACAATGGGAAACGCAGATTCATGCTCACTGGTCCAGGTTTAGTCACTGTGACCACGGCCACATCCACACTGCTGCATTTTCATTTAAAATGTATAAACTCTGCTCCTCTGTCCACACTAACCAAGTGTTTTAGAGACAGCAAAACAGAAGTTTGAAAATTATCCTCTGTCCACACTAACCGGCTGTTTTAGAGACAGCAAAACAGAAGTTTGAAAAATTATCCTCTGTCCACACTAAACAAGTGTGTTAGAGACAGCAAAACAGAAGTTTGAAAATGCTCCTCTGTCCACACTAACCGGCTGTTTTAGAGACAGCAAAACAGAAGTTTGAAAATTATCCTCTGTCCACACTAACCCGCTGTTTTAGAGACAGCAAAACAGAAGTTTGAAAATTATCCTCTGTCCACACTAACCCGCTGTTTTAGAGACAGCAAAACAGAAGTTTGAAAATTATCCTCTGTCCACACTAACCCGCTGTTTTAGAGACAGCAAAACAGAAGTTTGAAAATTATCCTCTGTCCACACTAACCCGCTGTTTTAGAGACAGCAAAACAGAAGTTTGAAAATTATCCTCTGTCCACACTAACCCGCTGTTTTAGAGACAGCAAAACAGAAGTTTGAAAATTATCCTCTGTCCACACTAACCCGCTGTTTTAGAGACAGCAAAACAGAAGTTTGAAAATTATCCTCTGTCCACACTAACCCGCTGTTTTAGAGACAGCAAAACAGAAGTTTGAAAATTATCCTCTGTCCACACTAACCCGCTGTTTTAGAGACAGCAAAACAGAAGTTTGAAAATTATCCTCTGTCCACACTAACCCGCTGTTTTAGAGACAGCAAAACAGAAGTTTGAAAATTATCCTCTGTCCACACTAACCCGCTGTTTTAGAGACAGCAAAACAGAAGTTTGAAAATTATCCTCTGTCCACACTAACCCGCTGTTTTAGAGACAGCAAAACAGAAGTTTGAAAATTATCCTCTGTCCACACTAACCCGCTGTTTTAGAGACAGCAAAACAGAAGTTTGAAAATTATCCTCTGTCCACACTAACCCGCTGTTTTAGAGACAGCAAAACAGAAGTTTGAAAAATTATCCTCTGTCCACACTAACCCGCTGTTTTAGAGACAGCAAAACAGAAGTTTGAAAATTATCCTCTGTCCACACTAACCAAGTGTGTTAGAGACAGCAAAACAGAAGTTTGAAAATGCTCCTCTGTCCACACTAATCAAGTGTGTTAGAGATGGAAAAATGGAGGTTTGAAACACTCTACTGTCCACACTAACCAACTGAGAAGTTTATACATTTAAAAATGTATAAACTCTGCTCCTCTGTCCACACTAACCTGCTGTTTTAGAGACACCAAAACAGAAGTTTCAAAATGTTCCTCTGTCCACACTAACCCATTGAGAAGTCTGAAAAAGCTCTTCTGTCCACACTAATCAAGTGTTTTAGAGACAGCAAAGCTTAAGTTTGAAAATGCTCTCCTGTCTACAATAACCTGCTGTTTTAAAACTTAGAGGTAGCAAAATGTTTGTTTAAAAACGATGCTGTTTTTGTTTGAAAACTTTGGGGCTGCGTTTCAGTCTGGACGGGCAGAAAGAGACTTATGGATATTTTAACACCATTACCCACATTCACTTCCTGACCGGTTACAGTGAGACATATTGTCAGTTTCAGTTTCACCTCTTCCACTGTTTTCTGTTTAGTCCACATGAAGGTGGGTATTTTTGGACACTGAGGATTTCATAATCTGGTTTTTATTTAAAATGTTCCCGTTTACAATTTACACCCTGTTTAAACCAGTTTTTGGGTTAAGGCGTCTTGAACTTAATGACACAATAATGCAAAATTCAGTTGATTCAACAAACAAAAGCGTTAAAATGCTATGGTTTTCTTAATTTATTTTCCCGATCATGGCTTTTTCATGATCACATAAGAGGGAAATGCGATGCTCGACTGGACCCGGTGGTTAAGGTGACTCACCCTGACGAGTGAGCTCTTGGCCTGGGCTCTCTGTGGTTGTGCTCCTGGGTTGCTCTGCTCTCGGTTGTTGCCCTGCTCTCTTCCGTGAGCTCTGGCCACGGCTCCAGACGTACCATTGGTGCAGACTCCAGGTCCAGGTCCAGGCCTGCGAGGCCTCTGCTTGATGCCGTCCAGCAGGCGCACGAGGAGTATGTTGCTGGGGAGTTCGTCCACAGCACACTCCACCAACGTGCGGCACTCGGGGCAGCGCAGCTCTCCACGCGAGCCCAGGATTCCCTGAAGGCATCGGCGGCAGAAGGTGTGCTGACAGGGAAGAACCTTCGCCGAGGCGTCCAGCCGCTCCAGGCAAACGGGACACTCGAGCAAATCCAGCAGAACCGACTCGTCCATTCTCAGTGAGTTCTGCTCCCTCGGCTTCAGCAGAGGAACATGACGCAGCTGAGGTTCTTAGTTCGGATGCGGAATCAGAGCCGTCACGTTACTCCCATACCTCGACTGTGGCCATGGCATGTGCATCAGCTGCAAACCAGGGTCAAGACAGGAACATTATCAAATACAAAAGAAACAAAATACACATGGATGCTAAATAAAAATGCCACAGCAGTCTGGATTTATTTGCTGTGTGCAAGAAATAGAGACGCACCATACCAGCCCTGGCCGACACTGGCTTTAAAATGAGTCTTGACCTCTGCATTTGGGCACAGGGAAAAAGTATCGGTATTGTTATTGGCCCAAACACCAAAACACTGTCATACTGGATATGTGAACAAAGTCCAATATCAAGTTGATTAACTGATTAACCAATTATTAAAAAGTTACCAAATGTTTTGATTTTTCAGTTTCTTAAAGGGATAGGTCAGGTCTGACTGTATAAATTACCGACATATAGTTAGATATGACTCACTTTTAGTAAAAAAAACCTACCTAATAAAATCTAGAGAAAGTATTTTCTAACTAAAAGCTGAAGTTTGTAAACCACTCACTCTCCCACACCAAAGTCCATAGAGAAAATCAGTGATTTTAGCTCACAGAGACACAGGAGCTGCTGGTCTACTGCTGCCTCGTGTGGTCACTTTGTGTCACTGAGGTGAATCTGAATGAATGATTTTTAAACACAGAATTTTACAAAATAAGACATTTGAACTTAGTGATGGAGGCAGCAGTGGATCAACAACTCCTGTGTCCCTGTGAGCTAAAATCACTGATTTTCTCTATGACTAAGACGTGAACATATTCTTAAGATATTGTAGACTTAAACCAGTGATTCTATTAAGTTGCTCTTTCAGGCTGGTTCTCAGCAGCAGGTGGCGTCAACTATGTGTCAATAACTAAATTAATTGATAAATAACCAAAAATTTAAAATAACTGCAGTTGTTTCAGCTCTACAACAGACATGACAGTGGTTTAGCTTCCTTTCTTGAGCATAATGATCCACAAACCAGTCGTCATTGCACACGCACAGTCGAGCAGAGAGCTCTCACTTAACAAAGAACGTTTAATCTTAAACCCATAATGTCTGACGTTGGATTACAGAATAGGGGATTGAAGGTTACATCGTTAATCTAATCTTTTCTAAAGTGGATGACGACACCAGGTAACTGATTTTATAGAGCTCATCACAACAGGAGGAGTGGGGCAAAATCTACAGCAACGACCGCACCGGAGACAAAGTGAGATTAGAGTGAAATTAAAGATGAATTAACCCAGCAGAAGTCACCAGGTGATTCTAATTCCTTTAATAAATAATAAAATGACTTTTGCATATTTTCCTAACCTCGTTTTAGTGTGTACAAGCCTTTAAACTACACGACAAACGTGTAGCAAGAATATTTCATGACAACTGTACTATACAACTAAGCATTTAACTGGACAGGAGTGAAATTAAACAAATTAAAGCTGGAAATGACAATTATTTTCATCGTTGATTAATCTTTGATATTATTTATGGGTGCTATAAATCATACAGTCCTGAAATGACTTAAAAGATTCTGGCTCCCCCTTGAGGCAGTTCAAAATAAATGACTAGGACTGTATGTTGGCAAACACAAAAGCCTGTTATACTCTGATTAATGATTTCCTTCTACAGATTATAGAAGAAAATATATATTTTTTGTGATGTTAGCAAGTTTCGGGTTTAACTTTTGGTATTTTCAATGGTGGAACATTGACAAATGACCACAATAGATATGTTTTGATTCAGACTTGCATCACGCACTTGTTAACAACATCCTTTCTGGTATGCAAAGGCCACCGTAAGTCCGAAAAAAAAGCTAGACAATGGAAGCGTTAAGTAAATCTACAGTCTAACAATAAGATGTTGCTAATTTTTACACATTATAACTTAAACTATAGTCTTTAAAAGAACAAGAGAGAGGCACTCCCATTGTGGAACTTCAAAATAAATGCCTAGATGTGTGTGTTGGCAGCATTAGAGCTGAAACAATTACTTGATTAACCAATTACTAAATTTATTATCAACCATGTTGATAATCGATAATTTTTTTTTTAATATTTAAAAACAAGATTTCTGATTTTAGCTTCTTAAATCTGAATGGTTTCTGGTTTCTATGCTCCGGATTAACCACGATTTTATTTTATTTTTTTAAACTGTCAAAACATTTCAGAACGTCATCATTTCCAGGTTTGAAAAACACTGATCAACATTCACACGTACTTCGATTAATCGAGAATACAATCGATTAATTGATGGACGATGAAAATAACCGTTAGCCGCAGCCATAGGCAGCATTGACAAGTTGCTCACGTACAATTTTGACGATTTTCCTCCTTCGCAATAGCCATAGTGATTGAAAACCACCGCCGTCAAACCATCGCGATGCGAGAGAATATCGTGTAGTGAACCTTCACTAATGAGAAGCTACTTTAACACTGTAGGAAATTAAAGTTCTTTAACGGTATTGGGGCGTTTCTAGGACGTGTTTAGAGCAAAGTAAATTAATTTTAAGCACTTTAAAGTGACTCGGCCACTGAAGTAACATTAACTTACCTCCACAAAAACACGACTCCTCCTCTTGTTGCTCCGTATCTCCCAGTCCCCCCCACCCCCCCGACTCTTTGCTAACGTTAGGAGTTAGCGAGCTTCCCGGAGTCTACAAGCCACTTTTCTGGAATATTCCGCGGACAAGCGGTTAAGTTTGACTTCGGGGACGTGTGTAGTGAAGTTGGCTGGCTCGGGTGTTAAATTAAGCCCACGGTGGTGAGAACAAGACAGAAAACACGGGGACTGTGTCCGCAGCGAGCGCCATGATAGTCCGCTACTCCTGCTCTGCCTCCGCCGCTGCCGCTGCTGGAAACGAGCACGGAGGGGGAGGGGGGAGGGGCATGTGGAGTTCATGGACTGAAGGGAAAGTGGGAAATTTAAACGACGACACTGCGTGGACCCGCGAACATGGCAGCGATACCCTGTTTATGCTGTCCCATTACAAATATAAAGTACTTTGAATGAAAATAAAGCCACAAATGAAATTGTGTTATTTTGTGTAATTTATTTTGTCACAGTTTCAATAAAAACTCGCAGAGTGAGTGAGATGTACACGCTGCCACAGCGGAGAAGTGAGATTTCTGAGGCAAACAGAAGGCGTCATGAAAAGGGCGTGACTGCTGTGTAAAAATGGTCAGTGTGACTAAACTTTGTTTTCTTTAACAGTTTGTTTTATTATTATTCGATATTTCAGGGTTTTATATCAATTACTTTTTGACTGACAGGTTGTATACAGTATACAGTGACGTCCATATTAAGAAAATTAAGAATAAGATATGAAGGGGAAAAAATAACCTAAAATATGACTGTACTTCCAAAAGAGACATATTTTACTGAGACATACTGAGTCTGATTTATAGTATTATACTAATACGTGTTGGTGTTTTCTTTAATGTTTTGCCACATGACCAAATATCAAGGCAATATTACACTCATAATATAACTCATAACTCAAAAAATAAGCCAAAACAGACTAGAGTGATCAATAAATGAATAAATTGCATCATTCTGTATGATTTTTGTCATATTTCCAATTAAAACGGAAATATGCTGTCACAGCAGAGAACTGAGATTTCTGAGGTTTTTCTTTATCAGTTGAAGTTTTTATTATTATTATTTATATTATTATTGTTATTAAATAGCAATAACATTTGTGTATTTTTTTTATCAGTTATATTTTCATTGACATGTTGTATACCAGGTGAAGTATCTATTTACAAAACATTATGAACAAATTGATATGATATGATATTGATATGAAAAATAAGTGCAATCTCAACAATATTATGTCTAAGTTTACCATTTACACATGTGCATTACAATGTTTGAATCACAGTGGACCTACAAAGGCACTAAACATTTAGTCACAGGTATCTGGGACTGAAAAATATAGTATTTTATTTGAATATGTCACAAATTAATCCCGCGGACCGTACATTTAACACCCATGTTGTATACAGTAGTTAGTTAGACTTGTTTCAAATCATAGGAATTGGGCTAATTTTATGCACATTTAGACAATGTTTTCCTGATAAAATCTGCATATTAATAAAATTAAGAATAAGATACGGGGGAAAAATAATCTTAAAATGGGTCTGTTCTTCCAAAAGAGACATATTTCTGAATCTGATTTATAGCTGAGTAGATATTTATTTATTATACTTATACATGTTGGTGTTTTCTTTGGCATGACTAGTATCAAGACAATATTGCGCTCATGTTTAATAAGAAATATTTTCAAATTTAATTAAAAAGTAAGCAAAAACGGGGTAGAGGATAATACAAAACATAGTAATACAGGTGTTTTAAAATAAATAACAGTAGATATAAATAAAATAAGTAACAGTAGCCATATGTTCAATGTGCAAATCTGTGTAGGATATGAATTTATGTGCAAATTACAGAAGTGCTTGACATCAGTTAACTTCCTGGATACAGTGAACACATTTGTCCACACACTGTTGGTGTGTATTTATGTGGAAATGATGCATAACAACCAACATAAACAGAGTCTTCTGCTATTTCTGCGTCACACTGTAGCTACACGAGAAGCAGAGAGTGACACCTGGTGGTTACATCTTCAGTCCTGAAACAAGAAAACTCATGTAACGTCCCACGGAGCAGTAATCATGATCATTTATTGACGTGTTATTTTAAATATATCGCCTGTCAAATGTAGTTACAAGGTACTTTACAGGTCACACATGCTGCAAAGTGTGGAAGTATCATGATTTTTGCCCAAAGTGAGTATTTTTCGTTTGGCAATTTTGTAAAACAAGAAAAGAAACAAAATAAATAAAAAGAACTGTGTTCAAAAAGTAGCAAAAAAAAACTATAAACTACAACTTAAATATACAAAATAAGAGTTGAGTAGAGCTGTGTTTTCATGTAATGTATGAAAAGAATTATATAGATATATAAATTATATAATGACGTTACGAAAACACCCACAGTCAGTCCACAAAAAATGTCACTATCCAATTTACCAAATTTAAATGATTAAACAAAGTCAATAAGTGTTTACAAACACACACACTGGTCTTTAGGTTTCAGTGAGGACCAAAGTTCGTAAACATCGCTGTTCTACGGTTTTTATACAGAATATAAACATAAACACACTGTTATTAAACTTCCTGTTCAATAAACATGCAGGGAAGTGATGTTAAACTGCTTTGGTCGCAACTAAAGTGTGTTTGTCAGTCTGTGTCCGCACACACATACTGGTTTATAGGCTTTAGCGGGGACCGCGGACGTCGCACTTGGTCTGGTTTTGTACAGGATATCAACGCCAACACACCGTTATACATCTTCCTGTTCTGCAAACATGTAGAGAAGTAACCATTTCCACCATTTTTGTGCTCGTTTAACGACAATTTGCTCTCTGTCTCCCTCTGTGTCTGGCAGTGGTACTGCAGCCTCACAGCAGGCGTCCGCTCTTATTTCAGTTTCTTCATTTCTACTTAATTTCTTCGCATCTTTAGGATTAATTTTAAATAAAGTTATAGAGTTTTGTCTTTTTTTTTTCCTGTGTGTTTTCACATCGAGGTCACATTTTTCAGGACGTCGCAGCCAGCAAGCAAGCAAACTAAAGACAGTTGTCAGTTACTATTTTCTAACACATATAATAAAAGAAGAGGGTAAAGTGTATTAGCTTTACAGCCGGGGTCTCTGACGCAAATGACCAACCAATGAGCATCTTGTGTGGTCAGGAGGGGGCGGGTCCTCTCAATATTCCATCATGAATCTCACAATAACAATATTGATGATGGCATTTCACACAGTTCCAAAGTAGAAGGGTTGGTATAATAAAAAATATGATACCAATTAATTAAATAACAAAATCAGACATCTGTAATTAAACCTAATAATGCCATGGTTCTCAAACTGTGGTACGCGAGCGTCCTCTGGTGGTACTTGGAGGAAAATGTGAATTGAAGTGAAGCTGGAGAATTTTGACTGGAGTTTGTAGAAATGAAAATTAAATAATAATTAGAGTCACCTCATTTCTCACTCCATCTTAATGTAATTTGGATAAAACCAGTGTGTGAAGTATGGGAGGAAGAGGAGGATGATGAGAGAGCAAGTTATCTTACTGGGAAAAAAATCTGCCACCTAAAAGAAAAGTCCATAGCTGACTTTGTGTGGTCTATTCAGCTATGGTCAAAGTCCAAAGTGGACTTTTCAGTACCACTGTAATTTAACGTTGGTGATAATGGTGTCACTTTGAGAGCTCAATATTTTCTCAGGTGGTACTTGGTATAAAAAAGGTTGAGAACCACTGAAATAATGCATTAAATGCAGTTTAATTTATTTATTTTTATTATGTTTACGACAGGCCATATGAAAATGATTAGTGGGCCACATTTGGCCCACGGGCCACGAGTTTGAGGCCATTGCTTTACTAGGACTTCAAATGAATCGAGTGAAATAAAATCTCTGAATCTGACAGACCTACACAAAAATCCCCAGGGAGAGCGGGAGAAGCATTTTTCTAAACTTACCTGCTTTTATTACAGCAACAAAAAAAAGAAGTGTCTCTCTATAACCTTCACGGTATAAAGTGAGCGGAGGAGAAGCGGAGCGAGAAGAGGAGCAGCGAGAGACAATAAACGTGTGATTTACGTCGACCTCGGTGCGAGGACGCCGCACGTTAGAGCCAGAGGCCGAGATGAAGGAGAAGAGGAGGAGGAGGAGAGCGATAAAGACGGAGATTTACAAACAGAGCAGGCTCTGCTCCATCACATGTGATCCCACTGGAGCTGGCACCGCCTCTCGCATCGTATTTCCTGGCTGCAGCCAGGCTCCGCCCCCTCCACTTATCACCACGCGTTCACTGCAAACAACACTTTCACGTGAACCAAGCATGTTCCACGAATTCTGTTCCACATGTAAAAATGATCTGTGGGACTAATGTTTTTCTTTAACAGTTTGTTTTATTATTATTCGATATTTCAGGGTTTTATATTAATTACTTTTTGACTGACAGGTTGTATACAGTATACAGTGATGTCCATATTAAGACATTACTGAGACATACTGAATCTGATTTACAGTATTACACTAATACGTGTTGGTGTTTTCTGGTGTTTGTTCAATAAGACTATATACTGCAACATGGAGAACCTCAAGGATACACATAAGGACCTTTATTAATTCTTATAGTACGTCTTTCTTTTGCGGACAAAAACATGTGCTAAACTGAAAGTGTTTAATCGTAAATCACACATCATTGGTGCAAACACAAGACACGACGAACTTGCTAATACGGCAGCCACGCAGTTTTTTGCCTCATTTTTGACACAATGCTATGACATGTATTCTTCTTCCGCCAGCTGTTAGCATAGCATAGCCAGTAAGGCTTAGTGTCTGTATTTATCATCGCGCACTGCTACTCTGCGCATGTTTGCTAAGTAGCACCGGAATAATGTTCTGAACAGAAAACAGCAATAGTCATTGGTCAAAAAGAAATATAATGTAACGTGGAGTACCACAAGGATCCACCTTAGGACCATTATCATTTCTCATACATCTTTCCCCACAGGTCAAAACGTTAGCTAAAACTTAGGTTTGAACAAATTATTTGACCAGCAGGAATGTGTTTAATCATGATGCACCTCCGGGTCAAATGACTCTACAAAATACGTAGGTTTTTTATCGGCTTCAGCTCAGATTATCTTCAGTCAAAGATCTGAATCGTCGCGCTACTTTCGTCGTCTTCTTCTTTGTCGGATTGATTTTTGGCGCTCACAATGCGGCAACGTGCATTCATGTCATAGCCGTTAGCTAACAGTGTTCAATTTTTTTTTTTTCTTAATTTCATCAATCAGATCAAATAAAGGATTGAAAGAGTCAAAGATCCAAAATAATGATTTTAACAATGTACGTAACATTATTTTCCTTTTCTTCTTCTGACTGCTTGTTTGCGTCTTGCACATTTGTAAAATATATACTGTGTGTGTATATATGTATATATATATACATATATACAGTACTGTGCATAAGTCTTAGTCCAGCAGCAGCAGCTTTCAGTTTGGTCATTATAGCATTGCTAAAACAACAAATCTAATGGTGGCCTAAGACTTTTGCACAGTACTGTATATATGCTGAAAACACTGAAAAACAAGGAAGGACAAAGTTCAGATTATAGAAATTACAATTTTTTTTTTGTTTGTTTGTTTTTTGAAAATGAAAATAATGTTATGGACATTATTAAAATCATTATTTTGTATCTTATGCTGCAAAGTGGCGTCGTGAGTTGGTTTGTTGTTTCCAACTCTAAATAAGTGACCTTTTAAAAAACAGTGATGTCATCATTACAGCTTCTTCCTGTAATCTTCATTTTGTTCTACTGTGATGATGCCTTTAAACGTACGACGCTGCCCTCGAGGCTTCCGGCTTTTAAATGAGAACAGAGACCGGCGATGGTGGATTTTAACGAACGCTGCCTAATAAACGCTGCTCAGTGTACATACTTCCTCTGTGGAGTAACCTCATTTTTTATTTTATTTTCTCCTTGGAGAGCTGCGATCAAACCAAACACAGACGTCTTCTGTTGCATTGTTGGCAGCGAGGATTAAAATCCCTGCTTCTCAACTATTGCGTCAAACAGAGACATGGTGTGGGAGTGGATTCTTTGTTTTCCCTCACAGCTCACTTTATTCAAATGCAACACATATTAATAAAAAAACAACCTCTGAGCTTCATGATGACTCCAGCCCGAGCCAATAACAACCCAGACCCCAGGATTTCATGTTAGCAAAGACACTGTACGTATGAGCTTTTCATATCTTGAGACTGAACTAAACTGGATGTGGTTAGATTAAAGTGCAAAAAGCATCTGGTTAAGCTGAAGAAAAGATCACGGTTATTAATAATTCCTAAATCTCAAAATTACAAAACATAAAAATCATTAAAAATGACTGTGAAATTTAAACATTAACCACTTTATCTAACTTTCAAACAGACTTTTTCAACCGGAAACTGACGTTTGTAAACCGTTCACTCTCCCACACCAAAGTCCATAGCAGTAGACCAGCAGCTCCTGTGTCCCTGTGAGCTAAAATCATTGATTTTCTCTCTGGACTTTGGTGTGGGAGAGTGAGTGGTTTACAAACATCAGTTTCCGGTTGAAAAAGTCTGTCTAACGTTAAAGACGTGACTTAAGCTGACATAGACTTTATTAGGCAAGCCTTTTTAAGTGTTTATAATCTGTTTATCATCACAATTATTAAATAATGCAGCACTCTCATGTTCTCACAGAGATATTCTCTCCATATTTATACTCTCTTTCTTATATATAACCACATTTGTAGACAGAAACAAGCTACGTTAATACGTAGATAATAGACAAAGAGAACGTTTTGATAAGGAAAACCTTATCAAAACATTTACACGTCTGTCCACTTCCACGTCCTGAATATTTGCGTGAACAAGATTTATTTGTTTTTGTTTAGGCTTCTCTTCCTCTAGAGGCAACTAGCGCGGATTACCTGCTTTTTCAGTAATCCTCATATTTGGACCAGCAGCTCCTGTGTCCCTGTGAGCTAAAATCACTGATTTTCTCTATGGACTTTGGTGTGGGAGAGTGAGTGGTTTACAAACATCAGTTTCCGGTTGAAAAAGTCTGTCTAACGTTAAAGACGTGAACATATTCTTAAGATATCATAGACTTAAGCTGACACAGACTTTATTAGGCAAGTGTTTATAATCTGTTTATCATCACAATTATTAAATAATGCAGCACTCTCATGTTCTTACAGAGATATTCTCTCCATATTTATACTCTCTTTCTTATATATAACCACATTTGTAGACAGAAACAAGCTACGTTAATACGTAGATAATAGACAAAGAGAACGTTTTGATAAGGAAAACCTTATCAAAACATTTACACGTCTGTCCACTTCCACGTCCTGAATATTTGCGTGAACAAGATTTATTTGTTTTTGTTTAGGCTTCTCTTCCTCTAGAGGCAACTAGCGCGGATTACCTGCTTTTTCAGTAATCCTCATATTTGATTTGTTTTGTTTTTTTTTTACATTTTTTACTTCCTCCCATTTCTCCAAGTAATTGGGATTAGGAATCTTGCTCAGGATTCAAACCAGCAACTTCCCTTTCCACTTTTCCACTTCGCCTGAACAAGTAAAAATTAAAAAATGGCAGCTGAGGTAAAAAAACACTCGTCATATTTCAGCAGGTCACAGCAGTGGGACATAAAACAGAATCACTGAATCACTTAAATGGAACAACAAACAAACCCACGACGCCACTTTGCAGCATAAATAATGAATGAGCTGCCTGACGCTGCCTTTATGTAACATCACATCTCTGCAGCAGAAAACCGAGTGAAAAACAAAGGTCATTTTAAATGTAAAGTCTTGAATATTTAAAACGTACGGATGACACAGCAGAGTATTTCTGAACTGTGTCTCTTGCATCGACCTATTAGTCACATGACTGTCCGATGATTTGCTTGAAAAGCGTCAAATTTAATAAGAAATGCAAAAGGTCAAGTTTGAAATAAAATTATGGAGTGACTTCAGTAAACGTCCATTTACATGCAACAAAAGCAACGTCAGATTTTAAATACTGTATATCAATTAAAATGTTCTGGTAGATAAAATAATAAAAAATGTAAAATAGATCAAATTAAATTATAAGCTGAGAGATTTGATCATTCTAGAATGATTGTGAAGAAGAGTGAGTCATCTGCATAGAGAATAATGATTTTCTTTTTTCTTTAAAAAAACGTGACATTTGAGTAAACATGAGGTGTAAATAAATCAATTCTTGTCTTCAAGCATTAATTTAGACAAAACAAAAATATTATCAGTTTTAAAAGTACTAACTTAGATGTCAAAGTAGATAAAAAATAACAAGAATTGTTGTGAAATAGATCAAATTAAATCATAAACTGAAAGACTTCAAATTCTAGAATGATTGTGAAGACGTGTGAATCATCTGCATAAAAGACAATAATGATGATTTAAAAAACTAAAGATGGAAAATTTGCGCAAACGTGAGGTGTAATACATTTTTTTTCTTGTCAGCAAACATGCATTTACATTCTTAAAACTAAAATAACATCAGATTTTAAACTAATTATATTCTCATGTTGGATAAAATAATAGAATTTTTTGTAAAATAGATTAAGTTATTAGCAGAGTGTTGAAAATAAATATCAGATTTCAAAAGTAGCCATCGAAATTAAAAAATGTGCTCAGTGTCAAAAACAAGCCACACTAAAAACTCCTCACTGAAGAGTCAGATTTAAAAAGGACAAACAGTTTTCAGGGTTGATCGAATGATAACTGTTGTAAAATTAGTCAAAGTAAATTATAAGCAGAAAGTTTTTGTCTTTCTAAAATGATTGCGATGATTGTGCGTCATCTGCATAGAGGAGAATAATGATGAATATTAAATGAAAGCAGGAAAATGTGTGTAAATGAAATTCTACACAGACTGAATGAAGGGTGGAAGAAATAAAATGATGCGTCAAATATTCAGCAAAATAAAAGGTTCAAATAAACGAAATGAGTAGTGAATAAAAGCAGGTTACAAAGACAAAATTCTTTCTCTCACATTGTTGGAATGTTACAGTCGTTGACCCGTCAGTGCTCAGAGGACACGCCCACTTCTGCTGCCGCGGTAAATCAGACGCTAGAACACGGACGCTCGAGTTTTATTATTCCGCTGAGGCGCGTCCGCAAATAAATCTCAGTGCTGACGGGAGGACGAGCGGGTGAGAACAGTCCAGAAAATGTGTGCGTGTCTGTGTGTTTTCAACCCTCCTAACCTTCCTACAAAGTTCGGCCCATTCTGATCCAATTTCACGACTTTTCCTCGTACACTAACGACAAATAAGACAAGAAAACGTCCCCATGTTTGTCAAAAATTCCTTTTATTATTTCAAAAAAATATTCACAATATTTGCTTTATAATTTATCATCATAAACATTTATGAATTATTGTTCCATTGCTTTACGTCTCTGTACTAAACATTAATGGGACGGGGCTGAGTCATGATCCATCACCATGGCAACAAACAACAGTCTCACATTTATAGATCTAGTCACAACAAGTAAACTGAAACTGTGAATGGAATGTGGAAAAACGTTAATCGCTTGTTTGTTTTAAGAAAAGGAGGTTTGACTGGTTTTGAGTAAACCCTGGTACATTTGTTTTCAGTGTGTGTGTGTGTGTGTGTGTGCGTGCGTGTGTGTGTGTGGTATCAAAAGGAATAGCTTTTGTATGCGTTACTGTCATTTAGACAACACTGACTGCTCCGAGAACCAGGTAAAGACACGGAAGCTCGCTCTCTGTGAAAACATGGCTGCCAATAGTGACATGAGTAAAAACATATTTTTAATAACGTAACAAAAAACTCGTGTAATTAAATCTACACTTGCTCTAGAAATATGTTTCCAACTATTTAACAGCCTTTTCTGACTGGGAAAAAAAGAAGTTTGTGTCACCATGTAGTGTGTGTGCGTGCGTGTGTGTGTGTGGTATCAAAAGGAATAGCTTTTGTATGCGTTACTGTCATTTAGACAACACTGACTGCTCCGAGAACCAGGTAAAGACACGGAAGCTCGCTCTCTGTGAAAACATGGCTGCCAATAGTGACATGAGTAAAAACATATTTTTAATAACGTAACAAAAAACTTGTGTAATTAAATCTACACTTGCTCTAGAAATATGTTTCCAACTATTTAACAGCCTTTTCTGACTGGGAAAAAAAGAAGTTTGTGTCACCCTGTAAGCCACTCACTCTCCCACACCAAAGTCCATAGAGAAAATCAGTGATTTTAGCTCACAGGGACACAGGAGCTGCTGGTCTACTGCTGCCTCGTGTGGTCACTTTGTGTCACTGAGGTAAATCTGAATGAAGAATTTCAAACACCGAAGTCACAAAATAAGACATTTGAACTTAGTGATGGAGGCAGCAGTGGATCAACAACTCCAGTGTGCTGTGATGTAAAATCACTGATTTTCTCTATGGACTTTGGTGTGGGAGAGTGAGTGGTTTACAAACTTCGGTTTCCTGTTGGAAACGTCTGTCTAATAGTGACACAAAGATGTGAACATATTGTTAAGATATCATAGACTAAAACTGGCGTTGATTTTATTAGCTGAGTCTTTTGTTAATTGGTTAAAATCTGTTTTCAAAAACACCACACCAAAGTCCATAGAGAAAATCTGTGATTTTAGCTCACAGGGACACAGGGGCTGCTGGTCTACTGCTGCCTCGTGTGGTCACTTTGTGTCACTGAGGTAAATCTGAGCAAAGGATTTCAAACACAGAAGTCACAAAATAAGACATTTGAACTTACTGATGGAGGCAGCAGTGGATCAACAACTCCTGTGTGCTGTGATGTAAAATCAGTGATTTTATCTATGGACTTTGGTGTGGGAGAGTGAGTGGTTTACAAACTTCAGTTTCCTGTTGGAAACGTCTGTCTAACAGTGAGATAAAGACGTGAACGTAAACGTAAGATATTGTAGACTTAAAATAACATAGATTTTATTACGTTTGCCACCTGCTCCTAGTTCTAGGAAGGTTCTCAGCAGCAGGGGGCGCTCACAGCACAGTCAGTACTTTGACAGACAAGCAGACTCCAAAAAAAATATGAACCACCATGTCTTGAGAGATCTGATCATGAGACAGAGAGACAGAGAGAGACAGAGAGAGAGAGAGAGAGAGAGAGCACCTGAGACGACCAGATCTTTCCCCGCCAAAGTAAAACACCTCTAACGAGTCTAATGAGACTTAATAAAAGATGGAGTTTCACCTTTGCGACATTTCTGTATGTGAGAGCTAACGCTAATGTCACACAAACGCAGTAAAGGCTTCAACTTCCATTGCTTTAGCAACATTATCTGCTCTTGCTACTAAGTCGGCCATGACAGACACTGCTCTGCGAACTTCTAAAACCGCCGCGCTAAAGCGCAAAAAGTGACACGTGAGGCGACGGCAAACCGAATCAGCGTGAACGTTCTTTTCGTAAACATTAAACTTTGGTTAATAACGAACGTGTACGTGATAATAACGCACTTCTGAACAAACACTGGTGAGAACGTAAGCGTGTCGTGTGGCGATCGTCCGAGAACGAAAACAGATCCTTGAGTTTACGTGTGCGTGAGGCTGAGACGCGGTCTGACTCACGGCTGCGACGTTTCATGCATAGATCCTCCAGAGGGCGACGTTTTGTCAGAGGAAGACATCGGAGAGCGGGCAGATTGTCGTCGTTATTCGTCGTTATCTACGGGAAAGAGAGAGGAAAAGAGGGGTTCATTTCTTGGTCTCAGTGAAAACATGGCTCTGGTCAAAGCTCCGCCCCCAAAACACAGGAAGTCACGTTTTGTTTTGTTTTTTTAACATGTGAAACATTAGTAAAGCTTTTGTTTTGGTTTTTTAAAAAACATTTGAACACTTGTCACTTTTTCAGTCCACCTGTTTTGTCTATGTCCATTAATGTTAGCATCTGAAGCTAACAAATCTGAACCAAATAAAAACTGACTGCGTGAAAAAAGGCTACATTTGTTTTTGTCTGCGAACATAAAAAAAATATATATACTTGTTTTTGTGAGTTGAAAAACTGAGCTGAAGTCATTTCACTGTATTTCAGAGACATTTTAAGTCTGTGAAATACTTTAAAGAAGATTTTTTTTAAATTATCGTATTTATGTTAGCACTAATATTTTAATTATATTGCAAATCGTGATTGAGTTGTGATACTGGCAACATTTGATTCTGATACCGTCCTATACGTTGGAAAAACTCTAAAGTCACAATTATTACTGTCATCTGATCACAAATATTTGTTTTAACTATGTTAACTGTCAAAATTATTTTAGAAAAACAGTTGAGTTAAGCAGAAATTCTGATTTTTGTCATTAATACCATTTTGTTTTATTTGTTTTGACCCACGTTTTTGCAGTGACGTCGCCTGACTGTCCTCCTTTTGTGGTTTAATAAAACAAGAGTGGAGATTTAGCACCACCAACCTTTAAAGCAGGGACATGGAAGTGCGTGATAAATTTCCCTGACATATAATTACTAGCAACATTGTGTCAGTGAGTTGTAAGTGTGCTTCCCCGGCCGTCAACATGAGAAAAGTTTCTGAAGTAAATTGATGGTAACCTTCTTGGTACGCTCCGTCGGCCATGACGAGGTGAAGAATGTTGGGATATAGATGCTGGTGCTCGGTTCCCAGAATGCTCAGGACCAGACTGGAGCCCAGGTCGATGTTCTCGTCCTCGTCTTCATGTATGGCCTGGAGCGCCGGAACCAAAACACACGTGTTCGAGCTTCACTAAAGAGAAGACGACATTCAGAGATTCCGAGAGGAAAGTGAAATATGACCCCACCTTTATCTTATTGTAGGCCTCGATGAACTTCTCAAAGCCCATCTGCTGCTCCAGGTTGAAGCGAAGCTCCTCCAGACGACTGAAGATGCTGTCGTGAAGCTCAGCGTCGCCGCTCTGATCGTCTCCACTGCCGTCTGTGAAAAAACAGCAGCAGGATTTGAACCTTCTCAGTGACTTTATGACGAGATGCAGGAGTTTTTGAGCAGCTGGAGAAGTGCAATTACTCTGATAAAATCTATGTCAGCACAAGTCAACAATGTCTTAAGAAAATGTTTATTTCTTTATCTCACTGTTAGACAGACTTTCTTGACTGGAAAATTAAGGTTTTGTTGCTTTCTTGACTGGAAAATTAAGGTTTTGTTGCTTTCTAAACCACTCACCTTTCCCACACCAAAGTCCAAAGAGAAAATCAGCGATTTTACATCACAGCACACAGGAGTTGTTGATCCACTGCTGCCTCCATCACTAAGTTAAAACGTGTTATTTTTGTGAACTCTGCATTTGAAATCCTTCGATCAGATTTACCTCAGTGACACAAAGTGACCACACGAGGCAGCAGCAGACCAGCAGCTCCTGTGTCCCTGTGAGCTAAAATCACTGATTTTCTCTATGGACTTTGGTGTGGGAGAGTGAGTGGTTTACAAACTTTAGAAAAGAATGTCTCAACAGCGAGCTTTAGTGATGAACATGTTTTTAAAGATGTGTTAGACGTCAGCAGTTGTAGAATTCATGAGGATCAGTCTAATGTAAAGGCTAAAATGTGTTGTTGCTTGTGTCCCAGCTGGCAGCCATGTTTTCATGTTTTCAACAAAACCTAGAAAACCTCAAAAAAAAAAAAAAATTCCCTTTCAAATCTTTTAAATGCATTTAAAAATTAAATGTTTATGTGTGTATTTGTATTCCTCCCACCTGAATGCCACTCTTCATTGAGTTCACTGTTCTCCTCTCCTCCACCATTGGTCAGCAACTCGCCTGCCTCCGCATCACCAGGACTCCCATTGGAGCATTCTTCATCCTCTTCCTCCTCCACCTCTTCCTCCTCTTCTTCTTCTTCACCTTCGTCCTCCTCATCATCCTCGTCATCGTCCTCTTCTACGTTCATCTGAATGTTTTCCTGATCGATCCCGTTGAAAAACTCCTTGTCCTCGTTCTCTGAAGGGTTTCCGTTAAAGTCTCCCTCTCCGACCTCGTCCCTCATCAGGTCACCTTCCTCCTCCTCTTCCTCTTCGTCCTCATCCTCCTGCAGCAGCCGCTCCATCGAAGCCCTGATGTTCCGCAGATCTTCATCCTCAAACGCACTAAAGAACAGAGGACAATCTGTCATTGTGAAAACTGCTCTTCACTTGCAGTTACCTGTTTCAAACACGAATGGCCGCCATTTTGCACATTTTACATAAAGATAAGTTGAGTGATGTCTTACTCTTCAGTCTCAGATTGGTCGTCGTCTTTAGCCGCGTCATCCAGGTCCTCGATCTCCAGGTTGTTGTCTGGAGCCACGTTAGTGCAAGTGGCCACCGCCGCCACCGCGTCCTGCTGAGCGCTGAAGAGACGACTGAGGTCCGGCAGAGAGCAGGTTCTCAACATCTGACAACACAAATACACTACTTTCTCATTGAATTCAATGAGAAAGTGTACCCAAACTTTTGACCGGTAGTGTACATATACGAAATAGATGCCATTTTGCGAAATGAATCGTTTCCTGAAATGAAATGTTTCCTGAACACTATGCTTTAACTTTAACAGTCTGTTTTAAAGTCTTAAAGTGTCTTTAATAGCACTTTTACACTCTGCAGTTCCAGCACGGCCCAACTTGTTTTCTGTTTTTTTTCTTGCTTTTCCATCAGTGAAAGTACCTGCTCTGTGAAGGTTCCAGTCGAGGTGAGCCGATACTAAAATGTGACGTGGACAGACTGCCGGCCACTGATTGGTCAGAGAGCGTCGTCACTGGAAGAGTCGTGAGCGCAACGTCCGACACAAGAATCAACAACAATGTTGAACTGTAGATCAGTTAAAAAGACTTGAAAATCCTGAAAACATGTGTTAATCTCCAACATTTAACAAGGACATTTGTAAAATGTCCATATTTAACAGAGGAGTCTGGTGTATTTAGTGACAGCACTGCTGAAAGACGGAGATGGTGAGCCCAATCACAAGCCGTTCAGCCGTATTTCACTTCAGTGACTGTGTCAGACGGAGTCAGGAAGTACTGAACCATTCAGTGAACTCATCTGTTTATAACACTGAGGAAAATGATTCACTACAAAGAAAACAACTGCTTTGACCGTCACTAGTTTGTCTTTGTGTCCTGTACAAAACAAGGTCACAGCAGTTTCACGCAGCCGTACTATGACGATCCCACCCATGTTGAGAAGAAACTATAGTAATGGAAAACCCCGTGATACCAAACCGAGTCGAGTTGTGCTGTGCCATACTGGAACTGTATAATGGAAAAGTGCTATAAAACATTCTAAAATCAATGAAACAAATGCTCTTTTTGCTTCACAGCCGAGGCCCAAGTTTTTCAGTGAACAATGAAGATCTACACGTTTCTGACGAAGGGAATGAAAGATGTAGGTTGATGAATGTTTTTCTGGACCAACCAGAAACTCTCCCTTCACCCTCATTAATAAAGAAGATGACAACCCTGTCTAAAAATATCACACAAACCCTGACACGACAACAGACACAGCTCGTCCCGTCATCGCGGACGTGTAAAACTGCCAGTGTTCACCTTTGGATTGTTGGCATCGAACATTCCCGTGGACAGACCGATGAGGAGGGAGCTGTGAGGTTTGGAGCGAAGAGGAGAGACGGAGCGAGAGCGCGAGGCCACAGAGGACGACGACTCGTCTACGGACGACTGAGCCGAGAGGACGGCGAGGGCGGCGGCGCGGCGGTGAGCTGGGGAGCACAGCTTCACGAACAGAGGCTCCTCCCACTGAGCCACAGCTGAGGACAGAAGCAAATACTTGTTCAGTGAACGCTTAAATATGAAAAACAAGTTTCATAATAATGAATAACATTGTTATAAATTGTGAGGTTGTGAATGTGGAAGAAGCAGCTCCCCGTTGTGGCACAAATGTTGAGGTTGCTCATGTAAAATATTTACAATTTTTGTAATTTTTCTGACTGTGGCTGTGATTTGATTTGAAAAAATAATTTTTGAGACAAGGTCCACTTGGTGGTTGAAGCAGCAGCACGGTGCCTGTCACTGCTGATGATGTAGCAAGAGATGCTAATGTTGCTAAAGTGATGGTGGCGCGATGTCCGGCACACATTGTCCGATAAAAAAAAAAAAAGATTGCTAGCGGGAACAACAACTTTGTCTGAGAGCTTTGTTTATGCCGTGTTTGTTCCGCGAAATGTGCAAAAATAGATTTAAAAAGTGAAGGAGCGTTCACACTTCCCATAACATTAGCTATTCTTTATTCATCTGCCAGAATGTGAACTTAAAGATACGACTTGTTTCCGACGTGTACAACATTACATTTTTTTTTAATTTGCATCGAAGCCAGAACAAAAACTTTAAAAATTCAACTGCAATGTTTACAATTTTGAAATTTATTTTAACTTTCAGCACTCATTTTAAGCTAGCGTTTTTTTTGTTTTGTTTTGTTTCGTTTTTTAAATCGCGATGCACGATAAAAACACCCCTGACTTTCGGACTATATTTTACAGTAAAAAAAAAAAATTCCATATTAAATTTTTATCTATTAATATTGTATAAATAGCTCATTTGGCACCAATAAATGGAGGATGAGTCCTTAGCTATCGTCTCAAGAGCAGTGAAAGTGCATTTTCTTTAGGTTTCACACCAGTCATTTTTGGAGAAAAACACCTATTATCACACAATATCAAGTCCTGTTTGACCTAAGACATGAAAACATAACAGACATAGTGATTTTAACAGATTTTATTTAAGGTAAAAATGGCAAAAAAAAGTTTGCCATTCTGTAAGTTTCTGGATGTGTTATATGTCCATGTTTTCATAAATACCAATAAGTATCAACATTAATTCATTTTAAATTAAATGCAGGCATGACAGCTTCAGGATTTTCTCCAAACACAGATATGAAATCAGTCAGAATAGGTTCTGGTAAAATTTGACCCAGAACAATCTCAATATACAATTTAAAATATTTTTAAGTCAATAAAGGAAAAGTATTTACAATCAGGCTGATAAAAAAATATATTTTAAACACCGACAAAAGATAAAATGGGTCAAATTTGACCAGAACCAGAGTGTGAAGGTAAATTCAGATAAATAATTGTGGCAGAAAAACAACAAAAAGTGGGTTTAATTCCCTCAAACTGAATCTCTCACCAGAGGATGATGTTGGTTTCTCCTCACTCTTCTCGCCCTCCTTGGAAACTGTTGGTGTTTTGATGCCATCTAGTGGCCTACAGATGAAAATGAAGGTAAATAAGAACTGTGTTCATTTAAACACTGAGGACGTCGAGTTGAACCTGCTCAGTAAACAGTAGCTGCACTTTCTTTGTTTGCAAAAGTCCAATCCAACCTTTGACTTTGAATCATTACAGACTTATACACTGGCTTTAACACTCATTATTTAATATATTTACTTGTTATTGCTGTTTTTCTTTATTTTGTTATATTTTTTAGTGCTTTTCTTTGTGTTTTACAAATTGATGTATTATTATTACTGTCATTATTATACAACGTATATCACATACAAATAATTACCCGGGTAATTTCAGTGGAAACGTGCTAAGGTTTTTTATTTACCCAGGTAAATGAGAAAAGTTCCTATGGTGGCCTTATGTTGTTGAAAACTGCTTGGAATTGTGGTAAATGCATTTGCACACCTAAAGTTGAAGTGTAGAAGGTGTAAAATAATTGTGTACTGGACTGATATCAGTGCCAGACACAGTGGTACCACTGCTAATATTAGCTAGTACTGCTGCTAGTACTGCTAGCTCTATCCCTAGTAATTATATAAGAAAAATACACACACATACAAATTTTAAAACCCACAAGCACAAAATATTGGTGATAATGAAAGTGAAAGGTCACCATGGCTGCTGAGCGTCTTCCTCCTGCTCCCACGCCTGCTGAACATCAGCAGGAGGATGTGAAGCCTGTTTCGGCATCTCCTCCAAAACCACCGACTCTACATCTGCTGGATCTGAACAGAATCAGATGACATTCCACGATAAGGAACCTTGGAGTTATTTTTGACCAGGATATATCATTTGACTCATATATTAAACAAATTTCCAAAACAGCCTTCTTCCACCTGCGGAACATTATGAAAATTAGACACATTTAATCCTTAAAGAACGCTGAAAAACTAGTTCATGCTTTTGTTACATCAAGATTAGATTACTGTAATTTAGTACTATCTGGATGGTCAGTAAAACTCTCAAAATGCTGCAGCACGAGTTCTGACAGAAACTAGTAAGAGAGACCACATCACCCCAGTGTTAGCTTCTCTACACTGGCTCCCTGTACAGTTTAGAATTCAATATAAAATCCTCCTCCTCACGTACAAAGCACTAAATGATCAGGCCCCATCATATCTTAAAGATTTAATTTCACCTTATCAGCCCAACAGATCACTTCGGTCCCAAAACGCAGGTTTACTTGTAGTTCCCAGAGTCCATAAAAGTAGAATGGGAGGCAGAGCCTTTAGTTACCAGGCTCCTCTCCTGTGGAACCAACTGCCAATGTCGGTTCAGGAGGCGGACACTGTCTCTGTATTTAAAGTTAAACTTAAAACCTTCCTTTTTGATAAAGCTTATAGTTAGAGCTGGCTCAGGGAAACCTGAACCATCTCTTAGTTATGCTGCTATAGACCTAGACTGCTGGGGGATTTCCTGTGGTGCACTCACTCTCTCACACTCACTCTCTCACACCCAGGGTATGAATGTGACTTAATTATGTGTCATTAACCTTTTTTTTTTCTCCCTTCCCAAGTCTGTGTCTGCTTCCTCCCTTCTGGTTCTGTTTCTTTTCTTTCTGTAATATTGTAAAGGTTTTGGCTTTACTATGTATAGTGCCTTGAGATAATGTATGCTGTGATTTGGCGCTATACAAATAAATATACAATATATATACAAATAGTTGAATTGAATTGAATTTTATTTCCCTGAGAATAACCTGAGATGAAAAAACAAAAAGTGAGGAACACGTGAAGGATAAGAGACGAACCCTGAGTCTCTGTGAGGTCGCGTGGCAGTGTCACTGCGTGGATTGTGCTGGTCGCAGATGTTTCCTGATGTGAGACGTGTGACGGAGCTGCAGCAGGTTTTGGCTCCGGTGCTGCTGCCTGGTTGGACTCATCTGCAGAGAACGATAAAGGCTCTTTTCAGTGACCATGTAGGACCTTTTAAGTTCCCTTATATTAGGGCTGGACCATACAGGAAACAAATCTTAACCCTGTATGCATAATTTTTTACAGTACCAGCCAAAATTTTGGACACACCTTCTCATTTAATATGGTTTTGTGTGGTTTTAAATGGTACTGCGTATCATTCAATATTGATAAATATCAGCAGGGTGCAATTTGTGAATAAAATCAGAGGGGGGATGTTTTTAAAGTTTGGATTACTCCAAAAGTACACAGTTTCACTGTGTACTTGATATTACGTGTATATAGAGTCCAATGACAGTGAAATCATAAACTACTAAGAAAAATTATATATTTTATACCACACAGGGATATTTGCAGTGTTACAGCAGCCAAAAACAATTTAGAAGTAGAAAAAAACAGAAATATGTGCATTAATAAATATATGCAAACCAAATGTGCAAGACAGACAAAATAAAAATATAGCTGCACTATATACATACAATACATTTTACTAATGTTTTATTTGTTTAGTTAATCAAAATGATAATATATAATTGTTTTCACATATACAGTAATTTAACATTTTTCTTTTCAGTACGTTGTGTTCGATTTAGGTAGGATTTTATTTTGAAAACCAGAAATAGGACTGCTAGGTTCGGACCATCTCAGTAGGTTTACCTTAAAGGAGAGAATATGGCCGCACTTCACATTTAGGAGCGGCAGATTTGACCACAGAAAGACAAACGACGGCTGGTTTGACCACATTTCAATCCCCCAGCAAATCGCACCCAGCATATCAGGATCTAAATCAAATCAATATTTCAATGGTAAGAACAGAAAGGTCGGTGTGAAAACTCACCGAGCTTGGTGGAGTCGTTCTCCAGCTGCTGAGTGAGAGGCTGTAGCTCGGCCTCCTGAAGGACTCGGAGCACCTCAGAGTTCACATTTGCTCCCCATGCTTTCCTCTGAGCTTCCTCCTGGAGAACACTCATCAGTATGACTTCACCCACTGTTTGATCTGGGACATCACACACACACACACACACACAGACAAACACATATGTGACTTCAGAGGACATTCATTTCCTGGAGACTTACTCTAACCATAACCATAATTACTAGTGTCCTAACCCTAACCTTAACCTAACTTTATGTCTTCACCTTGTAATGGAGTCATTTACGTTATGGGGACTTGATTTTTGTCCCCATAAGACAGATTTAGGTCCCCACAACATAAGGAAGACCAGCTACACACACAGTTTTTTTTTTTTATATCTTACTGAGGACACGTAGCCATAATACATTCCGTAGCCCCTTACCCTAACCAGAACCATCACAACTAAACGCCTAACCATAATCTAAACCCAATTCTACCCCTAGAACCAGGTCTTAAACCTGAAAAAGCCCTTTAAAATAGTGTGGACCAAACAAAATGTCCCCACAAGTCAAAATGTCCCCAAAAAGGCTAAGTTTAAAACATGTCTTCACCTTAAAATGGAGTCATTTACGTTATGGGGACTTGATTTTTGTCCCCATAAGGAAGACAAGTCCCCATAATGTGAGTGTGGAGACACATTTAGGTCCCCACAACATGAGGAAGACCAGCTACACACACACACACACAGGAGTCTGTCTCACCGATGGTCGTGATGCTCGTCTCGTCTAGAGTTTGTTGAGCGACAGACAGAACGAGTGGAACTCCTGCCTCCCACTTCTTCCTGTCTCCACCAGAGGGCGGTCTGTCTTCTGGAGACAAAGAAGTGGCTGTTGAAAGAACGAAAGGAGGCATTTTCACATAAAAATTCTTTTTCTTTTTCTTTTTTTTTTAATTCTTGTGAAGGTTGGACTGACCACTTATTGTTGTTTCACATGTTTCTCCCAGTGTTTTCTGAACCACAGGAAGAACTGGCAGTTCTGCCGCGTCCCATTTCTTTCGATCTCCATTGGACGACGGGCGAGTCTCCACATCAGGATGGTTCTGCTGTGGAGCCGGAGCTGGTTCTGCAACAGGTGGAAGTGACTCCTCGGCCTCGTCCACTGGACTCTGGGCTTTTAGATTCTGGTTGAGTCGACGCAGAATCTGCTTTTTCTCACTCTGTTAGAAGAAACGTTTATTATTTTTACTAATTTTTATTTATTTATGCAAATTTTCTGTTTACAATATGACATATTTTATCATTTTGCTTGTTATCTGCTGATTTGTTTTTTTAGGATTTTATTAGAACATTTATCGTATTTTTTATTTATTTTGATTATTAAACACTTATCAGTTCATAAATGTTACTCTGATGTTTCCTCATCAGACTGGTGTTTTTATGCGAAGCATGTTATCTGTATGACTTGATGAAAATACATTAATGAAGACTGACTGATTGATTGAAATGTTAAGCAGCCTTTTCTGGAGTCACTACAGTTAAGTCTTTACCATCTTAAGATTAATAGCACCTTCAAAAGTGAAACGTAAAACTTTGCTATGTGACACTGTTGCTATTGACAACAGCAGCTAACATGTGCTTAACAATATCGTAATGATGAAAGGAATGAAGACAGAGTATGAATAGTCAATTTCAAACCTTTTCCTGACAAACTGAATTCTAAAATATAAAAATTACAGTATAATAAGTGAAAAACAAAACACTGACCTGATAAAATCTATGTCAGTTTATGTCTACGATATCCTAAGAATATTTAAGAATATTTATCTCACTGCTAGACAGACTTTTCAAACAGGAAACTGAAGTTTGTGAACAACTCACTCTTCCACACCAAAGTCCATAGAGAAAATCAGTGATTTTAGCTCACAGGGACACAGGAGCTGCTGGTCTACTGCTGCCTCGTGTGGTCACTTTGTGTCACTGAGTTAAATCTGAACAAAGGATTTCAAATGCAGAAGTCCCAAAATAAGACATGTGAACTTACTGATAGAGGCAGCAGTGGATCAACAACTCCTGTGTGCTGTGATGTAAAATCACTGATTTTCTCTATGGAGATTTGTATGGGAGAGTGAGTGGTTTACAAACTTCAGTTACTGGTTGGAAAGTTTGTTTTACAGACAAATAAAGTTGCAAAAACAGTCTTAAAATGTCATAGACTTGAACTGATACTTTATTAAGTGATACTCTTTTAAAGGCATTTAAAACTGCTTTGTTTTTGTTTTTCTTTTTGGGTTCCTGGTCACAGCCATGTTTCTCTCAGCTCATCCCCACCTGCTTCTCACCACAGGAAGCTCAGTCATCATAACACACAGACTATGTAACAGCATCATCATACAGCACCACAAACAAATAAGTGCTTCCTTTCACCTGGATGACAGTGGAAGTCTCTGCCTCAGGCAAGTTGTCTCCGAGTGGAGTCATCTGCTGAAAAACAAAAAATGTAAAACTCATACAGGAAAACGACACATGCACTAATAAATACAGTAAATGATGGAAGGAAAACATGGATGTGATTGTAATTACACTGATTCCTCCCACATTCCTCAGGGCCGCAGTCATGGATATTGCAGGGGTGGAGGGTTTGGACGTGGTCAGAGCTGCAGCTTTGGCAGCTGCTTCTCCCTGAGAGGAACTGGACAGAGGATCAGGATTGTCACAGACAGACGAGGCTGAAACTGGTGCTGCCACACCGGCCTTCAATCCCCGAGCTGCAAGCTGTCACAGCACACAGACACTGGGATTAGACTGCATGTAAAAAGGGAACAGCTGAGGTTCTCTGAAGTGTGATTCTATGAGGTACTGACACACTGACACTGCTCCCATTGCTTATAAAATCTATATCTGGTTAAGTCTACAATATCAGGAAATGTATTTGTTTCTCACAAACTTGCTAACCTTACAAAAATAGCATTTTGTAACTTTCTAAACTATTCATTCTCCCACACCAAAGTCCATAGAGAAAATCAGTGATTTTACATCACAGCACACAGGAGTTGTTGTTCCACTGCTGCCTCCATCAGGAAGTTGAAAAGTGTTATTTTAAGAGTTTGGTGTTTGAAATCCTTTGCTCATATTTAACTCAATGACACAAAGTGACCACACGAGGCAGCGTAGCATAGATTTTCTCTATGGACTTTGGTGTGGGAGAGTGAGTGGTTTACAAGCTTCAGTTTCCTGTTGGAAAAGTCTGTCTAACAGTGAGATAAAGACGTGAACATATTCTTAAGATACTGGAGACTTAAACTGATGCAGATTTTCATGTTTTCGCTGAGAATGAGCCTCCGTGTCCCAGACAGGGTCTTGACGAAGAGAAGATGAGTCAGAACCCCACACAACCACATTTCAAAAACCATGCACTATCATTTTAAATTAATACACAAGTAAGGACAGGTAAAGGCAAAGGAATGACGGAGTTTACATGGTCTTCCCAGGCTCTTTTTTGTCTCTCATATGCTTCCCTCCTCTTGTGCTCCAGCTGCTCCTTCAGCACAGCAGCACGGGCATTTGCTTGGGCCTGATGGGAACAAGTGAACATAAAAATTTGTGAACTTCCCCATTGTGGGACAATAAAGGAAATCTTATCTTAAAATGTAAGTTGGCTTTGACCACATTCGTTTTCATAATATATTATTATACATTGTATAATAAAATAATATAATTTTGGAGTTGCGGCTGGAGCAGTGGTGGTTGGTGGATTTTTTTCTGTACCTCATTTAATAATGCATTATAATGTACGGAGGAGGATTCGGGCCACAATTTTTTTTTTCTCAGAATTTCACAGTTCTAACTTTTAGCCTCCGAATTCTGAAATGTTTTTTCCTCACAATTTCTGACTTGTATCTCAGACGTCTTGACTTTTTTCTCAGAATTCTGACTTTAATCTCACATTCCTGCCTTTTGTCCCTCATAATTTTGGCTTGTTAATCTTAGAATTCTGAATTCTTTAATGTCACATGTGTGACTTATTTTATTTTATTCTTTCAAAATAATTTTCACATGTGGCCCTGATACTCTTCGCTATTGATGCATTTTAACATGTGCATTAAATGCTAAAGAAATAATAAAAAAAAAAATAAAAGGATGAAAAAGGAATAATTAAAAAAAAAAAAAGATCAATGTGAAGAGTTAATCTCTATGAAAATCATTAAAAAGCACCAACGCACATCAGTCCTCCAACCTTCATATGAATAGTGTGTATTTTAATGCTTTAACCCCAGAAAATTAAAGCTTTTTAACATTTTCTGCCTTAAGATGCAATTAGCTAATGAGATTGACAGTAAGTCGAGAGCAAACCATTTTTTTTTACTCACTTTTAAAGCCTCTGTCTTCTTTCTCCTGAGCTCTGCTTCCTCACTGGACTCCTGACTGTCTGAACCATCGCTGTCGTACTGAAACAAAACACCAACCATCAGCCACGGTGTCAAAATACCAGAGACCAGGCTGTGATGAAGAGCAGAAACTCCTCACCTTCTCTCCTCTGAGTCGAGCTTTGATCTGCTGACGCTCGTTGAAGTTCAGCAAACGGATCTGCCTCAGTTTCTTCAGGTACTCCTGAACAATAAACACACAGACATGTTACGCAGTGTGTACGATTCAGACTCACAAGCACAGAGAGGTTAACAGAGCAGGATGCAGCACTGACACCTGCATGCACATTCAAACTGAAAATAACTGCACAAAAAAAAAAGAAGCTTCAATCAAAAGCAAAATATGACGTTAGCATCCGCTGCACGTTGAAATATCATTCATTCAGCCTGAGGAGGAAAAAAATATGTTAAGCAGTTTCAGTGCAATAATGACGCTTGAAGGGACAGTTGAGTTCAGATTTTTAAAAGTGAGGTTGTGAGGCTGAGAGCGCCCCCTGTCACAGGAAGCAGCCAAGATACAGGGGAATCTTATATCACTGTTTGACAAATTCTTTCAACAGGAAATTGAAGTTTGTATTGTTTTTTCGCTCCCCTGTACCAAACTCCATAGAAAAAATCAGTGATTTTAACATCACAGCACACAGGAGTTGATGATGATCCACCATCAGTAAGTTCAAATGTCTTATTTTGTCACTTATGAGTTTGAAATCCTTCTTTCCAATGTAGTTTAGTGACACAAGCTGACTACTTGAGGCAGCAGTGGACCAGCAGCTCCTGTGACTCCATGAGCTTAAATCACTGATTTTCTCTATGGACTTTGGTGTAGGAAAATGAGTGGTTTACAAACTTCAGTTTCCTGTTGGAAAATATTGTCTCATAATGAGATAAAGCCGTGAACATATTCTTAAGATATTGTAGCCTTTAACAGATGTGTTTTATTAAGCAAGTCTTTTGTAATTTGTGGTTGAAATCTTTTTTTTTCCCCTCAGCAGGCAGCCATTTTGTCACTAAAAGCACAGTCAGCACCTTCAAAAATACCTGAACTCCCCCTTTTAAATGTATGCATTTCATTCAAAGCAAAAAAAAAAACAAAAAAAAACAATGACACTGAAAACAGGAGGTGATGTTATTTTAAATAATGCAATAAACAATGAAAAACAATGACATTGAATTGTTGATTGTTGTGAACGGGTAGCAGGGGAACACGACACAGATGAATTGAATTATCGGTGAGTGTCCCATGGGACGTGCCATGAGTGGAGGGGGGGGGCCTGCGGGGGGGGGGGGGGGGGGGGGGGGGGGGGGGGGGGGGGGGTGAGGCTGTGCGCTCAGGCCCGGGCTCCTACCTCCTCCTCTTCGTTGACTCTGGGTCTCCTGCACTGAACCGAGCCCACCCGGCATCCGAAGATCGCAGACAGGTTTTGCCGCGTACCCTGTTTACCGTTCAATTTAACCACATTTTAGAAGGACGCAGGCCACGTGAACGGGCCACGAGATACTGTATGAAATGCTGTGTTTTTCATATTAGAGGTCAACTGATGGTGGAGTTCTAAAGGCAGCTAAAATAACAATCGTTTGAAACATGAAAAAGCTGATTAAGCCAATCAATCTACTCCTACACCCCCACAACCAAATACCAGTTAATGTAGGGCTCCCTCATCATCATTTGATGTATCCCAATATAAATTAAATCAATATTTTTGTAGGGCTGGGTGATATGTCTTATAAATAATGTGTATATTTTTAATTTATATCCTGATATAGGAGACATACGTGGATATAAGATGCACACAGGTTGTTTCTCTTCTTTTGAAAAGTTTGTGCTTCTCAAACAGTGAGAGTGACAATACACTGTAAATACACTAGAATAAAATATCTACTGTTTATGATGTGCATTGCATGATCTTATAATAAAGTTATTATTACCTTTCATATCACATAGTACCTGCAAAACACTAAATATGGTCAAATTCTGCAACAACACAAATAATAAGGCTTAAAATTAAAGTCTTATTTAAGTGACTCTCTAAATATAATTAAGTCAAATCCATGTATTTTTTAATTAAAATAAGTAATTGTTATTGTATTTCACTAATTTATTCAGTATAACAAATATAATGATTAACAATGCAACAGCCTTTAAAACCAGGGAAAGTCATCACAGGTACTTTATCATGACGATATCCAAAATCTAAAAACAGATCTCGTCTCATGGGACAGTATATAGATCTAATATCCGTGTTTTGCCCAGCCCTAGTTAACGTCACAATATTCCAAGCAAATTTGCAATAACAATAATCAGTGCAGTATCAAAAAAGATAAAAATCTTAAATGATAGCACTGATGAAAAATTTACAGTTACTTGAAAAATTCCTCAATGACCTAAAGACTATCTAGTTGTGCAGCAGCAGTTTGTTGAGTTTGTGGGCTGCTGCTGTGTTTGCAGAAGTGATTTAATTTTACGAGGTTCACTGAATGCACCAATTAGTTCTACACACTATAGACCCAGCATTGACTCCTTCTAGCCGCTTGATGTTTTTAAGGTATTTCTTGTTATTAATCAAACTAATTAATGTACCCACCGCAAAGGTGGCCCCTACATTAGCAAACTTCATCGCTGACCCTTCCTTTGTGCTAGGCTGGCCGTTCGACAGTAACAACCATGACTATGGAGCCTTTGTGACGATTATTCGGATAAAACGATGAATACTGTCGACCTCTAATTTCGATACGAGTACAGAATCATATGACAACATACATGTAAAGTCGGTGAGGACTCTCATGATCATGAAACCACAAAATTATGTCTTTTTCTTTTGCCTGTTTATCTCGTTTTGGTTCTCTGTTGACATATTTGTAATTTGGTTCAGTTTCACCATCGGCTACTAACTCTTTTATCTGTCCCATTCTAAATATAAGCTAAATTTTGAATATTTTCAGTGGTTTACCACTCTGGCAGAATCACAAAAACAGCTTCAAAGATGTTTCTTATGGATTTGTAGGGAAAATACAGTAGCAAAAGGTAAACACGGAAAACATGGAAAATATTGAAACTATGGACCTTATTTTTCACTTGATGTTATTGTATTATTATTTTTGTGTGAGACTTCCGGTTTGACAGATAGACAAAGGAGAAAAGTACAGGAATTGACACACAAAACAGGAAGTGGGAAACTTAGTTACAAATTTAAAAATAGGGTCTAGAGCAAACGGGTAGAATGCTACTCATTATCCTTTGTCACCAATTATGGCAACAAACTCACATTCTACTTCACCCTCATCAGTATCCTGAACGCTGTCTACTGCATGTAATTTATTTATTCTATAAATTAAGGTTATTAAATTAAGACAGCACACATTATTTACCAAATCTGCAGAAAATATTTCAGTAAATATGTCAGAATTAGCAGAACCATGTATGTATACATTAAAAACCACAACACGCCCCAGTCTAAGTCACAGTACGTACCAGTTGTCCCTCCGCGCGGACTTTGTTGAGCAGAGCTTCTCTCTTACGTTGCAAAAACTCCTCGACTTGATCGGCCATCGGGTCGCGCTGCCTGAAAACAGAATTACACACGGATCAACTCCTTTTCCTGCAGTGACAACAGATGTGTGGAAACGCAATGTCACAACTTGACCAAAAGAATTTATATTAATGCTAATTGTAAAAAATAAAATACATTTTCTTGTAAATTCATCACTGATAAAGGCGGAGCTTTCTGTCCGTACTCTGTTACTAACGAGTCGAAAACATTTACTTGCGTAAGAAAATATTTCACAAAATGTTCTCATGTCATGTTACGAATGCAGTAGTTGGAATTGGGAGTGATGTCACCACAGAGTTGATGGTGAGAATTGTGACATCACAAAAAAAGTCATGGACACAAACCCACGCTAGCTATTATTAGCAATACCAGTCCATTTAGCTATTATTATAGCTATTATTATAGCTATTATTAGCAATACCAGTCCATATCAGCGCACCATATGGTATTTTGTGCAGAGAAATAGTGTGGCCACAGTTACAAATTTAACAGTACTAGGTGGAAAACTGATTTACTGCTATTAAGAGTAACTGTTTTGGCACGAGTGGCAGCCATCTTAGAATTCTGCGTCAGGGTTGGCGAGGTTGCTTCGACTTCCCGAGTTAGAACATCCAAGTCGAGCCCATGATGTGTACCATGATGTTACAAAAAAATATTTGACTTTTTGGGATTTGGTGGGCGGAGCTTTGACCAGAGGGCTGATGGGGCGTGTGGGTTGCATATGATTCCCGATATTATAAAAAAAAAGAAAAATTTAATTTAAAAATTTAAAAAGTTCATTAAAAGTTCATTTAAAAAGCTCTAAAAGAAATTTGAAGAATCAGATCATTATGACTCATGAGGTCCTAGAATTACAGGAGAGATGCAGGCTCCCCCTGTGGGCAGTTTTTCATCAAGACTGTATGTTGTCCAGGTAATACAGCATTTTCAAGTCACTCACATAAAATACTTTTGGTTTATGCCATTTACGACTAATCCCCATCCCTAATGCGATATGAAAAAAAAATACAGTAATTATCAGTAGGTGATTCTTAAAAAGACGTAATTATTTTAGAAAGATGAATGTGTTGTCTGCAATATAAAACACAAAGATTTAACAAAGCAGGGAAATGAGTGCAAACGTCATGTGATATGAAGTCGTATATAGCGTCCTATCAGTAAGTCTGAATTGAGGCTGCTTTACCGACCTACTGATGCGAGCTTGAACAGAAACGAACTGCAGCCTCTGAAGTTCTCTCTTGATTGCGTCATGGCTTAGGAGATGAGCGGGGCCTTTGGGCTGCACCGGTCCAGCAGCAGCTGGTACACTTATAACACACACAGACAATGTGTTTAAAATACTAGTTTAAAACACACTGCTGAACACGCTGAAGATAAGAAGAAAACATATGGGCTAACCGGACTGGACTGCTGGGTCCCGAAGAGGATCCCTCCCTGCTGACATCTTTAGGTTTAGCTTTAGCCATTTGATCCAGGCCAGCGTGGTAGTGTTCATAGCGGTCTTTGCTCTGGACAGGAGCTGGACCAGGACCAGGACCGTAGCCTGGGACAGACGAGGTAACACCTGCAGCCCTGTTACGACCACCTACAAAACACTGAGGACAAGTCGTGTGTGTGTGTGAAAGCTGTATTTAAAAATGAAAGTGACATAGATCTGTTTACTTGTGATCAGATCTGTCAGGTCAGACATGAAGACACAGGTGTGAATAAAAGGAAATGGACGTCCAGTACCTTTCTCTCTGGACTGCTGCCTCCACTGGAACTCAACACATGCTTCCAGCCTTGTTCTCTGGCCTGGTTTATACGATTGATCTGGAAAACAGAGTAGGTTGGTAGGATAAGTTAGGAAGGTAGGTAAAGAAGGGTAGGTAAGGTAGGCAGGCAAGGTAGGTAGGGTAAGGTAGGATAAGTTAGGAGGTAGGTAAAGAAGGGTAGGTAAGGTAGGCAGGCAAGGTAGGTAGGGTAAGGTAGGATAAGTATAGGAGGTGGGTAAAGAAGGGTAGGTAAGGTAAGCAGGCAAGGTGGGTAGGGTAGGATAAGTATGGGAGGTAGGTAAAGAAGGGTAGGTAATGTAAGCAGGCAAGGTGGGTAGGGTAGGATAAGTATGGGAGGTAGGTAAAGAAGGGTAGGTAATGTAAGCAGGCAAGGTGGGTAGGGTAGGATAAGTATGGGAGGTAGGTAAAGAAGGGTAGGTAATGTAAGCAGGCAAGGTGGGTAGGGTAGGATAAGTATGGGAGGTAGGTAAAGAAGGGTAGGTAATGTAAGCAGGCAAGGTGGGTAGGGTAGGATAAGTATGGGAGGTAGGTAAAGAAGGGTAGGTAATGTAAGCAGGCAAGGTGGGTAGGGTAGGATAAGTATGGGAGGTAGGTAAAGAAGGGTAGGTAATGTAAGAAGGTAGGTAGGGTAAGGTAGGATAAGTATGGGAGGTAGGTAAAGAAGGGTAGGTAAGGTAGGCAGGCAAGGTAGGTAGGTTAAGGTAGGCTAAGTATGGGAGGTAGGTAAAGAAGGTTAGGTAAGGTAGGCAGGCAAGGTAGGTAGGGTAGGTAAGGTAGGATAAGTAGGAGAGGTAGATAAGGTAGGCAGGCAAGGTAGGTAGGGTAAGGTAGGATAAGTATAGGAGGTGGGTAAAGAAGGGTAGGTAAGGTAAGCAGGCAAGGTGGGTAGGGTAGGATAAGTATGGGAGGTAGGTAAAGAAGGGTAGGTAATGTAAGCAGGCAAGGTGGGTAGGGTAGGATAAGTATGGGAGGTAGGTAAGGTAAGCAGGCAAGGTGGGTAGGGTAGGATAAGTATGGGAGGTAGGTAAAGAAGGGTAGGTAAGGTAAGCAGGCAAGGTGGGTAGGGTAGGTAAGGTAGGATAAGTAGCAGAGGTAGGTAAGGTAGGCAGGCAAGGTAGGTAGGGTAGCATAAGTAGGAGAGATAGGTAAAGAAGGGTAGGTAAGGTAAGCAGGAAAGGTAGGTAGGGTAGATGAGGTAGGATAAATAGGGGAGGTAGGTAAAGAAGGGTAGGTAAGGTAGGTTACGTAAGGTAGGATAAGTAGGGGAGGGAGGTATGCTGGTTCTTTCGCTCATTCATTTTGATTACCGATTGTTTTCTTTCCTCAAACAAAGCAAATACAAACACAATCCCATAAAATTAACAAAAAGGTGTGGAAAGAAAAATAACGTCATATTATCTGCACCTATTTAACAAGACATAAATTAAAATAACATAAACATAAGTTAAAATAAAATCAAGCTGACAGTCTTTTACATCCAACCATTTCTTTGAGACATATGTTATTCTACACAGACTCACAACAGCACAAAACATAACAAAACCTTTACATACGTATGTCATCACATTATCTCACCATGTTGCATGCTTTTTTTTTTTTTAATGTAAAATTTGATGTGGATTCTTTGGCTTCTCTGTCAGATTGTTCCATAAACTGATTGCGTGTACAGTGACCCATTGTTCCATCAATATATGTCTTATTTTAACATTCTTATTCATTTAATAAATACTGGCATAGGCAGACTGAGAGTTTCAGATAAGAGTCATGATAAAGAACATAATAGAAGAGAAAGTGTTATATTTAGCAATCTTACCTTTTCCTTTTCATATCTTTTCATTTGCTCTGCTTTCACCGGCAACATCTGTCGATGACACAGTGTAAACACTTTAAATGTTCACCGTAATTCCATCCAGCTATATGAATGCAAAATTTGTGCAAAACAAAACTTGGATGGAAACATCTGAAAATCATATTAACTTTGAATTGTGGTTTGAAAATGTATGTGTGGCTTATATTTTGCCCCAGCAGCAGGTTTCACGTACACAAATGAAAATTGTTAAGAACATGTATCAGGTCAGTACAAACAACCCTAATAGGAAGGCAGCCATTTTGGTTCTAACGGCCATTTTGGGCAATTTTGGCACTTTCGCACACATTGTATTTGAACAAACTCCTCCTACAGCTTTGCTGCAATCAACTTCAACTTTGGTCAGGTCAACTTTGGACAAGATGAGGATTAAAAGTTACTAAAATCTTCACTTGTCGTTACATGGTGTGGGCGCTAGAGGGCGACAAACTTTAAAGTCTTGCCAAATAGAACAAAATTTTTATCACTCCGCTGTACAAGCTCCAGTCTGTACCAAACTCACTATTCTTGATAACGTGTAAATTAAATTTTTGAACATAATGCCCCCTAGTGCTCACAGGGATTATTGCATCCACTTTGATCAAATCACTAAAAAATATGTTGATTTTGTGTGCCGAGTATCATGAACTTTTTTGCAAAATGGTGTTACCATGGCAACAGCCAATGCAAGGGCCCAATATTATATTATTATTATTTTAAGCAATTTATTAGCTTGTTTTATACTGTATCAGATGTTTATTATTGTGTGTTTACTGTATTGGAATTAAGGTTTATTGCACTAGTTTCAGATGAACCGTCAGTAATTTCATTGTTTTCTGTTCAACTCAATTTTACTTAATTCTAATATTGTATCAACCAATTCAAATCAATGTATAAAAGACATGGTTTTCATATAGTACGTAGAAGAAGAGGGGGTTGTCCAAACATGATGTAAACAGAAAGCTGTGTTGATTAATGAATTCATGTTTTACGTAGAAGGGTTGAGATTAAATAAGTTTTAAACTTCTTCTCACTCCTTTTTAAACACATGAAAATACTAATAATGAATGTGAATGATTTAATTTGTATGTCTGCTTGTGAATTGAACATTTCTTCATGTTTGAAATAAACAAAACTAAACTATTTCCTTCAATCAAATAATCAGATATATGCTAAAAAAAGGCAAATATGATCACCTGCTCTCTCTGTTTCCTTTCTTTTTCTATGAGCTCCAGTCGTTTCTTCCTGATGCCGTCCTGCAGCACGAGGCAAAAGCATGTGTAGTAAAGAAGCGACAGCCATAGTTATAAATAATTATTTTTAAAAAGGAGGGCAGAGGCAGCAGGACTGCCCTGTGAACGCACAGGCAGGCAGTCAAGGAGGGAAAGATCGGTTAAAAGGAGAAATCAGGCAGAACACGTCCGACAGGTGAAGACAGGGATCAAGCATGATGAAAGAGGAACGGAAACTAAAAATACTGGAAGACACACATTCACAAACGTCTTCACGCGTGTGTGTGTGTGTGTGTGTGGGGAGAGGGAGAAGGAAGGGTAATCCAGAAGAGAATATTAGAGTTATATGGGACTCTCAGCTGTACCTCATGTTTTTTCCTCTCCTCCTCGTCCTCTCGTCTTTTGAAGGCTGCGGGGAGAGGAGCCTGAGCGACATACGACACTGAGCATCAAAGGACGCCAAACAAACATACTCGATCACACACATGACAAACAGGAGTGGCCTCGTGTCACATGTCAGGCTAGGATCTAAAGTGAGTGAGTGAAAGCACAGCCGACCAACAAAAAAGCATGAGTCACTGGCTGTACGATGTATTGGTGAAGCATTTTCGTCACCTTACATTGGCACGTGACTAACGTACCAAATAAGTCTGTGTCATGTCACACCATTAACAACCTATTTAACTCCACTTTCTGGCTGTTGTGTCCGACTGGATGAACCACTGATCCACCGTTTGTTCTCGATGAGTATAAATTTCACAGTAAGAGCAGCTTGTTAAAGCTTGTTAAAAATGAGCACAAAACAGGAGGAAATGGCTAAAAAAGTTACTAGCTGTTCATGCCTGTTAATTCTCTCACGTGATAAGTATGCTTATTTAGTTAAATCAACCTTTTAAGTTCAAAAAAGAATGGTTTACACTCATTTTCTAGCCTCTTTAATATTAGTTGTGACTTTATATGCAGACGACACTCTTCAAAATCCCCATAATCACTCATCTGTTGGAGATTCCAATAATTTTCCATATTTCACCTACTGTATATCTCAGAATTATAATAAGAATATCGCAACATCAGGTTTTAACAATTTCGTGCAGCTTAAGAGTCGACCCACAAAATAATCAGAGCGCCCTGCCGTCATCATCATCATCATCAACGGCCGCCTACTGACCGCTTTGTGTTTTACAGCTGGTTTCCTCTCCGCTGGCTTCTTGGCAGCGTCCGACACCCTCCTCACAGTTAAAGGCACTCCGTACTTGGCGGCTGGTTTGGTGATCTTCTGGGCTGGAGTGAGTGGTGTGGAGCCAGGGGCAGGACGCTTCACTGGTCACACACACACATACACGAGTAAAAAACATAAAACGGTCGTAGAGACCGTGTCTGAGGACAAAGTAGTATCGAAACGTGATGTACACATAAGATAAGATATATACAAAATGTATGAGGTGTAAGTACTGCCTTGTTTATAGAATAAAGCAGATAACAGATTTTCTTAATAAAATAATTTTCCATTTATTTTCTCAGATTAATCGATCAGTTGTTTGGTCCATAAAATATCAGAAAAAAGTTGACCAGGGTTTCCCCAAACCTGGAAATGATGATGTTCTCAAACCAAATGTCTTGTTTTTGTCCACAAACCAGAATTATTCAGTTTTAGTGATTTCTTTGTTACACGGAGAAACCTGGTTTTGGTTAGGCTAGTTTAAGTTATCTATCTAGCTAGTGACAGTTTTTTTAAACCAAGAAAATTATAATCAATTTAAGAATATTTGGCTTATTTTTAGTAGGTGTTTGCTTACCTGGTTGTCCAGGGAAGACACTTGCTTTAGGCTGCTTGTGAAGAAAAGTATGGCGGAATTCCTGAGCGATGAGCTGGAAAGAACATGATACATGAATACTTGTTTAAACCAGGACAGAGTTATAGAGTGTGGATCAGCTGAATTCTGACTGTATAGAACACATAACTGCACCTGTGGTGTGAGGAACTTCTCTATCCTGTGGGACAGGAAGGGTTTTTCGAGGACGCCGCTGACCGACGGCCGTTCTCGCGGGTTGCGTTTAAACAGCAGTGCCACAAGGGAGCGCAATTCTTGGGAGTAGTGGACAGACACGGGAGGATACGAACCACGGATGATCTTCAGAACCAGGTTCTTCATGTTGCCAGCCTCAAACTGAGGACAAACATGTGCCATGTTTTTTTGTACAAGTACAGAGACATTAGTGATAGAAATTAATTTTAAATAAATAAACATGAGGGCAGAATAATACTGTAAAATGTCATGAAGCTATACGTAAAGAATAGGCAGAACTTTTTAGCCGATGACGTGAACGTCTCTGTACTGAAAGACTTGATCCTTCCAGAACATTTGTAATAAATGTAAAATTAAGTGTATCGTCTGCATAGAGATGAACAATAACGATGAAAAAAAAAGAGCTAGAGAATTGTTGTTAAATTTTCTTTTCTGAACCTACAGGGGGCAGCAGAGCACTCAAATACACATAAGTAAAAAAAACACGAGTGACAGATGTTATTTTTAATATTGTAAATAAATCTTAGTATGTTTCTCATGTTCATTGCTCAGTGATGAGGTGCAGTCGTATGCTAGCGGCGCTAGGAGCTGGTGAAAGTAAAACAGATCAAGAATAAAAAAGGTATATCTGTATTTAAGTTTCCACTGCTACATTTTCGGATGAGATACAGGATGGTGCAATACCGTTTATAGCGATATAATTAAAGATGCAATCTAGAGTTTTCTCCAAGAAAATTCAAAGTTCCATTCACACTCTCCACTCGACCAGGGTTTTAGGGTTTTTATTGTCATTTCAATTAAATCAACAGTATATAAGTTTAACCAGTTATAGAATAATATTGTATATTGTATTTTTCCACATCGACATGCCTTAGATGTCAAGTCAGTTTGATATTTTTATGGGAAAGACTGCAAGTCGTGGAAAGAAGGGTAATGAATAGCATTCAATGATAAGTTGGCATTTTAAAAAGAGGCAATAAAGTAATATAAATAAAGTAATATTTTATGTATATTATATATATATCAAGAATAAAATAAGTAATAGGATCAGTTTGTATGAAAAAGGTTATTTTAGGAAACCTTGAAAAGGTGAAAAAAAAATAATGGTGCTTTACATTTAAAAGCCTGACGACCATTTGCTAATATTAATTGGACTTTCTCTGAACAGGACAGAGGATCAGTTGAAAAGAAAAAAAACAACCAGATCAGGATGTCCCAGTTATAAACAGTACAAGGGCCAATAGAGGTAGATCAACAGATGTGTTAAAATGGGTTAAATCAACATTTTGTTAGTAAACAACTCACACACTGGATACTTACTGCATGCTTTAGGGTGCACATTTCATACAGGACACACCCTAAGGCCCAAATATCACTGGAGAGGGAGGGACAGTGGGACAGTGAGAGGACAGAGAGCAGACAAACAGCTCAGGCAGGGACATGTACTGGGGAAGGTTTAAATCCATACAATAATTCAATCATTTTTTTTTCACTTATTTATTATTTCACTTATTGTATTATCAATTATTTTCACTTACTGTAACATAAACGAGGAGCAGAGCAAAGAAATTGACCGACTTGACTTGACTAAAGTGGATTTAATGACATGCAAATGTAAAAGACTTAAAGAAAAATCGATTAACGCTTCATATTGTAGCTGCACACAAGCAGGTTCACTCAATATAAAGAGGAGACACGACACTTCTACATCGACAAGACGACTCCCACATGACTAACAGTTCGATACCGTCAAGTGTTTGACCTCTGGACTAGAATTAAATATTCATTAATGACGCAGAGACAACATTCTGTCACTATTATTACCTCTTGTTGTTGTACGGTTTGTTTTCACAGATCTCTGGTGACAGGTAATAAGGCGTTCCTATGCATGTTCTTGCCAGTTCTACGGTGCTGCAAAAGCAGAGAACACAAAAAACGTTTGCAAACTCTACTTTTCGCAAATAAAGAGCAGATTTATTCACGTGAAATCGTACAAACCTGTTCAGCACCCGTGCGATTCCAAAGTCCCCGAGTTGTATGGTCCCATCTTTTGTCAAAAATATGTTCTGTGCAGACATTTTTTTTTTTTGTTGGTGAATTATGAAAAGATCGTTTGAAATAACCGAGAAATGCTGAAGGATAAAGAAATACCTGTGATTTGATGTCACGGTGCAGGATTTTTCTGTCATGTACGTGTTTCAGTGCCAAGCAAATCTGCACAAACCAGTCCAGGATCTATGTGGAGCAAATAATGGTAATAAAAATAATTTGATATCAATAAAATATAATACAATATAACTCAAATCAGTATTTTGTATAGCTGGGTGATATGTCCTCTCAATAATAAGAAACAGTGACTCGAAAATAGAACTCTATAATAACGCTAAAATAAAGTATTTACTGTTTATGATCTGTATTACATAATCTTAACCTGCTTTATTTCTTTAAATGACTTGTGTTACATGTATATAAATATATAAATATAAAGAAATGTGATGATCATCAATGCAACAGGAGAATTCATCACAGATACTGACTATCATGATATGACAAAATCCTAAATCTAAGACCTGATCTTGTTTCATGTCACCGATATAGATATGGATAAAATACCCATATATTGACCAGCCCCTGTCTATTATATGTAATTTGTAAACTTCAATGACTGGGAAACCAAAGGAAATACAGAGAAATAATACAACATTTAGATTTAGAACGCATTCGTTTTTGTGCAAAAATCAAGGTCAGTTACTTGAATAATTCAATAAATATCATTTAAAAACAATGGGATTTTCTTAAGATAGCAACATAACAAATGTTCTATGTATAATATCGATGCACTCTGAAGCAAAAATTAGGCTTCAGTTAATTTCTGAACATTCCAGATTACTGTATGTTTTAAGAGCTGGTGACTCGGCTTTTCAAACTGATGTTCTCAAACTCAAAGATAAAGACAAAGGACATCGACCTTATTATCACTGTCAAAGGTAAATTGATTGAGAAGATTTAACAGTACAAATATTTTAGGATTTTATTGGACGACTGTCTCTCCTTCACTCCTCATATTCAGCAGCTGATAAAAAAAAGCTAAAATAGAAGCTGGATTTTTCTTTAGAATTAAGTTTTTTCTTTCTTTTCAAGCTAATAAGAGTCTTGTTGCCTCCACCTCCATGACTATTCTTGATTACTTTTATTTATTTTTTATTTAACCTTTATTTTACCAGGTAAAATCAATTGAGAACAACTTCTCATTTACAATGATGACCTGGAGATGTTATTTATAGGAATTCTCCACAGTCTGTCCTCACTCGACTGTTTATCACGGTGCACTAAGATTCATAACCAACTGTAAAGCCCAAACTCATCCTTGTCTTTTACAGAACCGTGTTGCTTGGTCTGATTTGTCCTTGCGCAGACCTAAACACTGGATAATTTTTTATTTATAAGTGTATTTGTAGATCTGCTCCCGTCATATCTGCAGGTTTTTCTTATTCATAAAGCAAGTTCTTATGATGGTCTTAGGTCACAGGATTTGTTTTCATCGTCGGGTCCATCGGTGAGATCTGAATGTGTAAAAACTGCTTCTAAGTCTGCTGTTTCCTGTGACTGGAACGCTCTGCAAAATGATCTCCAACTGAAGGAGCTGCTCTGACTGAACACTTTAAAGAGTGAATGAACGACTTAGAGGCACAAACTTCTGGCTGCAGATGTTTTTAACCAATTTAAACTGGTTTTAATGTCACTAAGCCAACATTTGTTGAGCACTTGCACTTTATTCTATTTAGTGTCTATTTATTCCTTATATGTGATTATTATGGTGTTGCCTTAAATGGTTTTGTAAATGTCTGTGACTTGTAGGTTGTGCCGCTGCCTGTCTTGGCTAGGACAAGGACTGGTTAATAATAATAATAATAAATAAATAAATAAATAATCATCACCTGCTCCTCTGAGAAGAGAACTCCTTTCTGAGAGTTGATCTTCTTGAACAGATCTCCACCTTCACAGTAATCCATCACAATATACAGGCAGCCACCCTCTGAAAAGAGTAACCAAAGACATTTTTAAACACGTTATGTTGTAGGAATCATCAGAATCAGGATGGAAACTCTTTCTCCTTCAGGACATGTTACCTTCAAAAGACTCCTTATACTGCACAATGTTGGGGTGACTCATTTTGGCGAGAAGAGCGACCTCTTTTCGAGACTCCCGCCTCTCTCTAGCTGGCATCTGTCGAAAATACAAGAGACAGGATGAGGGAGAAAAATGGAGCTTATTAATCACGGCAATAGAATGTAATTTAAAGGCAGCTTACTCCAGCGATGCCGATCTCCTTAATGACATAGTGGCGTCCATCCTCTTTAGATTTGACGAGGATGGCTTTTCCAAAGGAACCTTCCCCAATTTTCTTCACCTTGTCGTACTTGTCCATGTTACTGGGAACGTGACTTCCTCCTCATGCTGGGTCTGAAAACACATCACAGAGCACGATGAGCTACGAATGATCAGGATTTCTCGTCTAATTTAATCAATGAGTGGTGCCTTGAGTTATCCTGGCGACATGTCATGCTGTAAATCTGTCCATAAAGCATCAGACAATGTTGAAAAATGTTGATCAGTGTTTATCAAATCTAGAAATGATGATGTTCCCAAATGTCTTCTTTTGTCCGCAAACCAAAATAATTCAGTTTGAATTATTTCTTTGTTAAATGGAGCAAAGAAACCAGAAAATATTCACATTTAAGAAGCTGAAAAATCTATGAACTTTTTTTTTTTTTAAATTGGTAACAAAACACTCAAACCAATCCAATCGATTAAAATAGTTGGAGATTAATTTAGCAATCAAGTAACAGTGAATTAATTCTAGCAGTTTTGATTTCTTTAAATCTGGAAAAGAAATCTTCAAAACTGGTTCATTTTGGTTTGTGGACAAAATAAGGCCTTTGAAAACATCAACAGGAAGCATCAAATGAGTTTTGACACATGGAAAAGTATGTTATTCTTTCCAAAAAGATGTTGTTGTATTATCTACATTAGACCAGTGAAGTGTGTAGTGGTTTTGGAGACTGTACACTGTAATATAGGGATATTAATTAATTGATTGTAGGTGATTGACTGTGAAAGTTGTTGTTCTCTTCAGTAAAAAAGAAATAAAACAAAACAGGCTTTCCAGAATGACGCAATTGTGTAAATGTTAACTTCTGCTCTGCTTCAGGACGTTTGTTAAACAGAAAAGATTGAGTTCCTTCAAGCTGTCTAATATTGTTTCTCCTGATCTACTTTAAATAATGTCATGTTTTATTTAAATTTGTTTCTTTTGGAAGTGTTGATGTGAAAGAGACAGTTGAGTGTTCAGTGAAAGAGACAGTTTTCAACAGTTTGGTCGTGGGAGATTTTTTTGAATGAATGAAGGTTATGTACGGTAAGGTGAACTAGGGAGAAGGGAGGGAAATGCTCAAGGTGGAAAAAGGAATTTGGACTGTAAATAAATGTGTTGAAGAGCTTTGAATTGTGGATGAAGAACTTCAAAACTGTAGAGGGCAGCATTACACCTGTCAATGTACTACCTGCTGGAAATTATTATTATTAGAAGAAACTGAAAGGAAGTTAGCCAAAAAGATGACATCACTGACAGCAGCTTTAAATAACTGAGAAGATTGATATCATTTCAGTATTGATTTCTTCAATTCTTAATATGTTTTTTTTCCTATTCATTGATTGTTCTTTAAAAAAAAAGTAAAATTGTGTTAAATATCTGACTTCTTTTTTTTTTTTTTTTTAACAAATACCAAAATTATGTCGTCCTCAAATGTTTGGTTTGGTCCACCAATTTAAATATACTCAGCTTATTAGAGGAGAATAGAGGAGCAAAGAAAGCAGAACATGGATTAACAATTTAAGAAGATAAACTTGTTATTAATTTTAAAAAAGGCGCTTAATAAATTATCAATATATTATCCATTAAATTAGTTATGAATTAATCTTTGCAGCCAAGTCAGTTTAGCCGGTGAGGCTAAGGGCATTTACTGTAAACATCCAGTAAATGTCATTAGCTCCATCATGCTAACAGGCAGATGCTCACAGAAAACACACGCACGCACACACACATTACTGGTGCTAGCGCGGCTGCTAACATTACCGACATACATTTGTTAGGCGAAAACGGCGAAGCGTCGTGAACAAAACATAAACACTGAGAGCGAATAAACACACAGAAAATTAAATAGAGTCGCTGTCATGTTTGCGTGTTACTAATATAAAGCGTGTGTTTGTTCTCACCATCAGTGTGTTTCGTCTCTTTTCGCTCCAGCAGCGCCTGCTTCTCTCTATCTAACCTCACGTCTTCTCTGCTGCGCTCTCATTGGTCAGCTTCGTATTTCCCGCTCGCCAATTGGCTCATACGGTTGACAGTCAACTACCATAGGGTCCAGTCTCCGCCCCTCCCTAACGGGGCAGTTACTGTGGACGTTTTCTCTCGTACCATAGCAACCACAGGCACGAGGAAGAGGACGAGCTTCAGTGCACCTGGTGGAGTTTCAAAATAATGGCTCAAAAAACAAAAACATGTTAAACGTTCACTGTGAATCTTTAAAAATGCATTTAATAGCGTTTTTATATGGAACAGACGAAGAAAAACACAACGGATAATACATTTAGAAACATAATTGCTCCGAAAATACGCGATTATTATAATATGTTTATTCTAACATAATTTAAAAACGTATGACGTTCACTTTACTGCTCTTAGGTACTTTTATTTTGAAAAGATGCTATATAAAGTGTAATGTTAATATTATTACAAGAGAACGGAATAAAATGATACAACAAATCTATGTATCTATTATACAAAATTCAAGAAATACAGAAACACAGAAATACAGTAAACCACATAATACAGTTTATTGATTATAAGTTATTATTATTACTCCTGCACCCCCCCTGCATTTTAATGCAGAATAATAATAATAATAATAATAATAATAATAATAATAATAATAATAATAATAATAATAAAGTAGATTATAAAACAAACATAAACAAAAATGTTAAAATAAAGAAAAAGTTTGACAGTATCTACATTTTTATGTTTCTATGAACGTGATGTATCTGCACGTGGACTTGTCCACGCAGGTAATCGCACCTGACAACTTGCACGTCAGCGCAGACTACGTTGACTACGCAGACTACGCAGACTACGTTACGGCCGGACTCGCGCATACACAGACCCTGCTTGTTTTGTATCGCAGCAGCCGCAGATGACGCACTGACTCTGCGGACTAACATGGCTCCTTTCCCGGACGAGGTGGATGTTTTTACCGGACCACACTGGCGCATGAAGCAGCTGGTGGGGTTATACTGCGAAAAGGTGCGTAGGAACTATTAAAAATGATCAACGCGTGTGTTTTACGGTTGAATTGAGAAGTGACGTTCCGGCCCACGGGCGGGCTAACGGCAGCTAGCATGCTAGCTAGCTTGCTTATGTGTGTGCGAAGCAGAAACTGAAAAAACTGCGGTGGTTAAATTTCACGAACAGTGGAAAAACTAACGTCACAAAGAGGAGTTAGTTCGCTGTTAATCACAAAATGATTAATTCATTACCAGCTGTACGCTTGTTAACAGTTGTTGCTAGATGAACTAACCTGCTGAACAGCTTGTTATGCAACAAGCTTAAAGTGTTAGCACTTTTAATTGGATGAAATGCTCAGTAAAACGGACAAAAATGACAAAAAAATAAAACGAACAACTACATATAGAAAGGCAGAAAGTCATGTAGACTTTACGAAAAATGGAATTTGACTTAAATATACAGAATATAATATGAATAATTGTAATACAACTTTATTGCATATTAGTAATAGGGCTACAACCAATTATATTTTCATAATGAATTTATATGTCGATCATTTTCACGATTAATTGAGTAATTGTTTGGTTCGTAAAAATGATTTCTTTGTTATGTGGAGCAAAGAAACCAGACACTATTCATATTTAAGAAGCTTGTTTTAATAATGGAAAAAAACCTATCAAAATAGTTCACGATTAATTTAGTAATCGATTGATACTCGATCAGTTAAATAATTGTGTTTAATCTGACACTGCAACATAAAGGGTAACAGCAGAATATAATGGCAACTGACTTAGTTGAATTTCTTGAAGATGTTTCGCCTTCTTCCAGAATATAATAAAGGTATAAAAATCAGTAAGAAAAGAATAAATGGTTAGCTTAATATGTGAAGAATAAGGTATTGAATAGAATAGAAATTCATTCAAACCTTTAGTTTATTAAATTACTTTCTTTTCCAAACACTGGGTTGCGACCCACAGATGAGTCGCAGGAGACTTTTTTTTGGGTCCTGAAACAAATTTGCAGAACTTTACCAACCTTTTAAGACCTAAGAAAATATGTCTTAAATAAGATTAATAGAGTCAAGTTTTATTGAACTTGCCAAACGTTTCCTGGAAATTATTAGTTTACCAAATTATAATGAATTAGATGTACAGATATGGCTGTAAATTGCACCATTATGTACAGATTTGCTCTTTTCACAATTTTTATTGTAATTGGGTCATGATAGTTTGCCATTGTCATATAGAAAGTTTGCTAAGACCAGAGCTGAACAAAGTTTGATAATTGATTCATTGGTTTGACTGTGTTTTTATAAGTAATTACAACAAGTTTTTCAGATTTTTCAGCTTCTTAAATAAAAATATTTTCTGGTTCCTTTGCTCCATATAACAAAAAAACCCCAAAGATGAAACAAGATGTTTGAGAACATCATCATATCTGGGTTTGAGAAACACTGATCAATATTTTATAGACTAAATGAGGAAAAAAGTCAATAGATCAATTGGTTATGACAATAATCATTAGTTTCAGCTGATATAGACAGTATAATTGTGTTTGTTTCTGCTCAAAGAACTACTTTTAACTGGTTTCACTCAGGAGCAAAAATAAATGTCTAATTATCTGATATTTAGCCCAACAATTGATTGATTTGTATTTTTGTTTTGGGGTTATATTTTTCCACGCAGATGATATGAATCGTTTGGTTCTAAAATGGCTGACTGTCCCTGCTCTTGTTTGTTTTCTTTCCTTTTTCTCCCGCAGCTCTCCAAAACCAACTTCTCCAACAACAGTGACTTCCGCTCCTTCCTCCAGTCGCTGTGCGCCACCTTCAAGGAGTTCAAGATGCACGAGCAGATCGAGAACGAGTACATCATCGGTTTGCTGCAGCAGCGCTGCTGCACTGTCTACAACGTGCACTCGGACAACAAACTCTCCGAGATGCTGTCCCTCTTTGAGAAAGGGCTGCACAGCGTCAAGGTAAATATGGACGACTGAAATGTCAGGTATCTGAGCTGGAGGGAAATAAACTGCGGGCTTTACTGACAGGAGGGTAAATTAGCAACACTGTAACTGATACTTGTTCCTCGGTGGTGCAGGAGCACTGTGATTAGAATAACTACCATGTTAAACAACAGTGAGTTCAGAAGTGTTATTTTTCATATGTTCAGGTTAATTGTAAAGGTGGGTAATTATACGCCATCATACAGAGCCTGGAAGGTGACTGTGACTGTGGGGGGGGGGATCACATGGCCACACATTAATAACACAGTCTACTGAAGACTGGCGAGGTCTACAGTGATTTTAAAACCACTTCACTGTATCACAGTATTATAATTGGCTAATATCCTGAATAAATAGATCCAAAAATGATATATATATGTTTTTGTATCACCTACATTAGACAAGTGAAGTCTACAGTGATTTTAAAGACTACACTGTATTATGGCAATGATATGAACTAATATTCTAAATAAAATGAGGAGAGTTCCCCCCCAAATAGATGTTGCAGTATAATCTACAGGAGGTCTGTAGTGGTTTTGGAGACTCTACACTTAAGTATGATGGTGATATTAACTAATATTCTGAAAAAAATAGCCCAAAATTATGGAAATATATGTTCTTCTTTCCTAAAAGATGTTGTTGTATCATCTACATTAGATCAGTTAAGTCTGTAGTGGTTTTGAAGACTCTACACTGTATTATAGGGATGATGTTCCAAGCAAAAATTGCCAAAGAATGATGGGAAAAGTATGTCATTCCTTACAAAAAAGATGTTTTCGTATAATCTACATTCAACCAATGAAGTCTGTAGTGATTTTCGAGACTGTACACTGTAATATAGGGATATTATTTAGGGATATATTTGCTTTGTCAGTGCTGCAATTTGTAGACGGTCCCTGCACACACAGCCTGCTCATTTAAATGAAAACAAGGTTGTTGCTCATTGTCTTTCTTTACTCTGTCACAACAAAAACACTAACAATAACATATCACAAACAGTCACACATATGTGACCACCAGGGCTCTGCACCATCATCTAATTATGGATTAATTTATCATAAAGAATATTTGTTTCATCATCCAGGTTTTTGTCACAAATCTGTGGCATTGAAACTAATGCAGACAAGTGCAAAAATAAGCAGATTGTAGGTGATTGAGTAGTTTTTGTCAAAGCTATTGTTCTCTTCAGTAAAAAAAACCCAAATAAAACGGGCTTTCCAGAATGACGCAATTGTGTAAATGTTAACTTCTGCTCTGCCTCAGGACGTTTGTTAAACAGAAAAGATTGAGCTGCTTCAAGCTGTCTAAAATAGTTTCTCCTGATGTACTTTAAATAATGCTGTATTTTTTTTAAAAAATTGTTTATTTTTAAATTGTTGTTTTTGGTGAAAGAGACTGTTTAGCCTGCTGGAAATTTATGATTAGAAATGACAGGAAGTTAGCCAAGAGACGACGTTACTGACAGCAGCTTGAAATAACTAAACTGTAACTAAACTAAGACTAAACTCGATCGTTGTAGTAATCATTGTTGTGTGTTTTTAGAGTGAATATGAGCAGCTTAACTATGTGCAGCAGCTGAAGGAGAGACTCGAGGCATTCACACAGGACTTTCTGCCCCACATGAAGGAAGAAGAAGAGGTATAATATATTCACATTATTACTCCTTTTTAAAAAAAAAAAATATTAAAACACCTGCTAATCCAGGTGTTTTAAAAGGTCGATTTTCCAGAAGAATTGGTAAGACTTAGACCATTTGTAAGGGCAAAAAAAGAGAAACATAGAAATGAAAATGATTGGCAGGCCCGTATATAATGTTTGTTTGGATCTGGTTGTAAAGTGAGGAGATTGTCCGCAGGTTTTTCAGCCCATGCTGATGGAGTACTTCACCTACGAGGAGCTGAAGGACATCAAGAAGCAGGTGATAGCGCAACACTGCAGTCAGCAGCAGTGGGACTGTGCTGCTGAGGTGCTGAAGGGCTTCAGTCTGTGGAGTCAAGCCGAGCTGCAGAAAGCCTTCAAATACACCGACCACGAGAAGACCGACTACGGTCAGTCCCACAATTCTCACATGTGGAAATATACATACACACACCGTGTTTTGTGACCAAAATTTGAGACAGTTTACATCTACTCGCGCATGTGCAACCAGTAAATTTGCTGGAGCTGGTGGGTGTTGTTCACAGCTTTGTCAGTGAGAGACGGGGATTTAAAAACTGCATATGTTCTGTAAACACAAGACACTGATGTTTCAGCGACTGACTGGAGAACGAGAAAAGAACGCTGGATTTGTGTGTGTGAGCGTCGTTGATGTGGTTAAAGGTGACATAGAATGGTCTTTTTGAACCAAAAATTCAGATTACTGATGTCTACTTAAATAAATTAAACAATATTTATGGTCAAAAACCTCCTAGTCTCTTCAGATTAAGCCAGATGCTCTCTGCCAGCCTCTGAACAGGCACTCTGTTTCTGAGCTAATGCCCGCCCCCCAGAACACTGAGTCTCTTGTGATTGGCCAGCTACCTGCTGACTGACTGCTCCGCGGTGCTTGTTCTTCTTCTTCTACAGGTTGAATGTTCACGACCATGCACGGCAAATGTGCTAGTAACTAAACTCACTCACTCACTCATTTTCTACCGCTTTATCCACTAGGGGTCACGGGGGGCGCTGGTGCCTAACTCCAGCTAACATAGGGTGAGAGGCAGGGTACACCCTGGACAGGTCGCCAGTCCATCACAGGGCCACATGGAGTCAGACAACCATTCACTCTCACATTCATACCTAATTTAGAGTGTCCAATTAACCTTCTGTAATGTTTAGTTTCAACAAAATCAAACAGACAAACATCAGGAAGATTCAGCGGCTTCTTCAAGTGAAATATTTCTTTGTTCCTCAGAGAAGATAAGTTTACTGTCCACATTCACAACTTGTTTGAGGCTGATTATAAAAACATTCTTGTTCCATTAAAGCCTTTCGCTTTAATGAACTGTTTTATCGACTGCAAGTCACTATCTTTCAAAGTTGTTGTCCTGCTGCTGCCTAAAGCTGCACAACTGTTGACCGCAAATAACAAACTGTCCTTGTTACTGCTCAAAAGCAGTGGCAGTAATCTAATGTTAATTTCTTGCTACATGGTTTCAGTTTTATACACTGTTGAAAAATTGCACATGTGACGAAATGTGTTCATGAACCTGTTTCATCTAGTTTTGATTTTAAACTTCCATAAAGTTCATACAACCATAAATGATCCTGGAAAGTGGGTGACTATTTTTGAAACTTGAGTTTGATTCTTGACTTATTTCCGTTACAAGCCAAGCTCTTTTTTTCCTCCTCCATCTCTTTTTGCTTTTAGAACTGGAAAAGAAAACGGACTCCTCCACCCACATATGTCAGCTCCCCACAGAAATCCTCCTGAGACTCTTCCGTTACCTGAGTCCTCAGGATCTGTGTCGCTGCAGTCAAGTGTGCAGTTCATGGTCAGAGCTGGCTAAGACCGGTTCTCTGTGGAGGCACCTCTATCCTGTACGCTGGGCCCGAGGTAAACCCGCCAAAAGCCACCAACCTCACTTGTCAGTTTTCCTTCACTTGGCGTCTGTGGTGGTTCACAGCTGAGAAACGTTTGCTTCCCTCATGCAGGCGATTACTGCAGCGGTCCACCGGGGGAGCTAGACCAGGAGCCTGACGACGAGTGGGTGAAGAGCCGGCAGAACGAGGGTCGGGCTTATCAGGAGTGGGACGAGGACGCCGACGTGGACGAGTCTGGTGAGGTCTTTGTCTTCACTTCTCTGTCAAACACGGTGTTTGCATGTACGTGGCGCTAAAAACCCGGGAAAGTCTCGACTCCCGGTTTCAGTGGTTCCTTTGCGAGCTAATGTCAGGTTACTGCCACTTAAGAGTGCTTTCACACCAGAGCTGGTTGGTTCGCTTTAAACGGGCCAGAGTTCCTTTCCTCATGTAGTCTGGTTTGTTTGGCAGGCGTGAAAACCTATAGTCCAGGAACTTTTATTACCAGGAACTTATTTACCCGGGTAAATAAGTTCCTGGTAATCTGTGTAATGTACATTTCCACCGCACCTCAAAGTTCTTGAGTGTTGTTGATGACGTACAGTCGAAATATTTAACACGCCGGTAGATCACTTGATTGTTGTTGGATTCTCAAAACCCGTTTCATGTTAATGAACAAGAACAAACTAGGCTGCGTCGCATCAGAATCATTGGCTCGTTGGTTCCGTCCGGTGTGTATAGACCTTTAGAACGATACATACTTTCATGTCAGTGTCTCCAAAAGTCTCAAAAAGCACAAGGAAAAAGACACAAAATTTGTCACTAGTCACGTTTTTGAAAAAGAATCTCTAGAGGGTCTGAATACTCACTAAATATAGAGACAAAGTCACTACGTTCAACACAGAAACAGCCGTAAGATGTTCCACAAAGCCCCGCCCCTCCAAAGTTCCTGCTAATCTGAAAAGTCCCTGGTCGAGAGTAGGTACTAAATTAACCCGGGTAAAGCGTTTACTCTAAAATGTCAACAGCAGATGTAAATGTAACTGACCCAATGCATTTTAACACAAAAAAAGGAGTTATGTGGATGTAACAGAAGTTTGGGACTGGGTCATTTGTCCAATTTTAGTTTATTTACTCAAATGTTAGAAGATAAAGGATGCAAGAAAACAAGAGGGTCTTTGCACCAAAACCTTTGTGTGATTCCTAAAGATAATCATACAAAGCCTTTCTTGTGTTCACATAGCTGTGTCTTCTCATCTTCTATCAAAGCTAAAAGATAATTTACTTACTTTATTGTTTGTTGTTCTTTTTTCCAGACGAGTCGGGCCACACTCCAGGTTCTCTGGCCATCAGCACGGCTCGCAGAGAGAAGAGGCTTCTGAACGGGATCATCCAGAACCTCCTGCCTGTCGTGGGAACGTCTGTGAAGTCCATCGTTCTGGCGTACAGTTCAACAGTCTCCAGTAAAATGGTACACAGTGTCAAATTCTCTGCAATGGCCCAGTATCTGGTTATAAAACTGACTAAAACTGTTTTTGTCTTTTTTCCCCAGGTTCGTCAAATCCTCAGACTTTGTCCCAATGTTACTCATCTGGATTTGACCCAGACCGATGTTACAGACTCTGCTTTTGACAGGTGAACATTAAAAATGAGTGCAGAATCAACAAAGTCATTTTACTTTAAACCGAGGTGGTGACACATAGAAACCAGATTTTAGCCACTTAACACCTGATGATAAAATCTACATCAGTTTAAGTCTACAGTATCTCACGAATATGCTCAAACTGAAGTTTGTAAACCAACCACTCTCCCACACCAAAGTCCATAGAGAAAATCAGTGATTTTACATCACAGGGACACAGAAGTTGTTGATCCACTGCTGCCTCCATCAGTAAGTTTAAATGTCTTATTTTATAAAATTCTGTGTTTGAAAACCTTTGTTCAGATTCACCTCAGTGACACAAACTGACCACAAGAGGCAGCAGTAGACCAGCAGCTCCTGTTTCCCTGTGAGCTAGAATCAATGATTTTCTCTATGGACTTTGGTGTGGGAGAGTGAAGCCATTTTCTAGAGTCAGGAAACTGTGTACTCACAACTGCGTTCCTTCTGTCCTCCATCTTCCAGCTGGTCATCTGTCGGAGTGCGTCTCACTCTGGAGCACCTGGATCTGTCGGGGTGCGAGAAGATCACCGATCACACCCTGAAGAAACTGTCCATCGGTCTGGGGGACCTCACCTGCGTGGACAAGTATCCGGAGCGGCGAGCCAAGCTCCTGAAAAGCCCCACTGTCCCCATCACACTCCTGGACGAGAGGAACCTGCACCCGCTGGGACGTAAGCGGCAGGCCATCGTTTTCAAGCAGGGGAGCGGCCACTGGAGCTCCGCCTGCACACCCACACACGTCTGGGTCCTGGACTCATCACACCTGGCCGATATCGAGGACGCCGCCGAGTGGAGCCGTCGCGGCGGGTTGTCGCTGCCCGACGCGGAGAGCTTTGTCGAGACACGGCTGGTGGGAGGCTTGTGCTCCTGCAGGAGGAGGTGCAGGAACAGGACTGAGTCAAGTGTCCCCTACCTGCAGCAGCAGTACACCGTGTCAGCAGAGATGCTGTGCGGTCACTCCACCTGCTGCTCCACAGACGTGGCCCTCAGGACTTTAGTTGGGCCTCAGAGCGAGTCGAGCTCCGGCAGAAACGTCACCGCACAGTTTCGGACTAAATGCTCCTCATTTGGAGAAGTGCAGTGTCTGGAGCTTGAGAACAGGACTGACCGATCAGAGGCGAGGCGCTCACTCAAATTCCTCAGTCTCTCCGGATGTTACCAAGTCACAGACTCTGGATTGAGGTAAAGACCGTTCAAAAAGAGATCATTTTAATTATCAACTTTCCTCTGCGATTTTACAATTAAGAAATAAGTTTTTGACAACCTCATAGTACAGTACGTTAGGGCTGCAGCTATCAAATATTTTGGTAATCAAATATTCTATCTAGTATTCCATCGAGTAATCGGATAAAACATACTTTTATCATATTCCTCGTATTACTTTCACTTTGCTGCGTTCGCTCATTTTCGCTGTATTCACTGTTTTCGGTCCCGGCGTCTGCCATTCTGTGCAGCTAAACTGTCCACACACGATACCCAAAGCCCACTTCCGTCTTCTTCCTCTTTATAGGGGACGCACAGCCTGTGACGTAAGCACGTTGTGTCACACTAAAAAGAATCCGTGTGAAACGTGGGCTTTAAATTTAATTAAACGAGGCTTCGAGGCAGAGGAAATTCCTCGATCATTTTTTGTAATCGAGTAACTCGAGGAATCGTTGCAGCCCTAAAATACACTTAATTATTACAACAGCTGCTTCATGAGAGTGGATGTTTGAGCCCACAGCTGCCACCCACTGGCTTCATTGTGCACTGCATCTTTGGTGGCATTTATGTCTGAAAACAGCCGAAAAATCTGAATCAGTTCATCAACTTGCACTCTGCAATATCAGCCAATGATCATTTTCACAATCGGCTATTTCCTTGTTGAATCGTTAATGTTGAAAAGTGTTGATCAGTATTTCTTCAAACCTGGAAGTGATGATGTTCTCAAATGTCTTATCCACAAACCAAAATGATTTATTTGTGTTATGGAGCAAAGAAACCAGAAAATATTCACATTTAAGAAGATGAAAAATCTGAGCTTGTTTTATTTATTTAAAAAAAGGAACAAAATAGCTGACGATTAATTTCGTTGCAGCCCTATTCTATTTAAAATTTTGTATTGTTAAACACTAGGACTTGCATTTTATGTGTAAAGGTTGCTTTTACTAGTTCCACATAGATAACACTAATGCTACAAAATTGGAGACGACTTGTTCACTGGTCCAGAACATCATCATTTTGAGGTTTGGGAAACACCGTTCAATATTTTCTGACATTTTTTGGACCAAAGAACTACTCAATTAATCAAGCAAATGATCAGCAGATTAAATAATTGCTAGTTTAATCATTATCAATGATAATGATGTATTGAGAATGATTTAAACAAACCAAAGATACTCAGTTTGTCTTTCAGAGTGGAAAAGAAATGAATATTTTCACATTTAAGAAGCTGAAAAATCACAGAATTGGGTTTAACTGGATAAAATCAACTCTAGCATTAATTCAGTAACTGAAGAATAATCGATGGATTGTTGCTGTAGCTCTGGTTTATTTGTGGGTTTGTGTCTTCAGAGATGGAAGAGAGTCTCATGACTCATGACTCAGCTGAAAACATAAGATGGTGTGTGTGTGTGTGTGTGCCGTCGTACTTGACTCCTCCCACTGTTCTTTTCCACACGTACACAGTCCCAGTGAGATGAACCACTGTGACCATCGATGACTCGGCTGTTTAGGGACAGTCAGGTTTTCCGATTATGTCGCTGTTGCGATGTTTTACCGTGGCGTCTCTGTGTGTGTGTGTGGTCACTCAGGGCTCTGTCCCAGCGTGGAGGGCTCCCCCTGCTGGAGCATCTGAACCTGTCCGGCTGCCTCTTCATCACAGAGGTGGGGCTGCAGGAGCTGGTGTCGGCCTGTCCCTCCCTCAACGACGAACACTTCTATTACTGCGACAACATCAACGGTAACACGAGACGCACACTGAGCCCATGACCCACTTATACTGCTGACTCAGTCACTCACAGTTAAAGTTAAAGTGACAGTGGGTAAACATGAATAATCTCTACAGAATGAACAGTAATTTCTAGTTTATGTGCAACATTTGCAATGGATTAAAGGGACAGTTGTACCTGTACTTCAAATGTTTTACAATCAGCTTTGACTCCAAATGACATAATTACAAACACAGGAACTGGGTGAATATGTTAATTTCTTCATTTTTGACAGTGATGTAAATTCCTTTTGTCATTTCTGCTGCAATGCTAAGACGCGTATACATTTTCTAGGTGTCAGCATAGCAGTTAGCCACGAATGTTACTTTTAATAACACAACAAAAGGCTTACCTAATGAATTCAAAATGTTCTTAATTCTACAATATCTTAGGAATATGCGATATATAATGAAATGTAATTTTTCCTCACTAAATGTTTGTAAACCACTCACTCTCCCACACCAAAGTCCATAGAGAAAACCAGTGATTTTAGCTCACAGGGACACAGGAGCTGCTGGTCTACTGCTGCCTCGTGTGGTCACTTTGTGTCACTGAGTTAAATCTGAATGAAGGATTTTAAAGACAGAATTTTACAAAAATAAAACATTTGAACTTACTGATGGAGGCAGCAGTGGATCAACAACTCCTGTGTGCTGTGATGTAAAATCCCTGATTTTCTCTATGGACTTTGGTGTGGGAGAGTGAGTGGTTTACAAACATTTAGTGAGGAAAAATTACATTTCATTATATATCGCATATTCCTAAGATATTGTAGAATTAAGAACATTTTGAATTCATTAGGTAAGCCTTTTGTTGTGTTATTAAAAGTAACATTCGTGGCTAACTGCTATGCTAAACCACTCACTCTCCCACACCAAAGTCCATAGAGAAAACCAGTGATTTTAGCTCACAGGGACACAGGAGCTGCTGGTCTACTGCTGCCTCGTGTGGTCACTTTGTGTCACTGAGTTAAATCTGAATGAAGGATTTTAAAGACAGAATTTTACAAAAATAAGACATTTGAACTTAGTGATGGAGGCAGCAGTGGATCAACAACTCCTGTGTGCTGTGATGTAAAATCCCTGATTTTCTCTATGGACTTTGGTGCGGGAGAGTGAGTGATTTACAAACTTCAGTTTCCCGTTGGAAAAGTCTGTTCTTTTTAAATGCAATCAATAGTTGAGTCTGAATCCAGGTCCTGGACTCAGGTCCAAGTCCTGGACTTGCGTCCTCATAGCATTTCAGAATCAAATAACAAACATGACTAACCTCACTCACACAGTCTGTGTCCACAGCTGCTCAGGTCAAAGGTCAGTATCACCCCCACAGAAGCCTCTGTGATGCCTTCACTGTCCAGGAGCTTCTTCACTGGTGCCGTCGCGCCCGCAGTTCACTAAATGACCACCGTGTGGTGTCTCTGTCTCTCTGTGTGCAGGTCCTCACGCAGACACGGCGAGCGGCTGTCAGAATCTTCAGTGCGGCTTCAGAGCTTGCTGTCGCTCAGGGGAGTGACTCCGCCCCCTTGCCCCGCCCCCTACCCCTCCCTTAATAAAAAAAAAACTCGTCACGTCTCCTTTTCTCTTGCACTTTATCACGGGAAAATACCGTCGGCTGTATTTTGTGTCACGTCTAAAAAAAAAAAATGTTTCTCGATGAAACTGTAACGTTAGTTTCCACGGAAACTACATCCTTTAAAAAAAAGGAAAGTTAACGTCGGTCTGCAGGTGAACGTCCCGTCGCCTTTTTTTTCTGTTTATGGAAAATAAAAACTAGGGGGGAAAAAAACCATGAACAAGTTATTTAGTTTGTTTTCTGCCGTTTGTTTGTTTTTTTCATTAAAACTTTATTGACTCTGCTTCTCTATAGTTTATAATCGGCATCATGTGACATCACTGTGCTGTTTTCATGATGTGGATAATTAAATGGGAGTTCAATGATGTTGACCGTTGTCATGGTGATTGATTTTCAGACAGGAAGTCATTTTTCTATTCTGGAGCTGCAACAATTAACTGATACTTAAGTTATTAAATTAATTGTAAACTATTATGATAAAGAGTTTGAGTTTTTTTTTGTTTTGTTTTTTTTAAACAACCATCTAATTTGACAATCTTAAAAGGGATAGTTCAGGGTTTTTTCAGTATGGTTGTAAGAAGAACTGACAGAGTCTCTGTAAAAACATGGCAGCCAGTGGGGAATTTAACAAATGACTCTTAATTAAATCTTTATCTCACTGTTAGACAGACTTTTCCAACAGGAAACTGAAGTTTATAAACCACTCACTCTCCCACACCAAAGTCCGTAAAATCACTGATTTCCTCTATGGACTTTGGTGTGGGAGAGTGAGTGGTTTACAAACTTCAGCTTCCTGTTGGAAAAGTCTGTGAGATAAAGACGTGAACATGATCTGAAGATGTCATGGACTTAAACTAAGGTAGATTTTTATCAAGTGTGTCTTTCATTAAGGGGCTAAAATCTGGTTTTCTATGTGTCAGTACCTCAAACAACCACACTTCAAAAAATAATTTTGATCCACACTGAATAAAACAACAGTTTGTGATTCATAAAAATGACTTTAACAGGTGGAGATTATTAGATTAAGCCTTTTTTTTAGTAGCTAGAATTAGTTCATCCCCAATGGGAGTTTATGTCCTGCGTGTAGTAAACCGGTAAACATAAAGAAAATAAGAACTACCTTTTTGAAGTTTGTGAATATAATACCTAATAAATCAAAACAGACATGAAATCTTACTGAAAATGTGACATTTAATGAAGGTGGATTTTACATGAATAAAGTCACAATTAAAAACATATGTTACAGCTGAGTGCAGAGCAGACGTACTGTGTTGGAGCAGAGGTCAGGTGCGGACCAGCGAGGCCAGGTAAACCCACACGGACAGGACGTTGTTGGGGTACGGGTGAACGTACACGGCCAACGCAAACTCCACGTTGGACGCCTGGACGTTGTGAACTCCGGTGCTGTGCACGGCCTCAATGATGGGCCGGATCTCGGAGAACGGCAGATGCAGCGGGAACCCTGAAATCTGACGACAAAAAAAAAAACAAGGTGAAGGGTAAGACGTCGGCTCATTGGCTCGATGACTGATGACATCACACAGTTTACAGCCACGCCCACTTCTCGGACTCGCAGTCCCAGCACCAACGGTATTATGTTCCCAGAACTAGGAATTTCTGAGTCCGGAGTTTTGTGGAATACAATTAAAAATATTAAAAAATATATTTTATTTTCTAAGAATAAAATGCACGACTGGGGCCCCACAACTTTCTATGAAGTTATAATGAAAACAGGCTCATGTTTCAAGAACAGTGAACATCATTTTTATGATAATAATCTCATCTGTTAAAATCCTTGGTGTGATGATGCCTTTAAATGCACTTAAATTTGATAAACAAGTAAATTCTGTGATTAAGAAAAGATTTTATAAACCTAGACTTTTAGCACAGGTCAAAGGTACCTCCCCCCCTAGATATCTGGAGAGGATAATCCATGCTTTTATCACCTCGCAGCTGGATTACTGCAACTCGACCAGCCACGGATGCATCGTCTACAGCTCGCCTTCTGACTAGAAAGCACAAACATTACCATGTAATGCCTATATTGGCCTACTTCCACTGGCCACCACTGGGTTTAAGGATTCATTTTACTGGTTTTTAAATCATTAAATGTATCTGACACTGGAAGTCCCAAAGACAAAGCTAAAGGCCAGAGGTGATAGATCTTTTGCTGTGGCAGCTCCTCGCCTTTAGACCGTCCTGCCCTTACACGTCAGATCTGCCCAGACTGTTGAGCTCTTCTTTAAAAACCTACTTTTACTCCATGGCGTTTAATTCGAGTTGAGCTGGACTCCCGTCCTGTTGTTTGTTTGTCTGCATTTATGTGCTTTTTATTATGCTTTGTATAGTTTTATAGCTTTTATTTGTTGCTGGTTTCTTTACTCATTCTGTACAGCACTTTGGTCAGCCTTGGTTGTTTTTAAATGTGCTTTATAAATAAAAATTGAATTAAATTGAATGATGGAATATTAGGTTATACTTTGAAGCACATATCACCTATTCATATTGATTTTTCTTCAAACTGCTGGACTTTTGTCAGGTGACCAGTCCAGATGTTCATTGGCCCCAAGAAAGTAAAAATAATAAATATAATAAACATCTCAAAGTCACCGAGTTAAGTGACTTTTTTTTTTTGGCATCTTCAAGGTTAAAATGAAACCAAGTGTGTGAAGGTTCAGGGTTTAAGGGGTCACTGGGACACGAGCCAGACTCACCCTGTTGTCTCCCAGCAGGCTTTGCAGCTCGTGACGGTGTCCCTCGGCTACGTCCCGCCCCCCGCTCTGCTCCAGTTTAGGCAGGAAGTGTTTGAGGGTGGTGATGCAGTGGCGGTTCCAGCGGGTCGGCTGACGGGGGCGCCACTCCATGATCTTCTCCTTCAGGATTTTCTCAATTCTGATTTAGATTTAGAAACGGTGAAGAATGTGAGTGTGTGTGTGTGTGTGTGTGTTCTTGCACTTGCTGCAGAGTGAGGACCAAAATTCATATAATTCCTACAGAGTGAGGACATTTTGGCTGGTCCTCACTTTTTTCACCCCTTAAAATGGCTTTTTCAGGGTTAAGACCTGGTTTTAGGGTTAGGGTTAGAACTTGGTTTGGGATAGGGTTAGGCATCTAGTTGTGATGGTTAAGGTTAGGGTAAGGGGCTAGAGAATGTGTTATGTCTATGAGGGTCCTCATTCTGATAGAAGCACAAACATGAGTGTGTGTGTGTGTGTGTATTTGCTGCCAAGTGAGGACCAAAAATCATATAAAACCTACGGAATGAGGACGTTTTGTCTGGTCCTCACTTTGTTTTTTTTCAGGGTTAAGACCTGGTTGTAGGGTTAGGGTTAGAATTTGGTTTAGGTTAGGGTTGGGGTTAGGGTTGAGTGGTTCATTGTAGGACCTTTTGCACTGGCCTATGGATTTGGCATACTTGAGCCTCCATAAGGGAAGTAGAAGAAATGGTGCTGATACACAAAACCCCAAACAGCACAGTTTGGCTGCCTCATGAGACTCTTTTCTAGGGAAAAAAAATACATGAAGTCTACATCTATCTCCATAAAAACAGGAACATTAAAGAAGAATAATCATAAAATTGTGAGAAAGGGCCAAGTGCTAAAAACAGTAAAAGGTGCTTACGTGTGCAATAAATAGTGTAAGTGCTGGTCCTCACTTTGTTAAAGGGCTTTACCAGGGTTAAGACCTGGTGTTAGGGTTAGAATTGGGTTTAGGTTAGGGTCAGGCATCTAGTTGTGGTGGTTAGGGTTAGGTTAAGGGGCTAGAGAATGTATTATGTCTGGGTTAGTGTGGGTTAGGGTTGAGTGTGTGTGAGCTGATGCGGTGACGTACCGATCCTGGAGCTCTGCAGCCGCTGCTCTGTCTGTGCGTCGATACACCAGCTCCTCCGGCTACAAACACACCAACACATCAACCACGAGCACAGACACAGACTTTGACATGAGCGCCCCCTGTCCCCAGAAAAGAGCTACAACAATGGAGGCTCAGGGTCTGTTGCACACAACGACGGGTTTAGAAGAATCTGCTAAAGTCTTTTATCGTATCAGCTTCATGTGGTGTTCACGCATAAGTTAAAGCCACCAGAGAGATCTCAGGCCTGTTCCATTGTGAAATCATCAAGTGTGTGTTTGAGTGTTTGAAAATTATATGGCAAATACAGTACTCTTACAGCATTAAAACTGTGGTCAGAGATTTGTCGTAAAATAATAGTGGTAACAAGAAGTAGCTGCACTTTTATACACTACCGTTAAAAGTTTGGGGTCACTTAGAAATGTCCTTATTTTTGAAAGAAAAGCGCTGTTTTTCAATGAAGATAACATTAAACTAATCAGAAATACACTCTAAACATTGTTCATGTGGTAAATGACTCTTCTAGCTGCAAACATCTGGTTTTTAATGCAATATCTACAGAGGTGTATAGAGGCCCATTTCCAGCAACCATCACTCCAGTGTTCTAATGCTACATTGTGTTTGCTAATTGTGTTAGAAGGCTAATGGATGATTAGAAAAGCCTTGTGCAATGATGTTAGCACGGCTGAAACAGTTTAGCTGCTTAGAGAAGCTATAAAAGTGACCTTCCTTTGAGCTAGTTGAGTATCTGGAGCATCACATTTGTGGGTTCCATCGAACCTCGTCAATGTCTCGACTATATTTTCTCTTCATTTTGCAACTCATTTGATCAATAAAAGTGTGAGTTTTCATGGGAAACACAAAATTGTCTGGGTGACCCCAAACTTTTGAACGGTAGTTTATATCGCAGAACAAACTGGGTTTCCATGCAGCTCAGGTTGCATCCATACAGTGCTCAAAATAGCCACTAGAGGGCGCTCACACACTTGATCATTTCACAACGTGACAAGCACGAGCACCCTCTGGTGGCCACTATAGTTAATTTAAACAAACTTCTAATTTGTTTTGGTAATTCTTAAAAAATAATTACACATTAGGCATTAGCAACGGTGTGCCTTCTCTCGCTTTATGGCAGGTGGCAACAACAACTGTCATAAAATAATGGTGTTAACAGGAAGTAGCCACACTTTCGTACGGATCAGGTCGTGTCAACGCAAGACAAGTGGCCATACAGGGCTCAAAATGGCCACCGATCTCGCGTTAACATTGTCTCTACTTGATCCGCACTGGAAACCCGAAATGCTCTACGATATATAAAATTGTGAGTACTCCTTGTTAGCGCTATTATTTTACGACAGACCGATGTTAACTTGTGCGTCAGCTGTAAATGAGGAGTCCACTTTGATGACGCAGACTCGGGTGATGGGGACATGTCTGGACGGTGGACACTCACCTGAACGCTGGACAGTCCCGGGTGAGAGAATGAGCGGGAGAAAAACGGCTTCCATAGATTGGATTTTGTGACGTCAAAGTTCATCCTCATTGGTGACGCGTATTCCTGGATGTTCAACCAAACCTGAGTGAGAGAGAGAGAGAGAGAGAACATTCAGTGATGAGGAACGGCTCGAAGAAGAGTGAGACGTGACAATGTGGACAGATGATAAAAAGGACGCTCACGTTGTCTGCGTTGACCAGGCAGCCGACGGCCTGCAGGGGGCAGAAGGTGTCGTACTGACCGTAGAACTGACCGCTGCTGGGATTCCAGATCAGGTACCGGCTCTGCTCCAAGGTCAGGACATACGCTGTAGGTCCCTGAGACATAAACAGTCCAGAAATATCACTGCTGCTACTTATTTCTGGGTTTTTTTTAAAGTGTGGTTGTATAAGGTACTGAAATGGCACTAGAAAAATACATATTTTTACCACTTAAGACTCTGATTCTGATTAAAACCTATTTCAGTGACTTTACATCACGGGACACAGTTGTTGATCCACTGCTGCCTCCATCAGAAAGTTCAAATGTCTTATTTTGTCCATTCGGCATTTAAAATCTTTTGTTCAGATTAACTTCAGTGACACAAAGTGACCACACGAGGCAGCAGTGGATCAACAACTCCTGTGTCCCTGTGATGTAAAATCACTGATTTTCTCTATGGACTTTGGTGTGGGAGAGTGAGTGGTTTACAAAGTTCACTTTCCTGTTGGAAAAGTCTGTCTAACAGAGAGATAAAGATGTGAACATGTTCTTAAGATCATCATAGACTTAAACTGACACTGATTTCATTCGGTGAGACTTTTGTTAAGTTGCTAAAATCTGTTTTTCATTGTGTCTTCACTGAATCTAAATTTAACTCCCTGTAAATCTGATAAATTAGTGTTTCTCACCTCTGGTATTGCTGTGCCAATAATGAGCCAGGCCTTTTTGCCCATAGACAGGAAGTAGTTGCACAACAGTACGGCATGTTCTTCTTCATCTCCTGCGAGGAGGGTGAGGAATTGCTGTAACAAACAATAAAGACATATTATTCCTGCCGCATTAACCAAAAGGAAGTCAAAACAAATGACAAAGTATCTAAAAGTATCAGAAAATTAACCACTCACACCACCGTGTTTCACAGTGGGGATGGTGTTCTTTGGGTTATACGTCTCTCCCTTCTTTCTCCAAACATAAACAATGTCTCTATGGACAAAGAGCTCTAGTCTCATGTGACCAAAGGACATGCTTCCAGTATAAATAAGCTGTGTTTTCATAGTGGACCAATAATTTCATCCTTAACTGTATACACTGGATATACAATACAATATACTTTTATTGTCATCATGGGGAGAATAAAATGTCAGACTTGATTGGACCTCATGATGCCTTCACAGATACAATACAATAAAGTTATATCATTTTACATTATATACACGTATATTTGTGATTCATATAACCTTAAGTATTATTATAATTATTATTATAAAAATATTGCACACTGTTGATAACAATATTTAACAATTATATTTAGTATTGTATTCTGTATATCTGTGGATATTGAAAGAGCGACCGCATAAAATCGTGCGGTGGCCACATGTGGCCCGCGGGCCGCGAGTTTGAGACCTCTGGTATAGACAGCGTGAGGCAGAGTTGACTCACGTCACAGGTGCTCCACAGGTCACAGGTGAAGGAAAAGGTCACTCTGTCCGGCAGAGACGGAATGAGAGAGACGAAGCGAGCGACCAGAGCCTGAGAAGAAACAGAGGGAGGAGCCGCGTACATGAGAGGAACAGGAAGCTGAGTGTCAGCGCCTCATCCATTCATCCAGGTAAGCAGGACAACAAAAATAAAAAGCTCAGAATGTCAATTATTTTCTTGATTTCAGTCCGTAACGATGTTTAACATGGGTGACAGGTTTGATACGTTGACGTCAGACTCACCGTCGCCTCCTGCTGGTTGTTAGGAAACGCGTCCAGCAGCTCCTGCGGGGGGTTGAGCGCTCGTATGTAGCGCGTGATAAAGACGGTTTTGCCGCTGAGGTCGATGACGGTGGTGACGCACGGTCGGTCCGGGTACGACTGAGCCGCCTCCCTCTCAAATCTGTCTGAGGCCTGAAGCAGGCGCTCGTCCTCCTGACTGTCAAACTGTCACACCACGGGGTCACAAGGTCACGGCAGGTCAAAGTCACTTAGTCAACCAATGATGAGTGATGACATGAATGAGATGAATACATGAGGAGAAGGAAGGAGGAGGAGGAGGAGGAAGAGTTCTGAGGCACTTTTACCTTCACTTCCCTGATCTAGAACATGCAGCAAAGCAAAACCAACCAAGTGACACAGAAAGATGAAAAGAAAATCATTTAAATTATTAAAAATAAAAGTATATACACACATACGCTTCAACATGTGACATAAATATGCGACCTGCACCAACAGCCTGCGAGAAACTGAAGTTTATGAACCACTCACTCTCCCACACCAAAGTCCATAGAGAAAATCAGTGATTTTAGCTCACAGCACACAGGAGTTGTTGATCCACTGCTGCCTCCATCAGTAACTTCAAATGTCTTATTTAGTGAATTCAGTGTTTAATATCCCTCATTCAGATTTACCTCATTGACACAAAGTGACCACACGAGGTGATGGAGGCAGCAGTGGATCAACAACTCCTGTGTGCTGTGATGTAAAATCAGTGATTTTCTCTATGGACTTTGGTGTGGGAGAGTGAGTGGTTTATAAACGTTTCTTTCACTGAGATAGTGATTAGTTTTCTGATAGAAGATTCAATTTTTTAATGAACACATAAATATATGTCAAAGTAATCTGCATGCTCCTGCCAAAAAAAGGAAATTAAAGGGCAGTTTCAGTTTTTTTTTTAAATTGTGGTTGTATGAGATGCTGACACAATCAGTCACAATCATTATGAAACACAGAGTCTCACTCTGTAAACATAAAATCTATGCCAGTCTTTGACAACAATATTTAAAGAATATGATTACAGCTCTATCTTGCATTAGACAATCTTTTCAGCCTGGCAACTGAAGTTTGTAAACTGCTCATTCTCCCACACCAAAGTCCATAGAGAAAATCAGTGATTTTAGCTCACAGGGACACAGGAGCTGCTGGTCTACTGCTGCCTCGTGTGGTCACTTTGTGTCACTGAGGTAAATCTGAACAAAGGATTTCAAACAAAGAATTTTATAAAATAAGACATTTGAACTTAGTGATGGAGGCAGCAGTGGATCAACAACTCCTGTGTGCTGTGATGTAAAATCACTGATTTTCTCTATGGACTTTGGTGTCCATAGACTTTGGTTTATTATAGATATTAGCTGCCAAAGACTTTATTAGGTATGCCCTTAAAAAACCTGAGTCTTTACAAAAAGGGAAAATTATCCAAGACTAAATAAACTCTCATTAAAACCATGAAATCCTCCAGCACTTCATGCTTCAGTCTGATATTAGTTCAACATTAAACTTGACAAAAACAGCCGATGACGCCAGTAATTCTACTGCATTTGCTTCGCCACTGCACATTTCTGTATCCAGTGATCTTGGAACATTTTCAAATATTTTATAATATTTACTTGATCTTTTTACTTTAATGAGCTGTAATCATCAAAGCAAAAAGAAATATATTAGATTATATATCATGAATCTAGAATATAGTGGAGTTTCACTGTTTCACTTAAATTATGAACAGAAATGATGAGTCTTATGTGATTTTTCTACCTGTTTTGAGATGAACGTGGACACGAGCTGATACTAACTAGTGCAGTGAAACAGCAGCAGAGACGCGACTGACCTTCTCCCTGATGGACTCTCCAGGCACCAGGTGAGGTTCGATGGTGATGAAGAGTGTGATGAAGGTTCCTTCACTCAGGCTCCTCAGGATGTCATAACCACTGTTGGTGCTGTGGCTGCGCTCTTTACTGTAGCCCAGCAGCACGGCAGGCGTGTTCACTTTAAACGTCCCATCAATCTGACACACGGAAAAAACAACAACAACAACAACAACAACAACAACATAATGAAATAAAATATCGAAATCCCAGCAGATTTTAGCCAGTTTACAAAAAAAATCACCTGATATAATCTTTGTTAATTTAAGTCTACGATATCATAAGAATATGTTTATGTCTTTATCTCACTTTTCCAACAGGAAACTAAAGTTGTCTCCCACACCAAACTCCATCAGTAAGTTTGAATGTCTTATTTTGTCAATTCGGCATTTAAAATCCTTTGTTCAGATTAACTTCAGTGGACTTTGGTGTGGGAGAGTAAATAGTTTACAAACTTCATTTTGTACAATATCTTAAGAACATGTTCAGGTCTTTATCTCACTGTTAAACAGACTTTTCCTACAGGAAATTGAAGTTTGTAAACCACTCACTCTCACACACCAAAGTCCATAGAGAAAATCAGTGATTTTTACATCACAGCACACAGGAGCTGTTGATCCACTGCTGCCTCCATCACTAAGTTCAAATGTCTTATTTTGTCAATTCGGCATTTAAAATCCTTTGTTCAGATTAACTTCAGTGGACTTTGGTGTGGGAGAGTAAATAGTTTACAAACTTCCTGTGAGCTAAAATCACTGATTTTCTCTATGGACTTTGGTGTGGGAGAGTGAGTGGTTTACAAACTTCACTTTCCTGGTGGAAAAGTCTGTCTGTCTAACAGTGAGATAAAGACGTGAACATATTCTTCGGATGGCAAAAAAAGGTTTGTGAGGTCACAGTGACATATGACCACCAAAATCTGATCAATCAATCAGATTATCCAGTGAAACCCCATAGAAGAAAAATAACATCTTTGAGTGAATTCTTAAGAAATCTCAAGTTGGGCTGCAACAGATGTAAATAATCAATGAACCTGTTGGTACTTGTTTGGTTCATAAAATGTCAGAAAATGCCGGTCAGTGATTGTCAAACCTGGAAACGATGATGTTCTCAAATATGTTGTTTTGTCCATAAACCAAAATAATTGAGTTTTGATTATTTATTTGTTATATAGAGCAAAGAAACCAGAAAATATTTACATTAAAGAAGCTGAAAAATCAGAAAACTGGTTTTAATTTTATTTTTTTTTTTTTAAATCCTCAAACTGAATTAAATGGATTTTAAAAACCATTAAATGTCACCAGGTTTGTAGACGCAGCATCCGTATATCACAGTATCGAAGAAACACAATCATCATAACTCTCACCCTGGACTGAGAATAGATGGTGCTGAAGGGAATCTTCACAGAACCTAACCAGTGCTTCTCTGCTCGGGTGTGAATAGATTTACTGCCGTCTTTGTCGTTCTGAGAAAAACAAAAACAAAAACTCTGGAGTTAAAGTGTTTCCTCGCAAAAAACAAAACAAAACAAAAAAACACTGAGACAAAAGAGAATCTTACTCACCACTCCAGTTTCATAAACCACTTCATCAAATATGTTGATGAAGACTTCATCTTTGACCGACTGCAAACTGGCAATGCTGTAGTCACCACTGGGGGCGCTGCGGAGAGCAAACGAGAAATGTGTCTGTTCATTTGTGGGTTTGTTTGTAGAATTATGGTAAAAAAAACTACTCAACGGAACTGTATGAAACTTGGATGGAGGCCGAGCCAAAGAAGAACCTGGTGAATTAATAAAAACACACAGCAGTGACTCCGCCCCCAGACTGATGCCACACACACCATGAGCAGTTTTTGAACTCACAACCTCAGGTCTTGTCCACACAGACACAGAAATGTCCCTTATAAGATCTTTTTTCCTCTCCCGATTTTAAAAGGTTTTGCATAAACATGACATTGTTTCAAGAAAAAGAATGTCCTCACTAAAAGCTGTAGTACATACGCAAGCCCTGTATGTGGCGCTGTAACACTGCTACAGAAAAGATAAGATAAGATGTTTTGTTCTATATCTGTGGATTTAACAAATCTGCCAACATTGCAGAAAGAACAGAGCCGATCGAGTGAATCTGTTTCTATTTAAATGTTATGCACTACAATATTTATGTTAATTCATCCCCAAGTTTTACGCGCTTTCACGCTGTACGTAATAGAGCCAATAAGTGACGATTTTTCTTGACCCAATTTTAATTTCTCATCCTCATCTGACAAAATTTCACTGTTAATTGATAACAAACAATACAACAAAAACTGCTTAACTTCAGCTACCAGATTTTGAACAACACTCATGGTCTGTGTCTTCAATCTGCTTGTTATGTCTGTACTGCAGGGACTTAAATACAGTATTTTCAATTAAATTTGTGTTAAACATTAAATACATAAAACTGGTCATCAAAAAACCAAACAAAAAAAAATGCTTGGATGGAAAAATAGAGTTTCTATATCGAGTTTCTGAAAACAAAAAGGGGAGTAATTTGTACTAACTGGCTAATTAACAAAAAATTTTCTTGATTTCAACCAGTTTAAGACTCTTCTGGACTCAGTGTTGTTCACCTGAAGGGCAGCAGCAGCTCCTCGTTCCAGCACGGGTTTGGTCCGTCCGCTGTGGTCGTTTGAAGAACCGAGCGCTGGAAGGAAACTTCAACAAACGGCCTCACTTGTACCTGTAACACACACATACACTGGTTTCCATGAATACAGAGGACATTTACATTGACTTTCCTGCAGACTTACTCTAACCTTAACCATAATTACTAGTGTCCTAACCCTAACCCTGACCCCTAACCTTAACCTAACCCTAACCTCAGCCTAACTTTAAAACATGTCTTCACCTTAAAATGGAGTCATTTACGTTATGGGGACTTGATTTTTGTCCCCATAAGGAAGACAAGTCCCCATAATGTGAGTGTGGAGACACATTTAGGTCCCCACAACATAAGGAAGACCAGCTACACACACACACACACACACAATAATTGATGCCAATTTTTTTTACCTATATATTTTGACAGATTTTCTTTTTTTGTTTCTCCATTCTGATAAAATATAACAGTTAACTTCAGTAGACACTAGGGGGTGCCATATAAGTGTAAACCTCAGCTTTAAAACTTATTTTAATAAATAATAATCCACCAAAGCTGATGGAGTGGAGTTTACCTGTCCGATGAGCCAGTCGCTGCCCTGGATGACGCCCTGAGACGACGGTCCAGGTTTACTGAAACAACATAAAATTATGTAGTTTGTTTCTGTGGGTAAATGAAATTCATTGGTTTATTGGTTAGTGATCACCAATCATTTATTTATTAATTCAAGGAATATCCATTGGTCTGTTAACGGAATAATTAGCTTGAGAAATTTCAAACTTGGCAGGTGATTTACTATGGGTACCAGGGTGTGTAGCGTCGACTTTGGACAAAAAAAAATGTGAGCAATATCAGAAGAAGAGTGCGAGGTATATCGTTAAACGAGCCACTCCCACCCCCTCTCACAAAGAAGTGAATGGAGACGGATGCCATCCCCTCAACGGGCTCTCACAGCGACCGCCATTTCCACCGTGTGGCACTAGAGAGACCACCAATGTATAGCAAATGCAGACAGTACCCTGAAGGCTTCATACAAGTGAAACGACGTTTGTTACTGAAGGCGTACTTCCTGTTGTAGGCGGAGCAATGACTGGCTTTGCAGGTTATCATTGAGGAGCGATTGGCCCTAAAAAGGATTAAAACAGCCAACTTCCTGCTGAGTTCAGGTCATGTCCCGATTGACTTTTTTGTGTGTCTTGGGCTATAACATGTTCCTACCAAGTTTAGTGAAATTCGGTGCAACTTAAAGGGGTATTTTTCAACCTGGGCCCTATGTTTATAAACGCGGCTGTGTATGTGAATACTACTTACAACAGGTTTCATAAGTGGTCCAGTAGTTTGGCTCCGGCGGCAGCCGCGACAGGCTGCAATCTAATGGGGTAAATCTAATGTAATCTAATGGGGCCATCACGCCATTCTGAGTTATATCCATAAAAAGTCAATAAATGGCTCGGATTGTGTGGATCAGTGAACGCATCACAGCAGCACAGAAACAAGCTGGTGTCACAGAGAAGGTGACCCAGACACGTGCTTTCCTGACAACACAGCAGTGCAGTGTCCCCACTCGTCTTCTAAACAAACCTACACCCTCCTGTTACAATAACAATTGGAGTCATTTATTGGCGAAAACAATTGTTCGGCAATCTTCGGCAATGCAAGTTAACCCACTCAAAAATGACCAAAAAGCCACAGAAGAATAATAATAATAATAATAATAATAATAATAATAATTTGAACAAAAACAATATGTTTGTGCCAGGAGTATGTGCTCAGGCCCTAAAGAAGACACGAGAAGAGGTGGAAGCCTGCCGTGTGCTAAATCCTACAAACATACTACAGGGTTGCCGTGGTAACACACATAGTCTGCTGCAGCTAATGGGAGAATAAAATGTTAAAAAATGTCTTTTTAACTAGAAATTCCTGTAAAATTCATTCACTTGGGTCAGATTTTAATTTTTTGCAGGTCCTGGTGTGAACACCAAGTTTGGTGAGGAAAGAGAAAGTAAAAGACAAAGATGATGGAAAAGAATCATCAGAGCAGATACACACCAGTTGGTGCTTATAACGGTACTGAAGCTCCATGAGTGAAGCGCTGGACACCTACTTGCTCTGCGGCCTCCGGACGGGGACGTCGTACGCGCGGATGATGTTGACCAGCAGCTTGATGTCTCCGTCCGACAGATTCTGAGCCGTCACCTTCTTTCTCTCTTTCCTCTGAGGTTTCAGTGGACGTTTGGGCTCGGCCAGTTTGAAAAGGTTGATTCCCAGAATCCTGAGAGTGTCGAGAATCAATGTTAGACTCAGACTGAACATGAGGGACTTAAAGACACACATATCACTGATATTTTCTTTGACGCAGTTCAGTCCCTCCAGGCTTTGGCAGTTTTAAAATCACAATAGTGATGTGTCGACTAAAGATGGGGGGGACGTGTAGAGGTCAACAGATATGGGATTTTCTATTGGCACTTTTCAAATATACAGTTCCAGCACGGCCTGGCTCTACTCGGTTTGGTATCAGACATGTTGTTCTTCATAGTTCCTCGTCAATGTGGTCGTCATAGAAACAGCTGTGACGACACAAAGACACAAACAAATGACGGTCAAAGCAGTTGTTTTGTTTGCAGTGAATCATTTTTCTCAGTTTTCTAAACAGATGAGTTCACTGAATGGTTCAGTACTTCCTGCATGAGCGGAGCACAGACTCCGTCTGACACAGTCACTGAAGTGAAATACGGCTAAACGGCTTGTGATTGGGCTCACCATCTCCGTCTTTCAGCAGCGCTGTCGCTAAATACACCAGACTCCTCTGTTAAATATGGACATTTTACAAATGTCCTTGTTAAATGTTGCAGATTAACGCATGTTTTCAGGATTTTTAAGTCCTTTTAAACTGATCTACAGTTCGGCATTGTTCGCTTTGATTCTTGCGTCGGACGTCGCGCTCACGGTTCCCTTATAGTTCCCAGAGGGTCTGAAAACTGCTTCATCTACACAGGTTAAAGGTCACTATAGAGGTGAAACTCAAACTAAAGGGGATTAAACTAAAGACACGTGGGCTTAAAGAAGAACAACGTACCCAGAACCTGCACCACTGTTAAAAACACACGGCAGAAGAACAGAGAAGAAACGTTGGAACATGAAATAATTCACAACATTCACATGAAGAAATAATGAAGAACATGTGCAGATCAACAGCCCGACAGACGGTGATGACGTGTGAATTTGACCAACATTTTTCTTCTTCTCTGATCGAAAAGAAGACCACAGTATTGAAGTTTCCAGAGGAATGCAGATCAAAGAGGCCGCTGCTTCTGCTGCCGCTGCTGCTGCTGCTTCAGGCCAAACTAATGTTCTCACGTCAGCCTGTGATTTGTGTGAATCCTCTCGTTCTTTGTGATGAGATGATTTGGCAGATGATTCCACAGTGGGAGGAATCCAGGTTATCTGACTTCTGCCTTTACAACAGGAGCACAGAGTTCTTCTAGGTCTCCTTCTTCTAATTCTTCTAGGTCTCCTTCTTCTAGTTCTTCTAATTCATGCTCTTCTAGTTCTTCTGGATCTTCTGGTTATTCTCATTTGTGTTCTTCAAGTTCTTCTATATCTTCGTCATCTAGTTCTTCTGGGTCTAGTTCGTGTTCTTCCTCTACTTCATGTTTCTCTTGGTTCTTCTAGTTCGTGTTCTCCGTCAAGTTATTCCAGGCCTTCTTCCAATTCTTTTGTGTTCTTCTAGTTTGTCTCCTTCTTCTACTTCTTCTATTAGTTTGCATTCTTCTCTAGTTCTTCAAGTACTCGTAGTTCTTCTAGTTCGTTGTCTTCTCTAGTTCTTCTTCTAGTTCACATTCTTTTTGTACTAGTATTCTAATTCATGTTCTTCTAGGACTTCTTCTTATTCAAGTTCTTCTAGTTCTTCTAGTTCGTGTTCTTCTGTTTCTTCTAGGTTGTTCTTCCAGTTCTTCTTCTTTGAGGTTTAAGAGCAGCTTGAATCCATGATGTTGCACCGCTGCCATCTTCCGGAGCTAAAAAACTTCTACACTCCCCAGTCCACCAAACTCTCTAACCGTTAATGTTTGAGATGGATTCTCTTCTGTGACCCAATCACCCAGTCAGCATGAAGTGGGCGTATTTTCCGTGGCTGCAGTTGGACGTGCTTGAGTCGGAAATGACACAGGAATTTGCATTTCTTCTAAAAATGCCCCAGGAAATTAGCACATTCTCTTGTGTCCTGCATGTAAAACCAACCTGAGCTAAAAATGGCTTCATGTTGGGTGAGAACATGACAAACTGCAGGAGCATTTACCCGATGCTTGGTATCTCCTCTTCAATCACTAAGTCAGACAGCAGGTAGTGATGTTTGGCAAAAAGAAATCTGTTGATGACTGATTCCCTGATCTGTGGGTAAAAACAAAAACAAAAAATGATGACATTCAATGTCAAAAAGATCTCAGTTGTCTTTGTATCGTCAGGAGTTTGTTCTGTTGCCTCGCGTCAACCACTGGAAAAAAAACTACAACAAATGTGATCATAAAAGTCTGGACAGAAACTGATTTTTATGTTTGTTTTTGCTAATTTGATTCATTTTGGGGAATTTTTGTGGCAAGAACAGAAATCAAAATAATTGGCATTATTTGAAAAAAATAAAAATAAATAAAAATATGCTGCACTTCTATGGTATTTTTTTTATGACAAATTCAATTAAATTTATGAAATAACTTTCACAACATTTGATCGCAAACACTAACAGTTTTAGAGACTTTTAAGCCTCTTCTTCACCAACTGACTCAGACAATAATAACAGTTTAGTTTAAGAGAGTTTCCACTGTACTATAAATACCATATAATACGACTATAACTTTCAACAATACAATAAATAACATACATATATTAATATATATTTTATTAGCAAGTACAAATATAAATAATATACTATAATATTCAACTGTACCAAAAAAGAACAGCTTTGCAGACTTTCAACTGCACTATAAAAAAAACTATTGTTTAATCGTCTACATTAATTATAATATAACATAATAATATAGTAACTTTTAACAATAAATAACAGTGTTATAGACTTTCAACCATTGTTCCTAGTAAAGGACAGGTTAAATGGAGAGGACAAATTTTCCTGAAGGGATCAATAAAGTACAAATTATTATTGTTATTGTCATAAATATTAAGAATAATATAAAAAAATACTTTCAAATACGTTTTCAATAAGAGAACGTTTTTTAGTAATATAGTCCTGGTGAACACAGGTGTCTGCGTTGGTGATTGATTATTTTATTTACCTATTATTTACAGTAAACACTGATACCATGTTGACTGCAGACGTGTCTGTTTCTCACCTTCTGCAGGTATTTGGCCACTAAAGCTCTGTGCGAGTCCAGATGATGTTTGGTGTCGATAATCTCTCCTTCCTTCAGTCTCTTCTCATAATCCTGTAAACATTTCACACAAGAAGAAGAAGAAGAAGAAGAAGAAAAAGCAACAGCTTCATCAAATGATCAAAAATAAAAAAAATAGAAGCTGAAACGGAGGAAAAGAAACTGAAACTAAAACAGCACAGCATGTTATTGATCACATTAATTAAATGGAACTCGGCCACCATTAACAGGATTATTTACACCTGGGATTTTCTCTCTAATTTAAAACTTTACCACTTCTTGTAATTTTGTTAATACATTATTTTTCAACCCTTTTTAAACCTAATCACATTGTTTTTTTAACTTATTATTTACTTATATACTTGTTTTCTTGTTTATTTAGCTATTTTTCACTTTTTCCTTTCACCTTATAAGATGTTTTATACTTATTTTTACCTCTTTTATTAAACTCTTTTATTCATCTTAAACTTTTTTACGGACTTGGTCGTGTAGGAGTTTTCCAACTCCAGGAGATGGCACCACTGCAACATCATGGATGTTAGAAGAAGTAGTAGTAGTCGTCACATTTTTTTTTTCCCTTTCATGTTCTTTTTAAAAAATAGTAATGAATTGACTAAATGTCGTTCAATTTGGTCACTGTCTTGCATGGCTTTTTTAAGTTTTTCACGCGTTTATCATCAAAAGTGTTAAAAAGCAGAGTAGAATCAGGCTCTAGTGTCACGCAGAGACGACTCCACTGACCTGGAAGACTTTGTCCGTGACCTCTCTCTCCAGGGCAGGAACACATCTGTAATTCCGAAACTCCGCCACTTCCTGGTTGCGAAGTCTGAGCAGGCGGAATCGTCTGGAGCTCTCGAGCTCTTCGTCGGTCACGAAGTTAAACTCCTCTTGAAGCTGCTCCAGACGGAAATATTCTGGAGCGGTGACCTCTCCACTGCTCGCCACCTGGAGACAAACACACTCAGTACTGTGCAAAAGTCTTAGGCCACCATTAGATTTGTTGTTTTAGCAATGCTATAATGACCAAACTGTACAATTATTTCTCAATCACTTTATTGGAACACATCCTGAAAATATGGAGAAACACATATGCAGTTTGAAAATAACAACAAACAACAAAAATGCTTGTATAATATCAAATATTCAGTGTGAGCTACATTTCCTCTTGAACAATAACACAACCATGGCTCTTTAAAACCTGGAATGGAACCCTAATGTTATTGGTCAAACCTGTGTTTCTCCTACTATTTCATGCCAACAAATAGCTGCTGTGAAAAAGGTCTATTATACCTGGTTTACTCCAGACATGTTGGAGCATTACATACACATGTTGCACAAGTTCAACTCACTGACAGGTTGATCATATAGTAGAAGACTGACTTTTAGTCACATCTTTTCAATCTGAACGCCAACGATCATAAAAGTGACATAAAAACAACAAAGCTGCTGGTGGCCTAAGACTTTTGCACAGTACTGTACGTTTGTGCTGCTGTCCTTTTAAAGACACTCAGTGATTTCCATTCATTTGGACAGACAGAAAAAAAGCCTTATCACTAACCTTAACCTAACCACAATTCAAATAATAGTCCTAATAAACGAGGTTCTGCCTCATTAGGACCAGGTTTTGGTCTCCATAGGGACGACTGGTCCTGACAAGGTCAAATGAATACAAGAACACACAGACACTCATATAGATACATAATACCTAATTCTAACCTGAAAACCAAGTCTTAAATGACAAACAGCCATTTAAATGTGCGACAGGAAGTGAGAGCCAAAGCCAAAATGTGGCTCACTTCCTGTGCTTTACAGGCTTTTGTTCCTGGAGATCGTCATTGTTAGAATTGTTATGTTTGACTCATGATGTTCAATTAGGTTTTGTGTATTTGAATAACTAAAAATATGTTTGTTTGTTTTTTAAGTCTTTTTTTTCCATATTTGTTTTTTAAATATATTGGAGTTAATTCTTTGTTACTGCCGCTTGCCAACTTTGTGTATTTTTCCTTTTTGTCTCTTTGTTTCATTAAGAAAGTTGAGGTTTACTGTACGATCCTATGGCTTTTTGACTTCTGCTATTTGGACAGCCCGAGGCCAAGAAGAAAAAAATAGCGCTCATAACCAGAAGGTCACAGGTTCTACTTCTATGGTCACTTTATAATTTTAATATATTTTATACAGTTGTATAAAACATTTTATTACCTATAGTTTTATAAATCACTTTTACTTCCAAGGTCACTTTCTATCTATCTATCTATCTAAGCTAGTTAGCTAAATAGCGTCTCTATCTATCTATCTATCTATCTATCTATCTATCTATCTATCTATCTATCTATCTATCTATCTATCTATCTCCTGAAGTGCCCGTGAGCCAGGCATCCAATCTCCCATTACTCCCATCATGATTAGTGCTGCCCAGTTTGTGCGTTCACCATGAGTGTATAATAAGGATGAGGTTAAACGCAGAGGTCAACTTCATTATCACTAATTGGTATGTGTGCAAAAATGGCTATTTCTAATTTGGTGTACTCAACTTAAGTTCTAAAACTCACTTTGAGCAGCTGCATGATGGAGGCGTTTTTTGGATCGTTGGGGTCCAGTCGTGACTGCGTCGCCCAGTCGGCGATCTTCTTCATGTCATACAGTCCAGAAGCACCGATGTATGAGACGGCGTCGAGGCGTCCCAGTCCACTACAACACACACACAGATTAATATATGAGAAGCTAACAGGCTTGTGACGCAATTAATCGCTAATCCAATCCAACTTTATTTGCAAAGCACTTTAAAACAACCACAGTGGACTAAAGTTCTGCACAGAATAATAAATAAAAAGGCATAGAGGCAATAAGATACACCTACTAAAATAAATTAAAAAGACATAAAAATGTGGATAAAAGTAACAGCCAAGCAATAAACCACAATAAAAACTGATCAAATAAAATAAATTAAAAACAAAATACACTAAAAAGTCTAATGTGGAAGGGCAGCCTTTCCACTGTTTCGGGGCCTCAAGTTGAAAAAAGTTAAAGAAAGTAACAACAGATAAAACATTAAAACAAAAGGCATGACATTAAAAATAAGATAAAATGTAAATAAATAAAAAAGCAAATGAAACATAATATAAATAATTATGATATAATATAAAATTATGTAAAATAAGTTATTTTATACTTAATTTTATGGTTTTATTGTTAAAATACCAAACCTCAGTTAGTTTTCTTTGTGATAAGTGCATGTTATGGGGGGGGGGGGTGTCTACCTGTGTATTCCTCCATGATGCTGAGACACCGGAGGAGCCAGTGGTACGTCGTCCTCCCCGACTCCCCAAGAAACACAGCAGGACAGTTTCCCAGAGGTCAACAGGGTCACTTTGTTAGTGCCGTCTGCATCGAAGGAGAGGGGGACGTCTGACACGACAGAGACAGAGCAGATTATTTCCCAAACTGGTAATGGAAAACGACGTGGAAAAGTTGCATTATACTGTATGCATTATATTAGTTGGACGATATGTTTTTCTATCCGGCGACGCACGGAGACGCGTACCACTTCCAACTCCCTCGTGGTCAAACATCGCTCTCTGGTTGCTGCTGAACTCATATTCCTCAACGGGAACTCCGCCCGTCAACACCGACGGCTCCGGCACTGGGACGAACACTTGAGCCAGGAGGGAACACGACGACCCAGCCTCCTCAAACACCTACAAACACGTGTTCAGAAATCATGATTAATAAAGAAAACCCACTTCTCTGGTGGTAATACGGCTTGTGTGGTTGTCAACTGTGTCTGGACTGTACCTGTAAATTGATGCTCTGGGGACAGTTCAGTATCTTGAGTGTGAAGATCTGACCAAAGTGGACTCTAAAGTCACTGTTCAGGGAGCGTCTGTCAGTGCGGGACACTTCTTTGTCGTTGTACAGGACCTTGACGAAGAGAGAACGCCGTGTCACGTCCTCTCTTCGCGCTATTTCAGCCCTGAAACAAATGATTTAAGTGTTTTTTAATATTTTACTTTTCCTGCAAGACTGTTTGTAAAACATTTGTGTTTTGGTCTGTGTGTTTTTTAAGTAATACCAAAGTGTGGCTAAATAAAGCACTGAAAACGTGGCTCACCTAATCAAATCTACACCTGTTTCAGTCTACGACATCTTAAGAACATGTTCACATCTTTATCTCACTGTTAAACAGACTTTTCCAACAGGAAACTGAAGCTTCTAAACCAGTCACTCTCCCACACCAAAGTCCATAGAGAAAATCTGTGATTTCAAAATCACAGCACACAGGAGTTGTTGATCCACTGCTGCCTCCATCATTATATTTCAAATGTCTTATTTTATAAAATTCTGTGTTTGAAATCCTTTGTTCAGATTTACCTCAGTGACACAAAGTGACCACACGAGGCAGCAGCAGACCAGCAGCTCCTGTGTCCCTGTGAGCCAAAATCACTGATTTTCTCTATGGACTTTGGTGTGGGAGAGTGAGTTGTTCACAAACTTCAGTTACCAGGCTGAAAAGATTGTCTAATGCAAGATAGAGCTGTAATCATATTCTTTAAATATTGTTGTCAAAGACTGGCATAGATTTTATGTTTACAGAGTGAGACTCTGTGTTTCATGGTCAATGCTGATTGTGTCAGCATCTCATACAACCACAATTTAAAAAAAAAACTGAAACTGCCCTTTAATTTCCTTTTTTTGGCATGAGCATGCAGATTACTTTGACATATATGTATGTGTTCATTAAAAGATTTAATCTTCTAACAGAAAACTAATCACTATCTCAGTGAAAGAAAAGTTTATAAACCACTCACTCTCCCACACCAAAGTCCATAGAGAAAATCACTGATTTTACATCACAGCACACAGGAGTTGTTGATCCACTGCTGCCTCCATCAGTAAGTTCAAATGTCTTATTTGGTCACTTCAGTGTTTGAAATTATTTGTTCAGATTTATGTCAGTGACACAAACTGACCAAACGAGGCAGCAGTAGACCGGTAACTCCTGTGTCCCTGTGAGCTAAAATCACTGATTTTCTCTATGGAATTTGGTGCAGGTCACTCATAACACAACCAGGCTTAAACAGACCCTGAAATTACCCTTTAATTTCCAGTTTTTGACATTATTATAAATGTATATGTTACATTAAAATGTCTCTGCGTCTGTGCTCGTACCTGGGGCAGAGTTCGCTGGCGGTGATGTTTCCAGACGCAGACAGGTCAGGAATCAGGATCGGCTCTCCCGGTTTCCTGCGAATCCTGGACGCCTTTTCTCGGACTTGCTGCTCAATGGAGTCAAAGTCAGGCTTCTCGGGAGGTTCTGGCTTCGGGAGGTCTTCTTCTTGAATGGGCTCTTCTGGACCACTCACCTCCTGCTCTTCTTCTTCTTCTTCTTCTGTGTCTTCCTCTAAGTGTCCTTTCTTCTTCTTTTTCTTCTTTTTCTTCTTACTCTTCTTCTTTTTATCTTTCTGGAAATAATAAAAACATAACGTCACACTCCAGGGAATAAGCATGGATTAAAAACCAACAAATTGATTAAATGAGGGAAATAAAATGTGCAGCACTCCTAAAATAAACACATGGACACCTGTTTTTTTCTGGACAGCTTCCACTCGGCCAGCCGCCTCTTGTACTCGGCCAACTTTCGCTGGTATTCCTCTTCGCTCGCGGCCTCCAGCTCCATGACTTCTGCCAAGATTTCCTCTTCATACTCGCGCTCGTCCGGCGCCCGGTCCACATTCTCTCTGGACAACACATGGACAGACAACACGGCACGTTAGCGCCAAAAGGATACGAGGATCTTAATAGGATTTTTTTTTACGTCTAGACAGAGAAAGAGAGGAAGAGAGATTTACTTTCTGAGACAGAGCTTGTACGGAGTGTTGGTGAACTTCTGGAACTCTCTCAGTGCTTTTATCTCCCTCCACACTTTCACCATGTTCTTCAGCAGAGTCCAGTCTTTCTCCTGCTCGCTGTCTCGCAGCTGCCGCGTAGTCCTGCGACGTGGAGGACAAAAAAAAGCAGGATGGGATTTTGATTGTCACTTTTGAAAATGTACATTTTCAGCAGTGGTAGGCAGAGGTCGACTGAATATGGGGCGTTTTATAGACGATGCCACACAGCGACAGACACACATCCACTCTCCCATTCGCACCTATGAGCAATTTAGAGCGTCCAATTTACCTAATCCCATAATCTGTATGTTTTTGGACTGTGGGAGGAAACCAGAAAACAAGTATGCCCACATGGGGAAAACATGTAAACACCACGCAGAAAAGGTTCTTGATCCAACTGGGTTGTAAACCCAGGTCGTCTTACTGCAAAGGCAAGAATGCAAACGACGACACCAACCATGTGGACCAGGGTGCAGATCTTCAACTCCAAAATAAAGCCAAATAAATTAAGATATATTTTCTTTAAACCGCTAAATAGATCTAGAGATGCCTGGATTTCTTTTATTTTTTTTTTGCAGTGAGTCTCCACACACTACAATCAACTGCTTAGTTCGATTATGCCTTGGGCTAACTTGGCATTTTCTAAAATCAGACTTTGGCCGCAGTTAGCCTCAGACAAGGGGGTTTTGTTCTTATTTAAAAAGAAAGTCAATCAAAGGATGTGAGTAGATGCAAATTTCACATCATTCGTTTTGGCGACACATAAACAAAATGCCAGCGCCTAAGATTTTTCCTGCGTCCCGAAGTTGTATCAAAAATGGACGACGACTGCGTATGTGCAAAACTGAGGGTGGAGCAGAAAGTGGGTGAGGAAGTTGGATGACCCGAAAAACCTGAAATGAAGGCAACGAGGCAATGAAAATGATGCCCGTCTGAAAATAAAGTCAGGACCACAACTAACGATTATTTTCACCATCAATTATTCGGTTGATTATTTTCTCAATTAATCTACTAGTTGTTTGGTCCAGGACATTTCTGAAAATGTTGACAATTTTTAAAACAGGGTTTCCCAAACTGACGATGCTGTCAAATGTCTTTGTTTTGTCCACAAGCCACAGAAAACCTTCACATTTAAGAAGCTAAAAAAAAAAAATCAGAGAACCTTTATTTTATTAAAAAGAAAACACTCAAAAGTGATTAATCAGTTATCAGAATATTTAATTAATAGTTACTGTGCTGTAATGTACAGTAAGTCTTAGGCCACCATTAGATTTGTTGTTTTAGCAATGCTATAATGACCATACTGTACAATTATTTCTCCATCACTTTATTGGAACACATCCTGAAAATATGGAGAAACACATATGCAGTTTGAAAATAACATCTTTTTCAACAAAAATGCTTGTATAATATCAAATATTTAGTGTGAGCTACATTTCCACTTGAACAATAACACAACCATGGCTCTTTAAAACCTGGAATGGAACCCTAATGTTATTGGTCAAACCTGTGTTTCTCCTACTATTTCATGCCAACAAATAGCTGCTGTGAAAAAGGTCTATTATACCTGGTTTACTCCAGACATGTTGGAGCATTACATACACATGTTGCACAAGTTACAGTTTTTCCTCGATTGCTAAATCACTAAACCCTGTTGTCTGAACCAAATGCTCAGTTGCCTGAACCCACTGATTGAATCAATCACCCTTTTGGCAAAACCATAAGCACTTTTCACCTGTTTAGACACAACTTGGCAACACATTGTCATTGTGATGCAGCCGTGCTGCATGATGGTTTTGAGCACAGGTGACAAAAGTCAAACACAATTAAAGCACAGGTGTCACCACTTGAACACGACAACTCAAAGTTGATCACACTTGTGGCTGACGATGTGAGGGAACATAGAAGCCAGTTCAGAGAGCACTGGACTGGTTTGTGTAGAAATCTGAGAGGAAGAGTTCGTGTGAGACGAGGTCGAGGTGGTCAGCGAAGACAAAGAACAGTATTTTTGTACTTTATTTTTTACATGGGCTCACTGTACACAAGTGGCAAATGCATAAGATTTCTGTTTTTTGTCTTTTTGTACAAGTGCTAAATGCACAGTTTTTTTGTTTTGCAACATGCATTTAGCCCACAGTGAACAATAAATATTTATTTCTCCAGCTTCATGTCCTGGCATTGTGTTTTCTATTTTTCAACGTAGTGTTTAGTGACTGTTCAATAGTGTTTTTAATTTTGATGACGATTTGACAACATAGTTCGGTTTTGAGCACTGATTGATTGATTGATTGATTGATTGATTGATTGATACTTTATTAATCCCAAGCTGGGAGATTGAACTGTTTTGAGGTGAAAGTTTGGTTTTGTAAGAAGAGTCTGAGGTTTTGTGAATGTGGCTTGAAAAATTGGGTTTTGTGTTCACAGTTTAAAGAAAAGGAGAGCAGCTTTCAAGAAATGTGTCTTAGCAATTGAGGAAAACCTGTAAACTCACTGACAGGTTGATCACATAGTAGAAGACTGACTTTTAGTCACATCTTTTCAATCGTTTTGGGCTGTGCTGGAGACACTGTAACAATGTAATGGCTGACCACTGTCACATCTTTTGGTGCTGTTCGGTCAATCGAACAGCACCAAACTGTATATTTGTGCAACCTACCAACTGACCTTACTTCCCAGGATAAATACCTATTAAAGACAGCTGGCAAGAAACCAATAACTAGGAAATGGCTTAGCAGAGAGCCGCCGACAGTGGGAGAGTGGTCAGCGATTGTAAAAGATATATATGAATTGGAGATGTTGACTTTTTCTCTAAGATTGAACCGTAATAAAGCCCAAAAGGACTGGTTGAAATGGCTTTGGTATGTAATGTTGCAATGTTGTACTGTGTTTCTCTTCTTTGTGATACAAAATGATTTCCCTCCGTGTCCTGAATGTTTTGATTAGTTCGTGTCATATGTCTTGTTCGTCTCTGTATGACACTAAAACTTTGCACTTAAAAACAAAAATAAAGTTAAAAAAAAAAAAAACAACCAAGCTGCTGGTGGCCTAAGACTTATGCACAGTACCGTATTCCTGGCAGCATTTCATACATGATTGTTCTTAAAAACTCACCGAACCTCCAGACTGTACTCAGATAATCTCTGCTGCATGACCTGAGAGACAGACTGTCCTCCGTGGATCTCCAGCATATTCCGCAGTGCGTTCCTCAGTCCATTCAACTGCAAAAAAAAAAAAAACCCACACCGGATCCTGTTGAGTAAATTAAGAATGTTATGGAGTTTCCTGTCTTTCTGCTGAGCCGGTCAGAGTTCACCTTGTCTGTCAGGTGTCCCGTCAGGTTGTTGTGCTGCCTGGTCAGGTACTGATCGTAGAGCTGAACCAGTCGAGACGCCAGCACGTGCTCACGACTGAAGAGCGGGTGATGAGAGAAGATCAGGCCAGAAACATCTACGTCCAGCCGGTAGTCTCCCTCTGGATCTGCAGCACCCGTGATGAGCATGTTGGCATGTTTGGACTTCACTGCCTGAGCAGAAGGACGGAAAATAAACACCAGCCATCGTACGGTTAACAGGAAAAGAAGTGCGGTGAGCACAGTATCCTGGCCAGTGTTTGCCTGAAAACTGATTGATACACTGATAAATACTTAACTGTGGGACAGTTTCTAAAGACGGAACAATAGACAGAAAAATTAATGTCACAATCACATAAATCAAAATACACTAAATTAAATTACGGTAAATTCCGCTCTATAAGCCGCTACTTTTTCCCCCACACTTTGACCCATGCAGCTAATAGAGTGATGCGGCTTATTTATGGATTTTTATGATTTCCTTAATCGCCCCAAAGTTTTCTGAATCTAAATGGATATTTTTACGGCTGAGCGGCCACCAGAGGGCGCTCAAGCAGCGCAAACGCATAACAGACAGGTTGAAGAGATACTGTAATGCGCCGAGAAAGACGCTAGTTTAATCGCGTTTTGAACTGTCTTTTTGAGCTTTATGTAATGTAATGTCATTTTACTGCCGTGTTAAGGCACTGTTTGGAAAAAAGCCGGTATGTTTATCTCATTTTACTGTCGTTTTACAGCTGTGTTACTGCCATGTTTAGTAATTAGACATTTAAAATAATTTTTCTGTGTACCATAAAGATCTCATGTTTCCGCATGGCCACCTGCGGCTTATAGTCAGGTGCGCTCTATAGTGCGGAATTTACAGGTATTATTAATCATTGTGTATTATTACTATTATCACTGTAAGTATTAATATTATTTCCTTTCATGAGGGATGCGCTGATACAATACACAGTGTCAGTCAAAAGTGAGTAGACAAAGGTAATATTTGATGTTCTCCAATGTCAACAAACTAAAATGATTCAGTTTTAATGATTTCTTTGTTACATGGAGCAAAGAATCCAGAAAATATTCACATTTAAGAAGCTGAAAAATCTGAAAACTTTAATTATTTACACTCAAAAACACTCATTCTTAGTAATTCATTAACAATTAGGACTGCAACTAATGATTATTTTCATTAATCTTTATTTCTTTATTAATCTGTAGATTGTTTTCTTGATTAATCAGTTTGTTGTTTGGTCCATAAAATGATGATGGAGCAAAGAAACCGGAAAATAGATCACATTTAAGACGCTGAAAAATCAGAGAAACTGATTTTGATTTAATAATCGACCCACAACCACTTTTTGGTGCATGTTTTATCAATGTGTACTTTGTTTCCTGACCCTGTAACTCCAAAAAACAAACAAACAAATATATACTTATGCTCATGGTGTGCGAGTGTAAGGAGGCGTGAAGATCAACAGAACCTTCGGGAAATGAAAAGTCAAGATGACGGGCAACAATGAAGTTTCTGTTTTCCACGCCATGGGAGACAACAGATGTTTCTGTCTCCTGAATGAAGACACTGAGCCACACCCGTGTGACCTCTGACATACTAGTTTACATTTTTGTCATATCTTGGCTCCGGACCTTCAAAATGTGAGATTAATAAAATGGAGGCCAGATTTTTTAAACTCACACAAACGCTGCTCTTCAGTTTTCAAAGGTAACTTCACAGAAGCCCATTGTAGTTCTCACATTGTGTGTTTATTTTGCCGTGGAAATCTTCCCCCTGACAACAAACACCCACCCACTCACTCACTCACTGTCCGTCCGTCTGTCCGTCCATCCGTCCCCCTCTGATCCCCTTTGTACCAAATGTCAAACTGCCCTTTTGCCTCATTTCTTTTTTTAAAAACAGCAGAGGGGTTTCAGTGTTTGAATGTGAGATGTGAGGAAGAAACAGAGTGATGGAAGTTACAGTGACAGTGTGTGTGTGTAGCTGGTCTTCCTTATGTTGTGGGGACCTACATCTGTCTCCACACTCACATTATGGGGACTTGTCTTCCTTATGTGGACAAAAATCAAGTCCCCATAATGTAAACGACTCCATTTTAAGGTGAAGACATGAGTTTTAAATCTATGTATTAATTAATTTAAGGATTGAATTGTGGTTAGGTTAAGGTTAAGGTTAGTCATTAACTGGTTATGGTTATGGATAAGGCTTGATTAAGTCTCTCAAAATGAATGGAAGTCAATGCAGGGTCCTGAGAAGAATAGCTGCACCAACCTGTGTGTTTGTGTGTGTAGCTGGTCTTCCTTATGTTGTGGGGACCTAAATCTGTCTCCACACTCACATTATGGGGACTTGTCTTCCTTATGGGGACAAAAATCAAGTCCCCATAACGTAAATGACTCCTTTTTAAGGTGAAGACATGTTTTAAAGTTAGGCTGAGGTTAGGGTAAGGTTAAGGTTAGGGTCAGGGTCAGGGTCAGGGTAAGGACACTAGTAATTATGGTTAAGGTTAGAGTAAGTCTCCAGGAAATGAATGGTAGTCAATGCGATGTCCTCTGAAGTCATTGAAACCAGGGTGTGTGTGTTTGTGTGTGTCTGACCTTCCTGTAGACAGTTTGCAGAGCAGGGTCCAGGTCGTCCTCCATGTGGAAGAGAGGCGGTCTGGTAGATGATTCCTTTATGGGGTCAGGCAGAGCCACAATCCTGCCATCATCTCCGAACCACTTCCTTCCCTTAACAAATAATAATAATAATAATAATCTCCAAAATAAGTCTCCCTGATATCATTTAAAGACCCAGTGTGTAAAACTTCAATAAATGTGTTCTTTATTTGGCACAAACTGAAGATAAAATGATTATATTTCATTTGTATAAATATAAGTGTAAGATCACCCAAACACAAGGCACCCAAACTGAGCTTTTTACACTTGTAAACCTAAAAAAATAATAGTTATAAAAGACGTCCTTTTAATTGGAACATAAGCAGCGTAGTGTTTTGCACCCATCCCACAAAAGAACTTGTCAAAAATGTGAAACGTAATTATTTTTTCTTCAATTTCTGCCAAATTATAATAATGTCACATAAATTTTACACACTGGACCTTGAAATATATCAAGCAACTCATGTTAATTTCCTAAGGTGATAATGCATTTTATTTTATTTAATGTTATACTGCCTCCTAAAGGTTCAAGACGGGATGTTTTTTATCATTATTGTTCCTTTCTATGCAGATGATATATATACCTTATGCAAGTTATCTGCAAAAGTCATTTTTCATATAACAACAAACTGAAAATTAGAACTGTTCAGCAGAAAGACAATAATCACAATGCTAGTTTTCTCTAGTATCGCTCAGTATCATGCTAAAAGACGACCTTTACCTCCTCCATTTTCAGGATGCGGTTCTCCAGAATGTTCTCGTTCGTCCTGGACACGGGAGGCCTCTGTCCCACGTACAGACCCTCGTCCTCCAGGTAACGCGGCTTCATGTTTTCAGGCAGTTTAACGGACGTTGGCACTGTAACAGTGACACAGAAGTGGCGGTAAAACACAAATCAAACGCAAGATGATGGTTAAGTTATCACCCTGAACAGACTTAAAGCTAAAGTTAGGATTATTTTAAGAGGGTTCACAGAAATACCTGCTCGAAAACTTGGCGTGAAAAAAAGCCCACTCTCTCTTTCACGCTGGACGAGTTTCCGGTACCCGATGTACTCGGCTTTCCTCACTTCCAGGAAATCTTGGGACGACTGTTCGATGGCGAACAAATCCTCATCTGCGTCGCGTACCAGAGGAGCTTCCTCAGTCTGAGGTGAAGGCAAAGAAAACCAGGCAGCTGGAACCTGATTATGTCTTATTTTAAGGGATGTTTGTTCCAAACTGACAGATTCTGTAACTCGCAAGCAGTGAAATGGTATGACCTGATTAATCCCTGTTCTTAGAGCTTTAATGGTACGTCTCACTTAAGCCTAAAATTATTTGTAAAGTTGTAATTTTAGTTTTCACAGTGCCTTAGAAAAAGGTGCATAACTGGACAGTGGCGTTTTGAGATTTTGCCACTCTGGATACCATTTTCATAAAATAGCGTTTTAAGGCTCTCAAAACGTGGACTAATCACAGAAACGATAAAAGTCATTCACGATTCACCTCGACTTGTTTTTGTGGACAGTCCCTAAATTTTGCAAACTTGGTACAAACTTGTTACCCCATCTTCTTTTTGATTATCTTCGTATGCGTCTTCTTCTTCATCGTCGTCTTCACTTCCCCTTTCTTCTCCTCTGTCCTCCTCAGCCGTTCTTTTATGTTTTCGCCGTTTCCTGTCGATACTCTCGGCCGCGTCTTGTGGATCGGGCTCGAAGTTGAAAGTAAAGAAATTGTACGCCTCCTCGGCGGTCGGGAGGCCCCTCTCTGTCTGCGATTTAAAAGAATAAATACTTTTAACAAAGAAGCAACACGTCAGCTTTTTTTTACCCAATTTCTTTTAAAAGCCTTACTTGTCTCGCCGACTCTCTGAACTTGACCCTGGAGCTGAGGTCGAGGGAGTCACGATGATGATGATGATGTCGTCCACTTCTGTCAAGATCAACCTGTAAAACAGTGGTAGTGATACTGCCGTTGCACGATTGTAAAAGAGTGAGACAGTCACGGTTACAGTGAAAGAGCTGCTCACCTCTCTGTCAAACCTGGTCGAGGCGTCTCGGTCTCTGAGGCTCTGTAAACGGCTCGACGGCTCCACAGAGGAGGAGGATTCCTCCTGCTGAAAGCTCCCGGCTTTAGACTGGAGGAATGAGAAGCCGATCAAGACACGAGTCGGCACTTTCCATCAATTCACACATTTTAAAATCAAATGAGCGGAAACAAGGTGGGGGTCTCACTCTGGCCGCTCTCAACCGTTCCTTCAGCTGTTGTGTCACGTTGCTGTCAAAATGCTGAGAGCCAGTCGTCGAGGTGAGACCTAGAGGACAGACGCACATTAGGACATGACCATAAGTCAACATTTTAAGCAGGAATGGCACGATCTACAATTTTATTTTGATAGAAGTTTGATTGAGTGAATTTCTACAATCAATCTATAACGTTTGTCTTTCCGACTCTGTTCCAATGTTGGTGCGCCGCCGACTTAAACGTTGTTAAGAAATATTGGTAGAAATGCAGCACGTATATCGCCAGTGAATACTCAGTTCTGACTTTTACACGCATAACTGTCCAACAGTTCGCTTGACAGGATTCAAACTTGGCAGGTGACTTGCTACAGGCAACAGGGTGTGCACTTCAAAATAAAAGCTCAAAACGGGACAGACTCTGTGACCAACCACTGAGAGAACCTGGTGGAGGTCTTGAAACAACCACTGGTTCCGCTGCTGTCTCAGCTGGTCCCTCCTCCCCGTCACCGTGAGGCTGGTTGGTAGAAATCTCCTCCACGTCATCCCGAGACCCTGACACTGAGGACCGCTCAAGCAGCTGAGAATCACCATGAAACAGAGCAGGGATTAATGGCCGTTAGAGGTGAAAGAAGATAGAAGGTTTCAGATGATGCCATAAGAAAAAAACAGAAATAAATACCCTTTTCTTCCTCCTCTCTCTCTGAGCCTGGATTCTGCGCCTCAGTGTCTCTGCTGGATCTTCATCCTCGTCTTCATTCTCCTGAAGCACATGAAAACCGTGACAAACAGCAACAACTAAAACAGCATCTACCGCTAATTAGCACACACAAGCTGAGAGAGGGTTTTGTTAGCAGGAGGAAGCGGGGTTCTAGACCTCAAGTCCAGGACTCAGACCCGAGTCAGACTCCAGTCCTGATTATTAGGGCTCGTCTTGGACTTGAGCATTGTTTAGTGGTTCTGACTCTTTTAAGAGACTCCATTTTCAACCACAAGGGACTACGTTGGGGGAAGAACAGTGGACCCTCTGTCTACTCTGACTATCTTTAAGTGTCTCAGACTTGACCATTGAGGACTAAAGACTCAAGACGACTCTTTTTGCTTATTTAGTGACTCGGACTTCAACAGTAGTGACTCATGATTTGACTCCGACTCATTTGTTAGTGATGCCATCTAAATCAATGGGGACTCTGGAGTGGACCCTGAATTGGGGTTCATTGGCTTGACCGGATCACTGAGGACACAAGACTTAGATCCAACTCTTCGTGGTACCCACAGAGCCCTGCGTTGTAGTCCATTTCCTGCATTTGGTTCGCTCGAAACGAACCGAGACATACGTTTTTAGGCGGACCGGAGTTAGCTTCTTTGATCAGAGTTCGGTTGCGTATTCACACCTCCCCAAATGGATCAAACTTTCCAAGCAAACGAACTAGGGTTTGATTAGGAAGGGCTGGTGTGAATACACTGTTAGAGACTCAAAGTCTCTGGAAGAAGAGAGGAGACTTGACTGACTCCTGATTTATGAATATGACTCTTGACTTTTCGCGACTTAGGGACTTGAGACGGGCCACACGGTTGGTGTAGTGGTTGCCCTTAGCCACAAGGTAACTCGGTCGGAACAAGGGCCTTTCTGCATGCAGTTTTCATGTTCTCCCGGTGAGTGTGTGTTTTCTCCAGGTTCTCCGGTTTCAGGCAAATGTCTATGTCAGCTGGGATTGGCACAAATGCCCCTCACCGCGACCCCCATGTGCAGGATAAAGCGGTAGAAGGTGTGTGAGTGAGGGACTTGTGAGTTGACTCGGTTTCAAGGTTTAGTGATTAGTCTTCAGTGCTGGGGTGGAAGAAGAGTGTAAAGCAGGGGTGTCAAACATGCGGTCCGTGGGCCAGAACTGGCCTGCCAGAGGGTCCAGTCCGGCCCACATAGTGAATTTGTGAAAATTTCACATAATGATTAGATTCTAATCACTACTACTGTATTTTTCAGTTCCAGATACAGTACTGTGCATAAGTCTTAGGCCACCAATAGATTTGTTGTTTTAGCAATGCTATAATGACCAAACTGTACAATTATTTCTCCATCACTTTATTGGAACACATCCTGAAAATATGGAGAAACACATATGCAGTTTGAAAATAACATCTTTTTCAACAAAAATGCTTGTATAATATCAAATATTTAGTGTGAGCTACATTTCCACTTGAACAATAACACAACCATGGCTCTTTAAAACCTGGAATGGAACCCTAATGTTATTGGTCAAACCTGTGTTTCTCCTACTATTTCATGCCAACAAATAGCTGCTGTGAAAAAGGTCTATTATACCTGGTTTACTCAAGACATGTTGGAGCATTACATACACATGTTGCACAAGTTCAACTCACTGACAGGTTGATCATATAGTAGAAGACTGACTTTTAGTCACATCTTTTCAATCTGAACGCCAACGATCACAAAAGTGACATAAAAGCAACAAAGCTGCTGGTGGACTAAGACTTATGCACAGTACTGTATTTGTTTTTTGGAGTTACAGGGTCAGGAAACAAAGTACACATTGATAAAACATGCACAAAAAAGTGGTTGTGGGTCCATTATTAAAACCAGTTTCTCTGATTTTTCAATCTAAACGCCAATGATCACAAAATTGACATAAAACAACAAATCTAATGGTGGCCTAAGACTTATGCACAGTACTGTACATGTGACAAATTGCTTAGTGCCTTTGTAGATCCACATGTGTAAATAGTAAACTTAGGTGAAATATTACACTTGTTTTTCTCAAGAAATTTCAGGTTCTTCTTAATATGTTTTGTAAAAAAAGATACTCCATTAAGTGTAAAACAAAGAGAAACATTTGGATTTCTTTTGTTTATAGGTTATTATGCTATTATTTTACTGGGCCGGCCCAGTTGAAATCAAATTGCACTGTATGTGGCCCCTGAATTAAAATGAGTTTGACACCCCTGGTGTAAAGTGAAGCAGCCAACACCAACAACAACACACACACACACAAACTACAGGATACAGGAGTCTACAAACTACGGCACCAAACACACACCGACCTCCTTAATCGTGATTCGTCGTTTCTCTTCACTCGACTTGATCGACGGAACCAGAGCCTATCGAGTATAATGACGTTAGCTGTGTGTGTTTACATTATAAGCACAGCCGCTGCTGCTGCAGCTCACGTTCAGTCTTGACAGCTAATGTCTCCACAACAACACGCCACTTTCACGTTTAACCGTCGTAAAACTCACCTGCTCGTCGTCCTCATTTTTGTCCCTTGCCAGTGTCTCCTGCAAAGCGCGTCTTTTCTGTCGCAGTTTCTCTCGAATTGCGCTGAAACAGAAGAAGACGTGGTTGTTCGAAGCTAAGCTAGCATTAGCCTGACGTAGAAATGTCGTGAGTTAAGCCACTTTGGAGTCGTTTAATGAGGGGAAAACACGGGCGGGAACATGTACCTCGATGACGCCAGTGTGACGCTGGTGGTCGCCTCGATGCCTGGAGTTTAAAATATCCTCACTTTGTTCTACTTTTATCCACGTTAGCGGAGCTTTTCCTCTCAGCGTCGCAGCCGCTGCTTAGTAACGAGAGATAAACTACATCTCACCCGAACTTGAAAATCAGCGTGAAAACAACCAGACTAACACCGAGCCCGCCCTGAATAAACGCCAAATAAGACCCGCCTTACTCTGTCTCTGATTGGCTAATAATGATTTACTTCCTTATTCTTAACCAATCACCAGTCTCCAGTCAAAACCTAACCCAATCTGAGGCAGAGGAGGCGGGATCTTTGTTTAAACTTTATTGAGAGGAGCAAAGAAGTTATAAAAAAGTAAAACTGACCAATAAACACACATAAAATAAATAAAACAATAACAAAACCTTTATGTCTGAGTTCCCCTTTAATTTTTAAAACATTCTACTTTCACAAGTCAAAACTAATGACAAAGTTTGGACAATTTGGCCAAAACAAAGTAGAATTTTCAGGAATATACACTTATGGGATAAAATTTTGTTTCCTTTCTTTCATAAACATATCAGAAATCACACACACAAGAGGAATATGTGACAAATGTGAAAAGCAAAACTTGAAATTCACCATCATGGATTTTGTTTTAGGCACAAACACCAACATAGGACCAGCGTTTAATGGTTTCACACCAAATACTTTATGTTTATTTTTGTGTCACATGATTCAGTATTGCTCTGTTAATGTTGTTTTCAGGAAAACCCTCTAAACCAAATCAATTTGTGTTTAACAGAATAGTTTAGTAGTTTAGGCTATGTGGGTGCATGAGAGTTGGCTGTGTTAGCTTCCTGCGCTGAGGATAATCACATTTTTATTAAAACATTGTGTTTTCAGATTTTAACAAGAGGAAAAATGTAAAAAAAAAAAAAAGGGTGGTTGCCATGTAAGATGGCCCCCCATTTTCAAAAATTGTTGGTCTGATTAAGGTCTTGGACCGAAATATTGCGACCCCAAAATTGTTCTTGCAATTTTATACAGCTTGCAACAGTAAAGCTCACTTTCACGTCAGTTTACTTCAGCTGTATCCATACTAACATACCTTAAAATGTATATCATGTGCTCATTCAAGTACACTGAACATGCTCATGCTGGGGCCAACAGGAAGTTGACATGACAGGTGTACCCTGAGCAGTTATGTTTTTAAATTAAAAGAGATAAGAATAGATGTAGCACCAGCAGGGACACAATAGAAAACTGATTTTAGCCACTCAACAAAAGACTCACCGAATAAAATCTTCATCAGGTTAAGTCTGTGATATCTTGAGAATGTGTTTGTTAATTTAAACATCAATTTCTGACTTAAAATTTAAGTTTGTCGCCTGCTCCCTGTTCTCCACCAAAGTCCATAGAGAAAATCAGTGATTTTAGCTCACAGGGACACAGGAGCTGCTGGTCTACTGCTGCCTCGTGTGGTCACTTTGTGTCAATGAGGTAAATGTGAATAAAGGATTTCATGCGCCAAAGTCACAAAATAAGACATTTGAACTTAGTGATGGAGGCAGCATTGGATCAACAACTGCTGTGTGCTGTGATGTAAAACCATTGATTTTCTCTATGGACTTTGGTGTGGGAGAGTGAGTGGTTTACAAACTTCAGTTTCGCATTGGAAGTCTGTCTAAAAGTGAGTTAAAGACATGAACATAATCTTGAGATCCCATTTAAGTCAGAACTGGGAGTGACATCATCTTCGAATCGACCATGTTCTATTGGAGAAGTTGCAAAAACCATGGGAGCAATCATATCCCAGGCTAGCTAATGTTAGCATTACCAGTCACTAACACAGTATTTTGTGCACACAAACAGCATAGCAACATGTCCACGGTTAAAAATTGAACAGTATTACGTGTACATCTGATTTACAGTAAAACAAATAAGACCGAAATGTTCTTAACGGAAGAAAAAATAGCAGTGTTTGTAAGAGTGGCAGCCATTTTGGAATTGGGGTTTGTGAGGTGGCTCCAACTTTCCAAGTTGGAAATCTGAATTCCAACTCAGAAATTCTCTTTTCTGACTACACCTGAAACACACTATCAGTACCTCATTCAACCACATTTCAGAAACAATTATTGACTCCAAGCTAAAACTGATCAATCAAAAACCCATTCAAGCTTTATAAAATTATATTTTCCACTATACAGTTCTAGCACTACTCGGCTTTACTCTATTCGGTTTGGTATCGTTTTTCCATGACTTCATAGTTCCTCCTTAAAGTGGGTGGGGTTACGTTGTTTTATATGCGACACAAACACAAACTAGTGACGGTCAAAGCCGTTGTTTTCTTTGTCGTGAATCATTTTTCCTCAGTTTTATAAACAGATGAGTTCACTGAATGGTTCAGTACTTCCTGACTCCGTCTGACACAGTCACTGAAGTGAAATACGGCTGAACGGCTTGTGATTGGGCTCACCATCTCCGTCTTTCAGCAGTGCTGTCGCTAAATACACCAGACTCCTCTGTTAAATATGGACATTTTACAAATGTCCTTGTTAAATGTTGCAGATTAACGCATGTTTTCAGGATTTTCAAGTCTTTTTAACTGATCTACAGTTCAACATTGTTCGCTTTGATTCTTGTGTCGGACGTCGCACTCATGACTCTTCCAGTGACGACACTCTCTGACCAATCAGTGGCCGGCAGTCTGTCCACGTCACATTTTAGTATCGACTCAGCTCCACTGGAACCTCCACAGAGCAGGGACTAAAAAAACACCAGGTACTTGCCTTAATGGAAAAGCAAAAATAAACGAGTAGAGTCAAACCAAGCCGAGTCATACTGGAGCTAAATAATGGAAACCATTAGATTACTGACTGTGGTAATAATAAATTTAGCTGTACAAACATTTGAACAGCTTGACCATAGCATGGGTGTAAAATAAATCGATTACACACAACAGTGACAAGCAGTTTTCATCTTCTTCCTCGTTCTACACATAATCCTCCGCCAGTGTGTCAAAGTAGTTTGTGTCAGCGTAGAGAAGGAAGCCCGAGAACAAGCTGTCGGCCCAGCCGGGGTCTGCAAATAAACCGTTCTGATCGTTGTAGAAGATTTCCAGCCACACCTCGTCTTCTGGGTTCAGGTACATCACAGTGGACCCGGACGCCACGTCGTGATTTCCCGTGTTCCCGTCAAAGGTTTTGATACGATACTGGCCGTTCTGCACCAGACCAATGGCCAAGTGTTTGTTGGCCAGTGTAATGTCATATGAGAAGTAGTAAACACCCGGGTATGCGCAGATAAACTTGCCCGTCTGTGGGTTGTAGTGTCCGCCATCGTTGAAGAGGATCTTGTTGAACCTGATGGGGGTGTTTTCTGCCGGGTAGCTGCTGGTGATTCCCACAGAGAAGGCCGATTTCGGCAGAAGGCTGCCACATCTGCAGATTCCTGCGATGCCGCGTGGCCCTCGCTCACCCTTGTCCCCTTTCTCTCCTTCACGCCCCAGAGGACCGGGAGGGCCCATGTCTCCGTCCTCTCCTGTGGGGCCTCGTTTCCCCGCGGGGCCGCGGTCACCTCGTTCTCCGATCTTTCCTGTGGGACCAACTCTGCCCTTCAACCCTGAGGAAAAACAGCAGAGACAAAGTCAGACACTTTACAGAAGAAAAACGCTGTCCTACATTACCCGAAAGACTCACTTAATAAAATCAGCATCAGCTTAAGCCTGCGATATCTTCAGAACATGTTCACGTCTTTATCTCACTGTTAGACAGACTTTTCCAACAGGAAACTGATGTTTGTAAACCACTCACTCTCCCACACCAAAGTCCATAGAGAAAATCAGTGATTTTACATCACAGGGACACAGGAGCTGCTGGTCTACTGCTGCCTCGTGTGGTCAGCTTGTGTCACTGAGGTGAATCTTAATGAATGATTTTAAACACAGAAGTCACAAAATAGGAAATATGAACTTAGTGATGGAGGCAGCAGTGGATCAACAACTCCTGTGTGCTGTGATGTAAAATCATTGATTTTCTCTATAGACTTTGGTGTGGGAGAGTGAGTGGTTTACAAACTTCACTTTCCTGGTGGAACATTTTTTTAATGTTGAGAAATGATACAAAAAATGTGCTTTTTACAGGCAAAATCCTTTTAAAAATGTTGATGGCTGGAAAACCACGCTCTCTCCCACACCAAAGTCCATAGAGAAAATTGACAATTTTAGCTCGTAAAAACTTGGGAGCTGCTGGTCTGCTGCTGCCTCGTGTGGTCACTTTGTGTCACTGAGGTAAATCTGAATGTAGAATTTCGCATGCCCAAGTGATAAAATAAAACATTTGAACTTACTGATGGAGGCAGCAGTGGATCAACAACTCCTGTGTCCCTGTGATGTAAAATCACTGATTTTCTCTATGGACTTTGGTGTGGGAGAGTGAGTGGTTTACAAACTTCACTTTCCTGTTGGAAAAGTCTGTCTAACAGTGAATATTTTCTTAATAATGTACAAAATGACGTTTGTAAACGACCCACCCACACCACAGTCCATAGAGAAAATCAGTGTTTTTAGCTCACTGCTGAGTGCAGGATTTTAAACACTGAAATCACAAAATAACTATAAAATTTAAACCTTCTAATTGACGCAGCAGAGGATAAACGACCCCTGTGTGCTGTGCCGTAAAATCGCTAAAATTCTCTATGGGGTTTGGTGCAGGAGAGTGAGAGATCTTCAATTGCAAGTGGCTAAAATGTGTTTTTCCTTGTGTCCCTGTTGGCAGCCATGTTTTCACTGTGAACCTCCATGTTCCAGGCTGGTTCTCAGCAGACATTCAGTTCAATTTAATTCAATTAAATTCAGTTTTATTTGTAAAACGCCAAATCACAGAATACATTATCTCAAGGCACTGTACATAGTAAGGCCAAAACCTTTACAAAGAGTCAGCGCCCACTTTATTTCACTACCACATAAAACACATTTCCAAAACCTAGAATATTCCTTTCATGATTTCATTTATTTGTGATTATGATCAAGACACATTCATGTTGAATCAAGTTTTTAGTATCTACAAGTTCTCTTCCTGCAAAAACATAATTTCATCATCTTTTAATTAATTCTCAGTTTTGTTGAAAGTTTCCTGACATATGAGTCTAAAAGGAACAGTAAATGGAAACTTGGTCTCCATGTTTACATGTTTACAGCCTCGTTGACATGAAGACGTGCTGGTTTTTGGCCCGTGTCCATCCGCCTGCAGTGAACAGTAAACCTGGAGCGAGGAAACACTGGCGATCACAGCCTGAACATCTGAGTCAGAGCTGCGATCCGTGCTGCCGAGTGTGTGCTCTCATGTTCAGGTGGAGGCGTGTGCCTGAATTCCTGTTTCCACACGTGGTGATTAAAAAAAAAAAAAAAGCAGGTGTGCGACTTTTATTTATCGCTGACAGATTTATCTCAGATGCGAGATAATCAGGGATGATATCAGTCCGGTGTTTTCCTGGTGGATGAGACAGACGCTGCTTGTCCAAGAATCTCTGCAATGAAATGCCAAGTTGTCCAGAAGCTTTTAAAGGAACTCATATTAAACTTAATGGAATCGATTTAATGGAATTCATTCAACAAAACCACTATTATACCTCGATGCTCTATAATTAGGGAGCTACCGGAAAAAACAACTTTCCCTAATAGATTTTAGTTCTTAAAGAGTTCTTTGTAAACATAATAATTTCAAGAAATGTCTTCATATGCACCAAAAAAAATCTCTAAACTCCAAATATAGCACAAGGTTGTTCAAAATATCATCATCATCATCACTTCTAACCTCCGATAGCGTCCTCAAACCAAGCGTCACACCCGCATTAAAGCGACATGCCCGAGTCAGTGATATATGTTGTCTACACCCATGTGAGGTATCTGACGTTTCATGACCAGATGCAACCAGATGGTAACGAGTTGTTGTTTTGAGTTCAACGGACATGAGTGATCTCTGGTCGACCCTGAAGGTTAAAAATTAGCTATGCCGTTAGGCTCACTATTGACCTGGGAGTGTACACAGGTGGCCTAGGAACCTAAAAGAGGCAAGGGCTGAACGTATATAACGGATATGGTTAGAAGCTGGAGTTAGAGGTGTCACATTGGTCGCCGATCCTCTCACAGACAGCACCGGGATGTCTGTTTAGATGCTGTGTTTCCTTGTAATAAACATTGTTATATGCAAGAAATACAGTGTCGGCGGAGTCTTCTTCATCATCTGCACATCACCATACAAGAGAAACAACACATGGTTCTCAAACTGTGGTACGTGTACCGCCAGTGGGACATGAGCTTCCTCTGGTGGTACTGTTCTACTGTGTTTACCAGGGTGTGCGATCGGAGTGTGTAGAAGATGAAACAAATAATATATAATCAATAAAATCCCCTTGTCTCTCGCTCCATCTGAATCTAATCTCACTACACCAGTGTGTGAAGCAGATGCGAGGAAGAGGAGGATGAAGAGTAAATCTGTATTTTAATGTTGGAGATATTAATTTCCACCACAGGAACTTTTCTCATTTACCCAGGTAATTAAAAAACCTTGACGCGTTTCCATCAAAATTACTCGGGTAAATTTAGTACCTACTCACGACTCGGGACTTTACAGATTAGCAGTAATTTAAAAAACGTAGTGACCTTATTTCTATATTTAGCAAGTATTCAGACCCTCTAGTGACTGTTTTTCAGAAAAGTCAAATCTAGTGTCTTTTTCTTGTTATTTGAGACCTTTGGAGACACTGACATGAAAGCACGTGTTGTTCTAAAGGTCTTTACACACCGGACGGAACCAACGAGAGAATGGTTCTGATGACACGCAGCCTCTCATGAACATCAAGAACGATGAGAAGAAACTGATAAATTATGAGGAGGAGAAAAATATCATGTTAGTCAAGTTTTGTCTCACGCACACGCACGCTTCTGCTGCTGTTCTCTGGCTGATGCAGCTCACAGTGATGCCGGTAAAAATATTTTGAAGCTTGATTTTCAGTTTTACATCCCCCCCCCCCCCCCCCCCCCACTTTTGTTTCCCCCCCCCCCCCCCCCACTCCACATGTCTGTAACTGTTTTAGACTTTATTCTTGTTTATTAACATGAAACGGGTTTTGACAAACAAACACAATCAAGCGGCGTGTTAAATGTTTCGGCTGTACGTCATCAACAACAGTCAAGAACGTTGAGGTGCACTGGAAACACAAACTACACAGATAATAAAAGTTCCTGGTAATTTTGGTGGAAAAAAAGGCTAATGGTGTTAGTTTGAGAGCTCAATATTTTCTCAGGTGGTACTTGTAATAAAAAGTGTGAGAACCACTGGTCTACTATAAACTGTATGCTGTTATCTTGGTTTTGTGACATCAGCTACTGGTGCTCTAAAATTATGAGAATATATATAATTTAATATAATATATAATACTGTATATACGAGCAGCAGCCAGACGGAAGAAAACTTTGTGAGCTTTAAAAAATTGAATGAAACGGACAAAACCATTTTTCTCATCCAACGTACTTAATTAATCTGACTCCACCAGCATTTATCTTTGGACACAAATCACCTGATGCTGTTTCTGTTCAGGTTTCATATTGTACCTGTGTCTCCCTTCTCTCCCTTTTCACCCTTCCTGCCATCTCTGCCATCTCTTCCTGGGATACCCACATTCCCATCCGCTCCCGGGGGCCCGCTGGGACCGGGTTTTCCGGGCAGACCCGGTGACCCGGGCACGCTGCAGATCAGCCGCGGCGTTCCTTTCAGCTTGGTCTCAAACAGTTGTCCCAGGACACAGTGGCACAGGCTGACAGCCACCATCAATGTCCACATCCTCAGATCTGTGAAGACAAAGGGACGTCAATCGTGTGTTTCCACGCTGACGCGACAGCTTAGCCTGATTTCTTTGGACCTCACAGGCCTTTGGAAAGGTTTCAAGCGTTTTATTTTGTTAACCAACATCAGTTCTGACCATGAAAACCAACAAATATATCAATTTTCGGGATTTGAACCCATTTATTAGCAGTTTCTTCATATTTTAATACAGCGAAGTAGATGTCGAATGTCCCTAGAAGGTTCTGCAGCCTCAGTGAAATGCAGGTTGTAAACCATTATCAGAAATCACCAATAAATATTAACCCTGACCAACAAATATGATATAGACATTACAGGTCAAATCGAATATTAGTCTTTGTCTGTTTTTTTAAGACTTGATTTTGAAGTTCAGTAAATTGTATTGATTATTCCTTTACTTTTTTTTTTTTTTTAAAAAAAGGACTCGTCAAATGTTCTATTTACAAATGTATTTGAAGTTTCAGAATTATTCAAACTTAGTGAGCTTAATTAGCAAATCTAATTTGCTAAATATTTCATACATATTATCTATATCGGGCACACAAATAAAATAAAACACACAAACATGAATCATTTTGCATATATTATATCATATTGACAACATTTTCCTACAGAAAAGTAAAATTCGTAAACACACTCTCCCACACCAAAGTCCATAGAGAAAACCAGTGATTTTAGCTCACAGGGACACAGGAGCTGCTGGTCTACTGCTGCCTCGTGTGGTCACTTTGTGTCACTGAGGTAAATCTAAATAACGGATTTCAAACACAGAAGTCTTAAAATAACACATTTGAACTTACTGATGGAGGCAGCAGTGGATCAACAACTCCTGTGTGCTGTGATGTAAAATCACTGATTTTCTCTATGGACTTTGGTGTGGGAGAGTGAGTGGTTTACAAACTTTACTTTCCTGTTGGAAAAGTCTGTCTAACAGTGAGATAAAGACGTGAACATATTCTGAAGATATTGTAGACTTGAAACTGAAGTAGATTTTATTAGCTGAGTCTTTTGTTAAGTCTTCAACACCAAAGTCCATAGAGAAAATCAGTGATTTTAGCTCACAGGGACACAGGAGCTGCTGGTCTACTGCTGCCTCGTGTGGTCACTTTGTGTCACTGAGGTAAATCTGAACAAAAGATTTCAAACACAGAATTTCACAAAATAAGGCATTTGAACTTAGTGATGGAGGCAGCAGTGGATCAACAACTCCTGTGTGCTGTGATGTAAAAATCACTGATTTTCTCTATGGACTTTGGTGTTGAAGACTTAACAAAAGACTCAGCTAATAAAATCTAATTATATCAATAATAATATGGGAGAGTGAGTGGTTTACAGACAAAAACTTCAGTTTATAGTAAAAATACGTTTAACAGTGAAATAAATCAATGAACATATTCTGAGAACAAGCCTCCATGTTTGGTTCTCAGCAGCAGGGGGCGCTCACAGCACAATCAGCAGTGACTATAAGTCTGTACTTTGTACAATCACAGTTTGATAATATAATTGAACTATCTCTTTATGAAGAAAATGAACACAAACATCAGCCTGAGAACAGCTGAACATCTGCCGTGACGTTATCATGGTCGTGGACAGAAACAAAAGCGTATCAGTGAATCAAATTAGCCGAGCGCGGCTTGAGGCCAGATGTGATTCCTGTGTTTGACTCAGTTTCACACACTGATGATGTTCTCATCCATGTGACAAATGCTCTGATGAAAACTTCTGTCCCTCCTCCAACTTTTCTCTCTGCCTCTCTCTCCCCTCTTTTCTTTTCCTTTAGCAAAACATTCCGCAGCCATGACATAACACACAACACAATTCCTGATCATGAAGTGAGCGTGAGCAGACGCAGACAGCGGACAGTTGTTGTGTTACACAAAGACAAACTGAAGATAGTTTTGAACATCGACGTCGTCATCATCGTCTCTAAACACCGGTGCTCTCGCATCTCGACTCTTCTCCCCCTGTTTGTGCTGCGATTCCAGAAAACTAAAACGAGCGGCAAAGGCGGCTTCACTCCTTTTTCTTATGAGAAAATAAATCTTATATCAGTCATGGCCTATGGAACAATAATTATCCGCTATTTTAAACATCAGTTTCATCCAAAATCTAAATATTTACACAAAGGAATCTGAAACAGCAGTACTGAATCAAGCAGGTGGTTTGTACAGAGGCTTTTAAAGCCAAATTGAATGCAAATATATATATAAAAACTAAACCTCTTTGCTGCCACAATTAATCTAAAAATTGTAATAACATCAGATCAGTACCAGTGCATTAATATCTTTAATTTTTATATATTTGTCACCATTTTCTGACCTTTTTACAAAACAAACAAGCAACCGATTATTTGAGAAAATAACAAAAGCTTGAATAAATAATGAAAATAAATTTTAGCTCCACCCATAAACTATACGTGCTGTGATAAGCGACATAAAATGTAGGATTTCTCTTTCCCTCTTACCAACTTATATTACTGTTGTATTTTTTAAGTGGTAAATAATAAGTACAAACTATTTTTCATTTGCCAAATGAAGCGCAGCATCACTTTTAGTGATGACATGGCTGTGATGTGATGACATGGCTGCCACTGGAGACAAAACGAAGCACAGATGTTAGTAACTTAACAAAAGACTCACTTAATAAAATCAGTTTTAGTCTTTGACATATATGTTCACGTCTTGATCTCACTGTTCGACAGACTTTTCCAACAGGAAACTGAAGTTTGAAGTAAACCACTCACTCTCCCACACCAAAGTCCAAAGAGAAAATCAGCGATTTTACGTCACAGGGACACAGGAGTTGTTGATCCACTGCTGCCTCCATCACTAAGTTCAAATGTGTTATTTTAAGACTTCTGTGTTTGAAATCCGTTATTTATATTTAAATCAGTGACACAAAGTGACCACACGAGGCAGCAGCAGACCAGCAGCTCCTGTGTCCCTGTGAGCTAAAATCACTGATTTTCTCTATGGACTTTGGTGTGGGTTGTTTTGAGTGAAGAAAACCAGATTTTAGCAACTTAACAAAAGACTCAGCTAATAAAATCCATATCAGTTTAAGTCTACGATATCTGAACAATATGTTCACATCTTTATCTAAGTGTTAGACAGACTTTTCCAACAAGAAAGTGAAGTTTGTAAACCACTCACTCTCCCACACCAAAGTCCATAGAGAAAATCAGTGATTTTAGCTCACAGGGACACAGGAGCTGCTGGTCTACTGCTGCCTCGTGTGGTCACTTTGTGTCACTGAAGTAAATGTGAATGAAGGATTTCAAACACTGAAGTGACAAAATAAGACATTTGAACTTCCTGATGGAGGCAGCAGTGGATCAACAACTCCTGTGTGCTGTGATGTAAAATCACTGGTTTTCTCTATGGACTTTGGTGTGGGAGAGTGAGTTGCTTTCAAACTTCAGTGTAACAGTGAGACAAAGACGTGAACATGTTCTCAAGATATTGTAGAGTTAATTAGACAAGTCTTTTGTTAAACCTAAATTCTACACACTTGACCTTTAAGTGACTAAAATCTAATTTCCTTTGTGTTTCCGCTGAGTGCCTGTCCTGTGCTGGTCCTAATGAAACTGGAACTATGCCTTTAAGGTGTAGAACATGTTGCAACACATGTTCCGCAGTGTGGAGACAGCCGGCCAAAGAGCAGATGTAAGACTTATATTCTCACACCCACATTGGCAAATATGCAGAGAACAAGCATGTCCACAAAAACTCTACACGCTCCAACTCCTACACAAGGTTTTTCCTGTATGGAAAATCCTCTTTACAGGAAGATTGATGTTTGATCCCCAGCTCCGTGTTTAATGTAGAAAAACATAAATTACTATATAGGAGAGGTCGGGTCCTCACTATGCTTGTGTCCAAGATAAACCAGGCCCCGTAACCTGAACCTCTGATGAATAATTACTAAGGTTTACATGCAAAAAATAAGCAGCAGTTGTAGGTTTTTGTTCCTTTTCTCACAGTGTGTATGAATAAAAACTGTCCTGTGTTTCCATCAAATCAAAACCAAGGTAAGTCTTGAGATATTTGCCTTTTCTTTTTTGATTCCGGCGAGTCTTTGGTGCTTTAACGTTTCTCAGCTGTGATGTTTTCTCGCACAGGTGTAACGGACCTGACGAGACTTGCTTCACATAAGTTCAAAGGTCACAGAGGGTGGAAAAACTGGGTTTTAATTTGGGTGATTCTGAGTTCTGATTATCCAGTAGAGTGTGTGTGATTGGGGTTTTCTGAATTTAATATGCACAGATATCATTTTTATAACCTCAGAACCTCAGGTGTCTCTGATTCCAGAGCTTCAACACCACAGCTCAAATCTTACTATTACTGTATACATTATATAGCTACTCGTTACTGCTAATGTTAATATTATCCTCATCCAAGCCCACATGTGACATTACATGCCACACCCTGGATGAGATGATGAGGAGAATTGTTATTAATGTTAATATTTTTTTGAAATGCTCCTGGTCTCCTCCTTCTTCTTCTTCTTCTTCTTCTTCTTCTTCTTCTTCTTCTTCTTCTTCTTCTTCTCTTCATAAATCTGATGTTTTGTTTATAATCTGCTGAACTTGTTTCTGTGCCACCTGTCCAGGTCTGTCCGTCCTGACAGATGAATCCCTCCTCTTCCTCAGGTTTCTCACATTTTTCCCCTGTACAAGTGTTTTTGTGGAGTTTTCCCCTCACTCAATCTGTAGGTCAAAGGTCAGAGGGCGTCTCTTGCTGTACAGACTGTAAAGCCTGTGTGAAAAGTTTGTGATGTTGGGCTGTAGAAATAAATTTTAGTTAAAAATTGATTTCTTTTCCCGACTTCTGTCTGCAACGAGATGAACGTGAAAGTTATACATACGGATACAGACTCTGTGTCAGTCCCTTAAAAAAACCTGGACTATCCCTTTAAGGGTGTGTGTCACCACAGTAAGAACAGGACAGACGGATTCTACTTAATGGGCTATAAGTAAACAAGGACAGATAAATAGGAAGGAAACACACACACACACACTGGTTTCCATGACTTCAGAGGACATTACATTGACTTTCTCTAACCTTAACCATAATTACTAGTGTCCTAACCCTAACCCTGACCTCTAACCTTAACCTAACCCTAACCTCAGTCTAACTTTAAAACATGTCTTCACCTTAAAATGGAGTCATTTACGTTATGGGGACTTGATTTTTGTCCCCATAAGGAAGACAAGTCCCCATAATGTGAGTGTGGAGACACATTTAGGTCCCCACAACATAAGGAAGACCAGCTACACACACACACACATATACACAGGTTGGTGCAGCTAATCTTCTCAGGACTCTGCATTGACCTCCATTCATTTTGAGAGACTAAATCAAGCCTTATCCATAACCATAACCAGTTAATGACTAACCTTAACCTTAACCTAACCACAATTCAATCCTTAAATTAATTAATACATACATTTAAAACAAGTCTTCACCTTAAAATGGAGTCATTTACGTTATGGGGACTTGATTTTTGTCCCCATAAGGAAGACAAGTCCCCATAATGTGAGTGTGGAGACAGATGTAGGTCCCCACAACATAAGGAAGACCAGCTACACACACACACACACACACACACACACACACACACACACACACACACACACACACACACACACATATAAATCTGATCTTTTAGCGTAGCATGTTTTTGATTTTGAGGGAAATGAAGTGGTCACAGAGCCAGAGCGAAGTCCTGAGAGAGAGAAACCCCGCCCGCCAGTTCCGCTCGACAGCAATGATGTCAGCAAATCACTTTTTAAAAAGAATGTTTGTAGACTCACACACATACAGGCATGAGAACATAACAGTGAATACACACTCACACACACTCACACACAGCTACAAAGCCGCTGAGAGGCCATTTTAAAGCTCTCCTCTGATAATTATAGAAGTATAAAGACATTTACATCCCTCTTTTTGAAACACCTGCTTTTTTTATTATTTTGCAGCACAACAGATTCTTTAGGGACACTGGAAAAAAAAAACATGTCTGTGTCCACTTTAACAAATGTTTTAACGGTGCTGATGTTGGATAAATATTTCACAATGTGTCTGAGGGTCACTGAGTTAAAAAGGAGAAAAATCCATCTGCAGTGAAGTGAGACTGTGCTGTGCCGAGAACCAGCCTCACCAAAAACTCACCTTATTAATTCTATCTGCTTTATCTCGCTGTCAGACTTTTCCTACAGGAAACTGAATTGTTTGTAAATTCACTCTCCCATGCCAAATTCCATAGAGAAAATCAGCAGTTTTACCTCACAGGGACACAAGAGTTGTTTATCCACTGATGTCTTCATCACTCACTCATTTTCTACCGCTTTATCCTCCACTGGTAAGTTCAAATGTCTTGCTTTTGTGACTGTGGTGTTTGAAATCCTTCATTTACATAAACTCAGTGACACAAAGTGACCACACGGGGCAGCAGTAGACCAGCAGCTCCTGCGTCCCTGGGAGCTAAAATCACTGGTTTTGTGGGAGAGTGAGTGGTTTACAAACTCTTGGAAAAGTCTGTCTAACAGTGACATAAAGACATGAAGATATTAAGATGTTTGTAAACTACTCGTTCTTTCACACCAAAGTCCATAGAGAAAATCAACGATTTTAGCTCACAGGGACACAGGAGCTGCTGGTCTACTGCTGCCTCGTGTGGTCACTTTGTGTCACTGAGGTAAATCTGAACAAAGGATTTTAAATGCCGAATTGACCAAATAAGACATTTGAACTTCCTGATGGAGGCAGCAGTGGATCAACAACTCCTGTGTCCCTGTGAGATAAAATCATTGATTTTCTCTATGGACTTTGGTGTGGGAGAGTGAGTGGTTTACAAACTTCAGTTACCTGTTATTTGAGCCTTTTGTACTAAATAAAATCTATATGAGTTTAAGTGTACAATATCTTAAGAACATGTTCACGTCTTTATCTCACTGTTAGACAGAGTTTTCCAACAGGAAAGTGAAGTTTGTAAACCACTCACTCACCCACACCAAACTCCATAGAGAAAATCAGTGATTTTAGCTCACAGGGACACAGGAGCTGCTGGTCTACTGCTGCCTCGTGTGGTCACTTTGTGTCACTGAAGTAAATCTAACTGAAGTATTTCAAACACCAAATTTACAAAATAAGACATTTGAACATACTGATGGAGGCAGCAGTGGATTAACAACTCCCGTGTCCCTGTGATGTAAAATCACAGATTTTCTCTATGGACTTTGGTGTGGGAGAGTGAGTGGTTTACAAACTTCAGTTACCTGTTATTTGAGCCTTTTGTACTAAATAAAATCTATATGAGTTTAAGTGTACAATATCTTAAGAACATGTTCACGTCTTTATCTCACTGTTAGACAGAGTTTTCCAACAGGAAAGTGAAGTTTGTAAACCACTCACTCACCCACACCAAACTCCATAGAGAAAATCAGTGATTTTAGCTCACAGGGACACAGGAGCTGCTGGTCTACTGCTGCCTCGTGTGGTCACTTTGTGTCACTGAAGTAAATCTGACTGAAGTATTTCAAACACCAAATTTACAAAATAAGACATTTGAACATACTGATGGAGGCAGCAGTGGATTAACAACTCCCGTGTCCCTGTGATGTAAAATCACAGATTTTCTCTATGGACTTTGGTGTGGGAGAGTGAGTGGTTTACAAACAACAAGTTTCTTGTTGGAAAAGTCTGTCTAACAGTGAGATAAAGACATGAAAATTATGAATCTGACATTTTTACATGAAACATGTGGCAGTGTGTCTTAAGCAGGTTTTCAAAACAGGGGGCGCTCACAGCAGAGTCACTGCTCTGGTGTCACTAACTCATACAAGTGCACTTAAACAGCTTTAAAGTTAGAACTTATACACCAAGTAGAGAATGTGTATAAATTAAGTCACACACGCACAAACTCTGAGACAGTTTGACAGGTGTTCTGAGCTGCAGGGTGACATCCATCATTTCTAAATGTACACTGTGTGTGTCTCACCTCTCTGTTGGCCGATCTGAGTCTCACTACTGAGCTGATTTCCGTCCTATCTGCTCAGATCCTGGTCTTTCTGAAGCTGTGATCCGTCCGTGGTGGACATGTTCCTCGTCTGTGAGGAAGAGCTCAGCTGTGAAGGAGTCCAGCCGTGAAACAGCAGAAACAGCAGCAGCAGCAGCAGCAGCAGCAGCAGCAGCAGGCTGGATTTATCCCCTCCTCCCTTTATCCACTCCCTCTTTTCTGCTTCACAAACTTCACAGGACGAACCGCTTTGCTCCAGCAGAACACTGTGTGTGTGTGTGTAGCTGGTCTTCCTTATGTTGTGGGGACCTAAGTCTGTCTCCACACTCACATTATGGGGACTTGTCTTCCTTATGGGGACAAAAATCAAGTCCCCATAACGTAAATGACTCTATTTTAGGGTGAAGACATGTTTTAACAACTTTAAAACACCCATTTTTTTTAAACCACAAAATGGGGACAAAAATCAAGACATGTTTTAAAGTTGTTAAAACATGTCTTAGGTGTGTGTGTTTACATGTTTTTTTATCCCTGTAGGGACCAAAATGTGTCCAAACCTATCTCTGTGGGGACATTTTGCCTGGTCCCCACGAGGTTAAAGGGTTTTAGGTTTAGGTTTAGGGTAAGGGGCTAGGGAATTAATTGTGTCTATGAGGGTCCACACAAAGAATGTGAGACATCTGTGTGTGTAGCTGGTCTTCCTTATGTTGTGGGGACCTAAATGTGTCTCCACACTCACATTATGGGGACTTGTCTTCCTTATGGGGACAAAAATCAAGTCCCCATAACGCAAATGACTCCATTTTAAAGTGAAGACATGTTTTAAAGTTAGGCTGAGTTCAGGGTTAGGTTAAGGTTAGAGGTCAGGGTTAGGGTTAGGACACTAGTAATTATAGTTAAGGTTAGAGAAAGTCAATGTAATGTCCTCTGAAGTCATGGAAACCAGTGTGTGTGTGTGTGATCATCTCCATGATGTCATGGATGAAGACTGTAAATGAGACACTTAATGTGCAGAGGTCATGGAGAATAAAGCCGCCGTCTGTTTCATCACATTAATAAATGACATTTGAGTCACATCGACCTCTGACGTCATCCCACTTGCACTTCAGACTCTCACCACTAGGCGGCACCAAAGGTGACATGAGTGATTTTTTTTAAATTAACCTCTGAGGTCACTTTTATAAATACAGCATGAAAAATGTATCAGCAACATGTGTGTAAAAAAACATAATCTCCATGATACTAAACTCTGCCTGAACTCCTTTTAAAGTCAAACTATAGAACCACTTGCTGTATATAATTGTCATAACAAATATGACAAAAAAGGGTAAAAGGGAACAAAAACTGTTCTCTTTTGTCTTTATCTCTGGATTTTTTAATTTATTTTTTGTCTATTTGCTTTTATTGGGTCAGATTCAGCCTTTTTCTGCTTATTTATGTGATTTATATTAAGATTTTGGAATCAAGAATGTTGAAATAAATGTATCACCTACATTAAAATGATAAAAACTGTTGAAGATAATGTCAAAAATAGGTTCTCACTATAATTAAAAGTAGACCAAAGTTCCTGTTTAGTGGTCAGAAATAAAACCTAATAGGGTTGAAATTGAGTTTTGAATTGAAAAACAAAAAACACAAACACACACACACACAAAACACATTTACGCCACTTAACAAAAACTAAACTTGAAGGAAAAAGTCTATGTCAGATTAAGTCAATGACATCTTCAGAACATGTTCACGTCTTTATTTCACTGTTAGACAGACTTTTCCAACAGGAAACTGAAGCTTGTAAACCACTCACTCTCCCACACCAAAGTCCATAGAGAAAATCAGTGATTTTACATCACAGGGACACAGGAGCTGCTGGTCTACTGCTGCCTCGTGTGGTCAGCTTGTGTCACTGAGGTGAATCTTAATGAATGATTTTAAACACAGAAGTCACAAAATAAGACATTTGAACTTACTGATGGAGGCAGGAGTGGATCAACAACTCCTGTGTGCTGTGATGTAAAATCACTGATTTTCTCTATGGACTTTGGTGTGGGAGAGTGAGTGGTTTACAAACTTCAGTTTCCTGTTAGAAAAGTCTGTCTAACAGTAAAATATTTCAGTTATTTTGGATCTTTGGATCGATATTTCATCAGTCATCGTCATCACCACTAAACTAGCATCAGCAGCCATGTTGTGTCCAAACAGAATGTGTCTTTATTCAGGAAAAGAAAAACAAAGGTCGTAATCAACACCCCATTTAAATACAAAATCAAGAAAAAAAAACATGATATTCATTTTGCATATCAAAGAGCCATTCAGTATAATAATTACAATCCAAACACCTCATACACCACTGTTCTGTGAATCTATACACAGACTCTGATTCAAAAATTAGTCACTTTGACAATAAAATTACAAATATTTAGCTTTAAAAATAATTCCAACTCAAAATATCTTCGCTATTAGCATCTTTAAATTATATTATATAGTCGTTTTTCCACATAAAAATACAAAATAATACCAATGACATTCAAATATGAAAATTATTCAGAGAACTCTGCTATTATTAAATGGGGAAAAAAATAAAAATGCGGGTTTAAATAAAAAGAAATATGCATGGAAAAAGTCTCTCCTTTTGTTAGCAAAACACTATCCAAAATAACTACAATCATTTACATCAGTACAAAGATATCTGGATTTAAAAATAGTTGCAATGAAAAAATGGGGTTTTATTTTTAATATTTTTTTTTTGTTTTGCTTTTCACTGACGGTAAAAAAATGACACTGTGGATCAGAAATCTGCAAAATATGCAATGAAAAAAATAAATCTGCATTTAAAAAGGTTTACAGTGTAGCTCTTTAGCTTTTATACAAACATTAGAAACAGTATTGCACGTCACAACACAGATTCGAGGTTAGTCAGCCTTTCAAAATGTGTCAATATTCAAGTTTCAGAGCATCTGTGAGGACGAGGCGTCCTCGATGCCGCGGGGGGAGAATCTCAAGTGTCAAAATAAAAGCCTTCCTTCAAGCGAAATGTGTCACGTGTATCAAAATAAGAGAATTATCAAAAACTTTGATGCCAATGACGCGATTCTCATCTTTTAAAACTGAACATTTTTGGACATAATCAGTGTGTGTGTGTGTGTATGTGGGGGTGGGGGGTGGGGGGTAAATAAATTGTACATTAGTCCTATTTAAATAGAAAAATACAAAATCTACAAAAATAGTGAAATAAATATGATTTTTTTTTTTTTTTACAAAAACAAAGACACGTAGAGAACAAAGTAACAGTGTTGAACATAGAAAATCTCACAGGAAAACAGCACGAGTCAAGTGTTACAGGTGACGATATTCAGAAAAGTGTCGGACGACGAGCTTCCACCTCGTCCCGACATCCATCACACTATACGTTCATTTATATTATATATGTATATATATGTGTATGTATATATATTAGAAAATATTGGGTTCTCGCTCTACTCACACAGGACACCGATAAATTAAGACACTGCTTCACGCTACATCTTCACGTAATTATGAAAAAAAGAAAGAAAGAAAAAATGTAATTAATAAATTATCTGTAGCTTTCATCATAAATAGGTGGAGGCTTCAAAGAGTCCACATGTACGGAAAGGGATTAGGGCCACATGTTAAATGTTTTTTGTTTTTTTTGGAAACAAATTAAAAACAAATAAATAGATAAATAAAGTTAAAAAGTCAGAATTCTGAGATTAAAATATGAATTCAGGTTTAATTTAGATGTAGTAAAGTGATTTGAGTTAAAGTTAAGTTTAAAAAAAGTCCAGAATTCTGAGATTAAATTAAAAACAATCTGAGAAAAAGTCGTGACATTAGAGTCAGAATTCTGCGATTCATGTAAGAATTCTGAGAAACAAAATGGTCAGAGGTCTGTGAAAAAGTCTGATTAATGTCAGCATTTTCAGATAAAAATAATTAAAAACAAGCCAAGAAATCTGTGATTAAAGTCAGAATTCTGTTAAAAAAAAGGGTCAGATTTAAGCCTTTTTCTGCAATAAATGCTTTCCAGAATTCCAGGACTAAAGTCAGAATTCTGAGATTAAAGTCAGAATTCCGAGAAAATGCCGAGAAAAAAAGTCATAAGTCTGAGAAAAAGTCCAATTAAAGTCCAAATTTTCAGATTAAAGTTGGAATTCTGAGATTAAAGTCAGAATTCAGAGTTTGAAGAAAAAAAAGTCAGAATTCTGACTTTTTAAAAAAGTTTGTTTCCAAAAAAATATTTACATGTGACGTATAAAAGTAGTGCATAATATATACTGTAAAAACATAATGAAGGGCCAGTGATGGGTAAGTCGATAAAAATTAACTTGTAATCTTTTTTTTTTTTTGTAACAGTACACACTTCGTAGTGAGGACTAGCACGAAGGTACGGAGCACGAAAACCACGACGACAGGAGAGCGACACAATGCTACAGTACTGAAGTGACGGCTGCCGCCGTCCGTACACAGATTGTCCATAACTACGATTTTATTTTATTTTTTTCAAGAGAAATCGAACAAACAGTACGAGCGAAGTGAGGAATATCTTCATATTCAACATCGTTATTATAAAAGCTTATATTTAGAAGATGTGACGACGTGCACGTTCGATCTCCATCGTGGGTCCGTCACTCCGCTTTGCTAACGCTATGTGCAACAGAGGTTGTGACGCTAGCCAAGCAAATTGCATTCATGCTGTCACGCTCAAACATTACAACGTCTCCTTGTTGCCAGAATTCAGCCAACAATGAAGGACACCATGTCGCTAACACTTTAGCAACATTAGGAACTCCTGCTAGAAGGTTGGCCGCTGCTCTGCTAAACGTCAGGCACGCTAACATCAGACCTTTACATGGAACTGAAGCACTGAACAATAAAGTATTCTTTTTTTTTTATCTTAGGCAAGATTTAGCGCAACAACCAAAACTGCTAGAATTGCTATAAAAAATAGTTGAATTTCCTTTTCACCAGTAGGCTACAGTCCAGCTCTCTTTGTTTGTTTACACATAGAAACTGCTGAAGTAGCTTTGAGAAAATGGATGCTAGCAGCTGCTCTAGCCAGAGGGTGTGTCATTGATGTTTGACGTTAGCGGCTAGAAGCATCTCCCTACAGTAGCCGCTAGCAGTAACAGTAGTGGCTGTAGCCGCTACGTCAAATATCGTTTCTGCCACATGACGATGATGATGCTACATCATGTGGTGCTAGTAGCTGCTAGTCACAACAAAATCACAACAAAGCCAGTGAAAGATGGTTGCACCCTAGTGGCTAAAAAGTGAAATACTTGTATGTATGTCTATTTTTTTTTAGCAAATCAAATATGTCTGCTTTGGTGATGCCAGGCTATCCCCAGACTGCAGTCTGGAACCTCCCACTTTAAAGAGGCGTGGCCTCTGTACGCAATTGGGCAGACCCAAAACCAATCAGACCAATGATCTGGATGTCGTATGCAGAACGATGGACAGTTCTCGTGGAGTGATGGCTTCCTAGTAACGGCGTCAAACGACTTTTTGCCCGGTGGAGCTCCGTGAAGCATGTCGCTTAAAACGGAAGCAACAGCTGATTTCATTGAAAGGCAGTCGCTTCTCCGTCGTTATCGCGTTAAGCCTCCAGGAGTTTGTGACTGGTTCCCTTTTTGGGAGATTTCAAAGTTAGCCAACATGGCATCAGACAGGTAAAGTTTGACCGTTGTGCTAATTTTGCCACAGATAAAAACAAAACAAACTTAATTTCCACTTGATGCGTCACGTTAAGATGTAACGACCACTTAAGCAGCAAACACATTCTGAAGATGCTAAACCAGACGTCCAGCCTCGGCCCACGTCTTCCACTTTAAAGCTGACCAATAAGTCTGTGTGGTGCTAGGGCTGCAACTCACGATTAGTTTCATAATCGGGTTAATCTGTCGATTATTTTCTCAATTAATCGAGTTTCTTGTTTGGTCCATAAAATGTCGGAAAATATTGCAAAATGTGTTTTGTCCACATAACAAAATGATTCAGTTTTAATTCAGTTCTTTGTTATATGGAGCAAAGAAACCAGGAAATATTCACATTTAAGAAGCTGAAAAATAAAAAAAAAACCAATATACATGTAGTTGAAGATTAATTTAGTAACTGATAAATAATAATTGATTAATCATTGCAGCCCCACTTGGTGCCAAATCAGATAAGTCCTTTGGAACCGTACAAAGATACTGCAGGAGGCAGGAAGGTCATTTTGAGATTTTTTTTTCTTTTTCATCTTTTCCTCTGTTACAGGAAACTAAACTAGAGCCTCAGTCTAAACTAACCACAGTCGCACAACACAGCGACAACACACACACACAAACCACTGAACACCACTCTGCTTCTCTTTGCCATACAATCTGCCATGTCACAAAATGGCAGCATCAACTAAGTCTACGGTAGAACCAATGTCACTTTTTGTATTGTTAAGTATGTAAACGGATCAAACCACAGATAAACATCAATGCATGCAAGTTTAAATATTTTTTTTCCACTTTCTCATTTTCCCCTCTGTAATAAGGTCAAAGGTCATGCTACCAACTAAAGAATTTCATCTTTTTTTTTTTTTCCCTTAATTTACGTCTTTTTTTTCTTGAATCTCGTCGATCCCGCATGCTAGTTGTGCAGCTAAACCTATTGTCGTAACATGCACTTTCACCGTTTCCATGGCGCCAAGGGGCCATTTGAGTGTTTGAGTGCACACTGCATTTTCGTTTAACATGATTCTAATTCATAATTGGCATTAAATATAATACCTACACATCTGTTCATATATATATGTATATGTATATAGCAGCAAAAGCTTCTGAAATAGCTTGTTAGGTAAAAACGTTGAATACAGTTAGAGGAAACCAGATTTTCTGTTTTGAGGTATCACTGCATTGGGTGCGTTCACACTGAGCGTGAAATGGGAAGTTTTGGGGTAACGAAACAGGCAACAAGTTTCCATTAGTTGCGTCAGGTAAGGTGAATCCCACAAAAATGTGAAATTTGAAATTAGTTGACAAAGAGGAAATGATAACCATGACGCAGTGTTGGAAATCAGAAATGGAGGATTGATGCTGTCCGATACCAGATGTAAAGAAGGATAAGGTGGGGCAAAACGTGAGCTAGGATATTGTGCAACCCGATAACCTCGGAAAATATGCATCCTTTCCTTGATTCAAACTGTTTTAGCTTGGTTGTTGGCTGTTGTTAGCTGTAGCATTAGCTCCAGACGAACAGTCACATGGTTATGTTTACTTGCTGCGCTAGCTAGAGTAACGCCAATAAACACAACTAATCAATCAGCAAAAAAAAAAAACCCAAAGGCTTTGCTAGCACTAATTATTTGAGAAATTAAATAACATTAGATTACAGGTCCCATGAAAATTACATGATGAGAAGAAATTCACACCATTTGCTTGAGCTAAATTGTTTAGTTTGATGGGGGGACAGAGGGTAAGCTAGGATGCTGTGTTGTGCAACTCAGTAACTTCATAAAATATACATCCTCTTCTTGATTCAAGCTTTTTTAGCTTGGTTGTTGGTAGCTGTAGCATTTGCTCCCAGTGAGCAGTCATATGGTTGTGTTGACATGCTGCTCTAGCTAGGGTAACACCAGTAAAATGTTGTGCGAGTAAGTTAGCTTGGTTGTTGTTAGCTGTAGCATTAGCTCAAGGTAAGCAGTCACAAGTTGTGTTTACTTGCTGTGCTAGCTAGGCCAGTAAACACAAATGATACAGCAACAACAGTTGTGCGAGTAATGTACTAGTGCTAACGAACGCCCACAAAATAATATGCTCTTGTTAAATTGTTTAGTTTGAAGCAACGTCGCAAAAGATACGATTTTCATAACACCCTGAGTGAGCGGGACCACGTGAAGACAAAGAGGGCGGGGCAGACAGTGAGCTAGCATGTTGTGCAACGTGGTAAAAATGCATTGATTCAAGCCGTTGGCTGCATGTTACTATGAATGTGTTAGCTTTATCATTAGCCTCGGGTGAGTAGTCATCGATTGTGCTTACTCGCACAAAAACATGTCATGCAAGTAACGCAACTTGAAAAAATAAATCGGCTCATGTTCAGTGTGAACGCACATTATGAGTCAGTACGAGTGCAGAAGTAACCTTTTTTTAAAATTAAAAAAAAAACCTTTTTAATAAACTCTCGAAACAAAAAGAGCCATTGGCACAATTAATTAAAAAGAGACCGTTTGTTTTTGCGGCAGATTTTTGAAGCTACCTAAAATTTTGCTACCTTTGGTTTGTGAGCCGGGGCAAGCGTCAAGGTTTTCCCAGAAACAAGAGTGTAACGCATGCTGTGGGATAAGCTAGCAGCAGCAAACAGACAGACAAGCTGCCCCCATTCAAAAAGAACATTCCTGTATCTACTTTAATTCGCACATACAAAAATAATAACGATAAAAAAAACTACAAAAATCAACCTCTTCTTCTTCTTCTTTTCTTTTCGTTTTTTAAATCTCTTAAAAAATATGAACGTACCACAGAAGAGAGTTGTCCGAGCCTGAGTGACGGGGGTTTTGGTGAAAACTGAGGCTTGTGGTGTTTGGCTGCTACAAAAGATATAGAGATATATATGGAGTTTATACGGTTTAGAGTTACGTACTCAAACGCACTGATGTCTGAGGGAGAACATGTGAGGCGGAGCGACGCTCTTTTTTCCCGTCATAGCCACCGCATTACTTTCCTTCGCTCCGACTGTGTCACCGTGGCTACGCTTGCGGTTCTAGTTCCAGCGGAAGTGGATCTGGCGCGGGCGGTCCGCTCCTTCCTTCACCAGCGGTTTGTGGAACTCTCGCCCGGCGCGGGAGTGAATGTTAGCCCAGCAGAACTCACAGTAGTACTGCAGGCAGGTGACGTTAGCGCAGAAGAAGGGCGCAAACTTCCCGCCACAGCGGGCGCCCTGGCACTCGTCGCACAGCTGATCGTCCAGCACGTAAGGCTTCACCTCCACCTGTGTACACACACACACACACACACAAATATGAAAATAAAATACAATCATGAAAGACCAGAGCTTAGAGCAACACCAAAAGGTAAGCAAGTACATTCAATTAGCTTAAATAATGCTGTGTTCCATTCGTAGCCGGAACTCGGAATTTCCAAAGTCAAATTTTTAACCCGGACACTCAAAGCAACCTCATGTACCCCGAGTTTAGGATTCCAAGATGGCTGCCACATACAAACACTATTAATTAATAATGTATTAATAATTTTAATAATCTATTAAAACTGTATCTGTAAGTGATTTTAAAAGACTCACCTAATACATTTTACATCAGCTCAGTCTACGATATTCTAAGAATACGTTCACTGCTTTATTTCACTGTTAAACAGACTTTTCCAACAGGAAACTGAAATTTGTGCCAATTTTTAAACCACTCACTCTCCCACACCAAAGTCCATAGAGAAAATCAGTGATTTTTACGTCACCGCTCACAGGAGTTGTTGATCCACCGCTGCCTCCATTATTAAGTTCAAATGTCTTATTTTATGATTTCGGCAATTAAAATCCTTTGTTAAGATTTACCTCAGTGACACAAAGTGACCACACGAGGCAGCAGTAGACCAGCAGCTCCTGTGTCCCTGTGAGCTAAAATCACTGATTTTCTCTGTGGACTTTGGTGTGGGAGAGTGAGTGGTTTACAAACTTCAGTTTCCTGTTGGAAACTTCTTTCTAACAGTGAGATAAAGACGTGAATATACTCCTAACATATATAGACTTGAGCTGACCGAGACAACCTTTTTTGTTAAGTGACTAAAATCTGTTTAATAAAAACACCACACAAAAATTCCATAGAGAAAATCAGTGATTTTAGCTCACAGCACACAAATATGTTATTTTGTCACTTTAGTGTTTGAAATCCTTCGTTCAGATTTGCCTCAGTGACACAAAGTGACCACACGAGGCAGCAGTAGACCAGCAGCTCCTGTGTCCCTGTGAGCTAAAATCACTGATTTTCTCTATGGACTTTGGTGTGGGAGAGTGAGTGGTTTACAAAGCAACTACAAACTCTGTTTTCTGTCAGTTTTGGCTCCTGATTGGATCAAATGTTGGATAGCTGAGACTGACAGACAAAATACTGTGGATTGAGAGCAGTGATAGCACAGATTTCAGTGACAGCTAAATCAAAACTAGATGAAAGTATATTAAGTTGCTTAATGAAGGGGGGGTGGGGGTGGGGGCGCTGTACCCGCTTGTCAATGTCGCCGTGCTGCAGTTGGACGAATCTCGCGCTGATGGCTGCGATGTAACTCTGCTGATTGGAGAAGGCCACTCGCCCCGCCCCCTTGGGATACTTGAGCTCCGGGTCAGTGTCGATTCCTGCGTAACAGACTCCGCCGTAGAGACGATCCATGATCATGGCCAATTCGACTTGACAGAGAAGAAACGTAAAGAGGAAGACGTGAAACGACAGATCCAATCACACGAGGACACAGTCGATGAAACCATCAGCACTACGTACTTGCTCTCAGGGGACGAGGGACGCCGCCCACAAAGATGGTCTTGCGGGGATCGAGGGGCTGAGATCCGTCCATCACAAAGTCACTGTCGCTCAGGTTCCACGGACGAATTTGCACCTGATTTTAAAGTCAAACGTTAAAATAAAACAAACCCTCTACTGTACTTCGTTGACTGCACCTTCTCGGCTGCTGAACTCACTGGTTTGTCTTTAATGGTGGGACTGGAGACGCACAGGTAGAGCTTCCCGTCCTCCTCCATACAGGCTTCAATCAGAGCCTGGACTGAGGTCTCCTCCTGGAACAGCAGGAAGGCGTATCCTAGGAAACACACACACACACGGTAAACTCAAACCGTACGTTCTGTGTCCCATTTGTTAGCATCACAGCGTCCACACTTAAAGAAATCATTGTGTTACAGAGACTTTTGGAGCGTTACATTTGCAACTCGAAGCAACCTCAACCAACCCCAACATGTTGATGATGGTTCCGTACAAACAATGCTACTTATACCATTCATAGCACTTCTTCTGCAATTTGTATTATCAGTCTACTGTTTAATTTTTAACCATAGACATGCTGGTACACTGTTTGTGTGAGCAAAATACCATGCAGAGCTTTATTTACTTAAGAAATTGGCTAGTCGGAGATACGTTTCCGACTTCTCAAATAAAACACAGTGAACTGAGGGAGGAGCGTGCTGTAACTCCCTGTTCCGACTTCCACGTTCCAAAATAAACAGAATGTAGCATTTAGCTGCCTTTACTGGTACCTTTAGGTGGGAAGTAGGATTTGCTCTCAGCTTTGTGTGGCCAGTCCACCACCAGGTGACCAAAGCGGCGGAAACTCGAGGTTATTTCATCTGTAAGAAAAGGACAATTCGCAAAGTGAAGACACAAAATACAGTCACCGCCAAGTCTGTGAGTCCATGTTAACATTTGTTTTGCCAAATGTGAGAGGATTCTCACAGAGCAACCCCAATATCGCACTCAAAAGATTAAAAAAGGATGAGGAGGTCAGGGCAACCTTGACAAACCGCTCAAATCTAAACAGTTAATTAGGAATTCAAAGTGAAGTGTGCAAAATTTGGAGGGATTCCCTAAAGAGGTTGTTGAAAATCATATTATCCAAGCAAATCCAGTTAATTCTCAAGTCCAAGTGGATGTTTGTGCCAAATTTCTTCACAGCATTCTTGAAATATTCACAATCAGAGGCCAAAAAAAGTTATTTCTGCAGTCAAAGTGACCTTGAGCTTTGAAAAGCAGAATCTAACAACCAAATTGCTGCGTCCAAGTGAACATTTGTACCAAATTTTAAAGGATTTCCTCAAGATATTAGGTTCACCAAGCAAAAAAAAAATAAAAAAGGATTTCTGCTGTCATAGTGACACAAAATCACTCAAATCTAATCAATTCAAACCCAACTTTGAAAGGATTATCACATTTACATGTACAAAAAATTGGATTACTGAGGTCACAGTAATTTTTGACCTTTCCTCCTCAAGTCCAAGTGAAAATGTGTCTCATATATGAAAGGACTGCATTAAGAAAACAATCATAAGTGACTGTTTCAGGTCTCACCTTCATCTATGTCAGGGGGCAAACCACCTACAAACACCTTCCGGGAGAAACGCTCAATGCGCTCCCCATTTTGGTGAGGGTAACAGCCGGGAGAGCCGAGGACTCCGGGGACACCCTGGTTGCCGTGGCCGTCGTCAAGGAGATTGTCGTCAATAGGGAAGAGGGAGGAGCGGCCTGGTGGAAAATAAAATAATAGTAATAAAAAAAAAAACATGGTTTAATCTAATGTGTCAGCTTTGACTGAACGACTGTGAGACAAAGCACGAGTGAAAACGCAAGCAGTTCACAGCCCCAAACATTTATTTATGCTTTTTGTTATTTTTTAAAAAAATATCTTTTCCCTCAGCTACAATTTTACTTTATACCATCATCAATCAATTCAATGAGGAAACACTGGAGACTAAAGCTGCAGCTAATGATTATCTTCATAATCATATAATCTGTGGGTTATTTTATCAATTAGTGGAGTAATTGTTTGGTCTATAAAATGTTGATCAGTGTTTCCCAGACCTGGAAATGATGATGTTCTCAAATGTCTTGTTTTGCCACAAACCAAATGATTCAGTTTGAATGATTTATTTGTCAAATGGAGCAAAGAAACTGAAAATATTCACATTTAAGAAGCTGAAAAGCTTGATTTAAGTATTTAAAAAATTATAAACTGAATAATTGATTATCAAAATAGCTATTAGCAATCGATTAAAAACCCGCTGGAGAGTAAAAATTTGAATTATTGAACAATAGAGGAAGAGATAAATGGTAAAAGAGTAAATAAACAAAGCTAATACGAGGACAGACCAGTTAAATAAAATGATAAGTAAAATATAAGAACTAAAAGTTAACATTAAGGCTGCAACAATTAATCGATGAATCAATTATTACTTGATTACTAAATTAATCGATTATTATTTATCTAATTTATAAATTTTTCAATTTTTTTATCATTAAAACAAGTTATCTGATTCTTCAGCTTCTTAAAAGTTAATATTTTCTGTTTTCTTTGCTTTATATTAACAAAGAGAAGACATTTTATGGACCAAACGATAACTCAATTAATCAAGAAAATTGACAGATTAATCAATTACAATTATTAATTATTATTAAACAAATAACAGTCTAAAGAGTAAAAGTAGATAAAAAAATAAATGGGAAATGCAAATTTTAAAAGGAGCAGAATGAAAGTGGTAGAAATAAAACAATGTGTCAAGATACAAATGAATAAAGCTTCACCTCTTTAGGTTTTACTACTAGCCAGTTAGCCATGTTAGCTGGAACAACGTTTATGTTCTGAATCAACAATCTGCTGTAAATGAACATTAACATTACAGTATGAAAAAAAAAAAGCATTTTTGTACAGTATTATTAAGTTTAACTTAGCTACATTTGTGTCTGAGCTAGCAGGCTACGTTAGCGTGTGAGCTTGGTTTGTTAATAGCTAATAGCAGCAGCTAAAGTTAGCTGGTTCTGGTTAATCTCAGTAGTTTGTATGTTATCTTTAAAGCTAAACTGAGGCTTCATACTTTGTGTACTTTAGCACCCTCTTCTGGTTTAATTCAGTGTCAATTTAGCGGCCTTGCTGCTAAAGCTAACCTACGCTAAATGGCTAAATTTGTAGCTGCTAAATCCAAGCAGGGGTTAAAAAAAAGTATTTTTAATAAAAATGTGTATTTGTATATTTTACACACATTATTCCTCTAATTACTTACAGTAATGTCTTTTTTATTTACTAAATATTGAACACTTTGGAGCTTTGCAACACCCGTTTTTTCTTTTTTTAATTTATTTATGTAATATCTTACTATAGCCAGCCACACATTATTTTAAGCCACAGCAGATTATGAGCCTCAGCAGTTTGGTTTCCACCCAAGAAACACAGAAGCGTGCCAAAAAAAATAAAAAATAAAAAATAAATTAAAAAAAAAGCCACACAGAAGAAGAAGAAGATGCTGTAGAAAGTTGAATTTACCTCGACGTCTCCCAAAGCTCCTCGCTGCATGTAGAAAAGTACAGAGTGCAAGTTTAAAGTGTGCAGGTATTTGGTAATCTCTAGAAACATTAATCTGTTTGTATAATCCATTTACCCTGCAGTAATTTATCCTAAACTAATAGTTTAGGCCCTGCAATAGACTGCCGACCAGTCTATTGCAGGGCAGTATAAAGTATAAAGCGGTAAACGATGAGTGAGTAATATGTGATTCAGCTTTTGGGAAGTGTGGTTATATGATATGTGAATTTTCGACATCAGCCTTACCAAACTTTAACATGTCACTCCCAGTTAAAAAATTCCAATATACTGAAAACATGGATACCATCAGGTAAACAAGGGAAAAGCTGATTTCAGACACTAAACCACAGAATCACCTGCTGAAGTCTATGATATCTTAAAAATATGCTTGACGCTTTATCTCATCATTTGACGGCCTTTTCTAACAGGAAATTGAAGTTTATGTGGCTCTGTAAACCACTCACCCTCCCACACCAAAGTTCATAGAGAAAATCAGAGATTTTTACATCGCAGCACACAGGAGTTGTTGATCCACTGCTGCCTCCATCACTAAGTTCAAATGACTTATTTTGTCAATTCGGCATTCAAAATCCTATATTTAGTTTTAAATCAACGACACAAAGTGACCACACGAGGCAGCAGTAGACCAGCAGCTCCTGTGTCCCTGTGAGCTAAAATCACTGATTTTCTCTATGGACTTTGGTGTGGGAGAGTGAGTGGTTTACAAACTTCAGTTTCCTGTTGGAAAAGATTGTACTATAAAAAGATAAAGTTGCAAATATATTCTTAAGGTAACAAAGACTTAAGCAGGTGGAGATTTCATTGAATGAGTCTTTGGTTATATGACTATAAAATATGCTTTTCCTTGTGTTTGCCATGCTTTCATTGATAGCAAAGATCCATGTTTCAGGCTGGATCTGACCACAGGGGGCGCCCATAGTGCAGTCAGCGCACTTAAAAAAAGGCACTACTACCCCTTTAGTGCCAGTTCTGAACAGGGTCAGGGAAAGTATCATGAGAACTGGACACATTAAGGGGGGGGGGGCATCAGCCCTCAAGGTTAGGGCCTCCCATATGGCCACACACACACATCAGAGTAAGGACCCTCATAGACATAGTACATTCTCTAGCCCCTTACCCGAACCTTAACCATCACAACTAGATGCCTAACCCTAACCCTAACCTAAACCCAATTCTAACCCTAACCCTAAAACCAAGTCTTAACCCCGAAAAAACCATTTTAAGGGGTGAAAAAAAAGTGAGGCCCAGCCAAAATGTCCTCACTTTGTAGGAATTATACGAATTTTGGTCCTCACTCTGCAGCAAGTACAAGCACACACACACACACACACACACACAACAACACACACACACACACACACACACACACACACACACACACACACACACACACAGGGATGAGACACAGAGCAGATGGAGAGGGCAGGGAGAGGCCAGTGTGTGTGTGTGTGTGTGTGTGTGTGTGTGTGTGTGTGTGTGTGTGTGAACACACTCGAGCTGCCATAACAGCTTTACAACACTGTCTCGCAATATTGCCTGTTTTATTTTCGTAAACACTGAAGATTTACAGCACTGTGCAAAAGTCTTAGGCCACCATTAGATTTGTTGTTTTAGCAATGCTATAAT